>JAVJGI010000014.1:53673185-53726989 GCA_035590275.1 Ibycter americanus | reverse complement strand
AGACACTGTTTCCCACAACATCCTCATAGGTAAGCTCAGGCAGTGTGGGTTACATGAATGGACAGTGAGGTGGATTGAGAACTGGCTGAATGGCAGAGCTCAGACAGCTGTGATCAGCGGCGCAGAGTCTGGCTGGAGGCTGTAGCCAGGGGTGTTCCCCAGGGGTCAGGGCTGGGTCCCGTCCTGTTCAACTTACTAATCAGTGACCTGGATGAAGGTCCAGAGTGTGTCCTCAGCAAGTTTGCTGATGATACAAAATTGAGAGCAGTGGCTGATACACCAGAAGGTTGCACTGCTGTTCAGCAGGACTGGTACAGGCTGGAGAGCAGGGCGAAGAGAAACCTAATGAAATTCAACAACAGCAAGTGTTAAGGTCCTAAACCTGGAGAGGAACATCCCCATGCACCAGTACAGGCTCGGGGGTGATCTGTTGGAAGGCAGCTCTGCAGAGAAGGACCTGGGAGTTCTGGTGGACAGCAAGTTGCCCCTGGGCCAGCAGTGTGTCCTTGTGGCCAAGAAGGCCAATGGGATTCTGGGGTGCATCAGGAGGAGTGTGGCCAGCAGGTCAATGGAGGTGATGCTCCTCTTCACCTCTGCCCTGGAGAGGCCACATCTGAAGGGCTGTGTCCAGTTGTGGGCTTCCCAGTTCAGGAGAGACAGGGAACTGCTGGAGAGGGTCCAGTGGAGGGCTACGAAGATGGTGAGGGGACCAAAGCATCTCCCTTATGAGGAAAGGCTGAGAGAGCTGGGCCTGTTTAGCCTGGAGAAGAGAAGACTGAGAGGGGATCTTATCAATGTCTGCAAATCTCTTCAGGGTGAGCGTCAAGAGGCTGGGGCCAGGTTCTTTTCAGTGATGCCCAGCAACAGGGCAAGGGGCAACAGGCAACACATGCAGTTCCATCTGAATAGGAGGAAAAACTTTACTCTGAGGGTGATGGAACATTGGAACAGGCTGCCCAGAGAGGTTGTGAGGTCTCCTTCTCTGGAGACATTTAAAACCCATCTGGATGTGACTGTGCAACCTGTTCTACAAGAACCGGCCTTAGCAGGTTGATCTCCAGAAGTCGCTTCCAAGCCCTACTATTCTGTGATTCAGTGAAAATAATATTGAACTCAACAGAATTTTCATGAAAATACATAAAGCACAGGAAATACTGTTATGGGGGAAATGCTGATTTGAAAGAGTACAGTAGAACTAACATAAAAACATAAAATTTAGTTTCACGAAATACCTGTTGCACTAAATAATTACCTAGGGAATTATAGTGAGCATCAAGCAATTTATTATTGTAAAAGAAAAACAGGCATTTGCGTACTTTAGTAGCCATTTTCCACAGATTTTTTTCTTTACATAATGTTTCTATCTTTGTCTGGTTCTACAAACTGTGAAAATAAGAAATCTGCTTACTTGTCTCAGAAGCTCCTAAATGTAATTACAAATACTTTAAGCAGACGTAATTCACTGATTTCAGCCCTTTGTGCTTAACTATCTTAAGTTATATTACTTATGTGTAATTATCATTTAGTTGGGTGTGGATTGTAAGCTATGTGGTAATAAAACAAACACCTACACACCGTATTTCCTCTCCATCTCCAGTCACTAGTAATCTGCTAGAAGGGATTTAAGTGTCATTTACTGCACAGTTGCTCACGTGGTGTTATACTAACCAAAGAAAAACAGAAAATGGTCACCTGAGGTCACCATGTATTACCACAGGTTTTCTCTGAGTGTGCAAGCTACATTGCAGTAGCAGAGGGGATAGCTTTGTCTTAGTGTTAACTCACCTAATAATAAAACAGTTAGCTTGGGTACTGGTAGCAAGACAACAAGAAGGGCATGGAACCCTTTGTGAGTTAGACTGTCACGATTGTCTGGTGGCTTTTAAGGTGGCTTTTAAGACTGCATAACCTGACTTAAGGTGCTCCTGTATATAAAGTCACGGAATCATACAATCATAGAACAAAAGAATGTTTTGGATGGGAAAGAACCTTCAAAGATGATCTAGTTCAGTGCCACCCCCCACTCCCCCACCCCAACACCCCCACCATGGACAGGGACATCTTTTGCTAGATCAGGTTGCTTAAAGCTCCATCCAACCTGGCCTTGAACAATTCCAGGAATGATGAATCCACAGCTTCTCTGGGCAACCTGTTCCAGTGCCTCACCACCCTCATCATAAAACATTTCTTCCTTATAATTAACCTAGATCTACCCTGTTTCAGTTTAAAGCTGTTACTACTTGTCCTGTCGCTACAAGTCCTGTGAAAAAAGTCTTTCTCTGTCTCTCTTATAAGCCCTGTTTATACACTGAAACGCTGCAGTCAGGCCTGCCTGGAGCCTTCTCTTCTCCAGGCTGAACAATCCCAACTCTCTCAGCCTTTCCTCACAGAAGAGGTGTTACAGCCCGCTGATCATCTCCACGGCCCTCCTCTGGACCTGCTGTAATAGGTCCATGTTTTTCATGTGCTGGGGCCCCAGAGCTGGATGCAGTACTTCAGGTGGATTCTCACCAAGGCAGAGTAGAGAGGGACAATCACCTCCCTTGACCTGCTGGCCATGCTTCTTTTGATGCAGCCCAGGATACGGTTGGCTTTCCGGGCTGCAGGTGCACGTTGCTGGCTCATATCTGTTTTTTCATCTACCAATATCCTTCCCCGCAGGGCTGCTCTTAATCCATTCATCCCCCAGTCTGTACTGACACAGATGATTGCCCTGAGTCATGTTTACACTGTCAGTTTAGCAGACTATCAAACCCAGGGAAACATTTTAAGGCAGTATCTACATTAGCAAAGACTGTAGTCCATTAGAAGTGGGATTTCTAGGGTGTAGATTTGTGGAATTGGTAGTGTGTATCCAAAATTCACATTATACACATTTCTGATTGTTTTATTTTGGATTAGGTGTAGTTTGCCTGTCTTCCTTCTAGTTGCTGGAATGTATTAGCTGTGCTCTTGGAGAGTATCTTCCAATTTTATTTCTTCTGAAAGGAATCCACATTTTGTATTGTAAGACAGCTCAATTATGAGAAAAAAAAAAGAGCAGTGGCTGGGGCAAGGAGGAGGGATGTTTTAAATGAGCTTTCCTGATCCAAGCTAAAATGTTGAAGCAGGTGAATGCTTATAGGACCTTGCACCTAAAAGTACATGGCTTTAGTACAGGAGAAGGGTAAAACTTTACTGAAAGTAGGACAAAACCAAAGCTCTAGTCCTATGACTGATTAGTTAAAGTCTAATTTGCAGCTGCATTTATTCTACCCCAGCAGAAATTTGAAACCAGTACATTTGAATGCCACAGCCTGTGTCAGGGCAAAACCAACTATAGCAAAAGAGCATTTAGGTTAACCCTGCCTGGCTCAACTGGGAAACAGATAAAAATCACTCCTGCAGTCATGGCAGCTGAGAGGCTGAGAACGTGGTGCCTCTCTGCTGTGAGAGTCTCTCAGCCTAGAGGAAGTAAATGACTACATAAGCATTTCTAGTCTGTATCAGGATGAAAACAAGTACATTTATTTAAATGAGTAAGTCAGCCTTACCTTCACATGAACTAGGAGAGCTCGAACAGTTACAGAGGAGAGACATGGTCGGAAAAAGTTTCTCACTGCCTCTCAGCAACCATCTCCTACTTGAAGTGCAGTACATTAATATAACAGTGCAAATGGTTTTAGCAAACACTAACATATTAAATAGGGATATAAATTACTGCACTAGCAATAAGCTATCATAAAAAAAAGAGTAAAGAGCATGGTCTTAGACATGCCCAGATTTATTCTCCACAAGTCAAGAACATAATTTAACTAATAATGTACCTAAATTACGATGTTGTTCCCTTCAGAGCATAAGAAATCTTGCTACTTAAATTTTCTGTACAATCATAAAAGAGAAATAGCCTTTCTGAAGATCTCTAGATTACAATGCAGTCAATTTAAGTTAGGAATCTCCTTCTAGCTATTAACCATATAAGTAACTAAACATTTCTTACCTTTACTCAAGATTTAGATCTTTAACTGAGGGTCAGTAATCAACAAATCAGGGCTGGTTCTTTAGAAGGAGGAAAGAGCAGCAATGTTACCTCTCAACAGTTGCACAACTTTTGACACATTCACTTTGGAAGTGGGCCACCAGGTCCTTCTTTGCCTTGTGAAGCGAAAACTGACCTCTGAAGAGACTCCTAGTATAAGGCACATTTTTGTTGATATGGTCAGCCAAGGGACCAGAAGCAGAGCAATCAAAAAGTATCTGTGGCTTTTTTACAAGGGATGCATAGAAGTGGGATTCCAGTCATTGCTCCCTGGAATGTGAATGTGACAGTATCCTAGAAGGAAATCGTTGATTTAACATAGAAGTGGGATTCCAGTCTGTTCCCTGGAATGTGCATGTGACACTATCCTAGGAGAAATAAATTGTTGATTTAAATCAGTCTTTGTGCTTATTCATACTCCAGCAACTCAAGACTTGACTCATCATGGTATCTCTGCTGTAATTACTGTAGTAGACATTTTGGTGGCCCAATGGGGACCCTTACCTAAACCTGTGCTGAAAAAATCAGGTCACATCTGCACTCCTAGGTGGTGTTTGAAAGTTGGTTTCTGTGACACTTTTGCGCCACTGAGGTAGGGGCCCTTCTCACGGGGTGCTTCACCCGAGGAGAACAAGTAAAACAAGTAGAACAAATATTCAACTTAGATTTCTCACTTTAGTTTCAACACTTAAAATCAGTTTGGGCTGGTTTGGGGCTTGTGCATGTGGGTGTGTGTGCATGTGTGAGTGGCAGTCTCTAGAGCAACTAGCTCTTTGATGGGGGCCAAACATTTAAGAGCATCTGCCTAACGCACTGGCTTCAGGCTCTTCTGGCTGCTGATCACATACAATTATTTGGCAAACGGCTGGATGAGAAGGCCTCTCCGCTGATTAAAGAGAGACTCAAGACAATGTGGTTTTGTCTGTGTCAAGGGTCAATATATAAGAAAAAGCTTCTTACAGCACTCAAGCTGGAACTCATTACAACACTAACAGAATACTTACGAGGGGGAAAAAATGTATTCAAGTGAAGAGCACATTTCCAAAGTCTTTTCAATAACTAAACTAACACATGCAATACAGTTTAAAGGTAATATGGAGGAAATACTAAAGAAGGAAAATTAGCTAAGAAAACCACAGATAGAATATATACTTGCATTATGGAAAGCATATCTACAGAGAACTGGAGCAACCAAAATGTGCCGTATTACACATAACACACTTAGTGAATGCTTATATTTAATCAATTTATGTATTTCTGGTTTTCATATATCAATAATATTTCCTCTACTATAGAAAAAGAACATGCTAAATTGTTCATTGTATTAGAAAAGAAGGTCTGTAAAAGTTTTTTTCCTGTTAGCAGTTTGGAAAAGGAAAATAATACCATGACATATCAGCCTTCTCTCATACCTGGAAGGAATTGCTTTGAGTCTCAGCAAGGAAAAGTTTAAATGATTCTGACTTTAATCCAGGTGTAATCAAGTTCATTCACTCTATGCAGCCTTGTCTTGGAGGAACGTTTTTCTGCTGAAGAGCAGAATACAGCTAATTAGATTGGAATGAAAGCTGTGTGATTTCATCTACTAGAGAACTGTAACTCAAATTGATGTGAGAGAAACTGGCAAAGTAAGTAAAATTAAGCTGGTGGGGTTCTCTGGGCCAGGCAGCAGAACATCAAGGGGCAGCTAGGATCACTTTTTAACACATGGATATTCATCTTAGAAAGGCAAATCCCTAATATCTCATTTTGTAACTAGATATGTTCAGAACATGACAAAGTGATTATTTCAAGGCCAAACAAGCACTGTAGATTTATATGTTTTCCTGGGTTTTCAAAAAGTAGAAAAGCAAGGATAATATTTATTATTTTTATGCAGAACACTGATAATTGCTATGACATCTATAAAGGTGTGGAAAGAGTGGTAAATGAGAAGAGAAACTCATTTTTTACAATGACAATTTAAGAGTACCATTAATGGCTATCTTGCAATTTTAACTGAGGAAATAAGGTCTTTGATTTATTTACTATGTATTTGGTCTTAACTCACAGGGGAACTGCATCTCATGCAAAAGAAATTGTGAAGTAAGAAGTTTTGCCATTCTTTCCCCACATTTAATGTGCTATTTCATTATTTGTAACATAAAATAAAAGTCAATTAGACACTAAAAAAGCAGGAAGGGCATTGAGAAGAAACATTTATCAGCCTTTTAGTAGGCAAGCTGAAAATACTTAGAGATCAGACTGAATGAAAGTTTATGTTCAAAAATATTTTAATGTCACATATTTAGGAAACCCTGTACTTCAACTTCTATGTATTTTTTTTACAGGCACTATTTAAAGAAAACAAAATAAAACTGTTTATAAATGTATCACTACCAAAGATTTTGTTATAACGATTTTCTTTGAATTCCCATTTAAACTGGTTTATTTGTTCAGACATTATTTAGCTCTGCATGTTCTGTTTCTCTCGCATAAACATACTTTTTTTTTCCCTTTGTGTTTGATATTTTCTGTCTCCAAACTGACAAATGAGAAATGTTCTTCTGCCTTGTTCTTCCACAACTGTTCAGTATGAAGCCTAATTTCACGAACTTCAACAATGTCCAAAACCTAGCGATTTTAGTTGGATTTCTGGAACCTCATTACAAGCCTTATTTTGCTCTTTCTGACAAAGTAGAGTTATCTACAGGTAGAAGTAAACAGGTTTTGAAAGTCACGCCTTGCTAAATTAAGAGTTTTAATGAGGAAAGAAAGCTATAATAAGGTTTAACATGTTAAAATGTTGGTTAAAAAACCCCTCTCAGTATGAAAAGAGAATAAATGCAGAATAAATTAAGCTTTTAGATTTTTCAAAGTTAGAATAAGTATTGAAGGAAAAGACCTGAAGCTAAAGTAAGGCCATGTATGCTGTTATACAACATATATCAATGAAAAATAACACATGAATTTGCAATGCAGGACCACAACAAATGGCTATATTGCGTGAAGCATTAAAAAGTTGATTGATAGAATATTTGGTGAAATTGAATCAATACCAATTTTTAAATGGGTAAATGAAGGATTAATTGTCACATTTTTTCGCCTCCTTAGTTCTACAGTCTAACTGCCCATAAAGAAAGTCAGAAACCAGGTTTAAACCAGTCAAAACAAGACATTATAGTCAAATATTGTTCCACCATTTTTTTCACCTGCTGATAAACTATAAAGTTCAGTGAGCAATGATTACAGGAAAAAAGTCTGCCTAACTAAATTGCTGTGGACCATTTATTTTTACTGCAGTAACTAAGAAAAAAAAACCCCTAAAAATATTAAGAAGTTATTAAATCATGCCTCTTGGCATTTACTAAGCTCTAAGTATGATGTGAAAATCAAGGTTTTATGAAACATTTGCAACTTAAGCTCTGTTGTAAACAGTGCCTTCCTGTTTCTTGCAGAAAGAAAACCAGACAGTGGCAGTATAAGAAGCGTTGTAATAATGAACTGGCTGGGAATACCTGGCAAACTTACATCTTATTGGAAAATGCTGAGTTTACTAGGTCTGGGAGGAAATTCTAGTTAAAACTAACGAAGGCAGAATAGGAAGGACAAAAGAGTGAGGTTAGCACGTTCTCCTGAGAGCTGGAAGAGGCAGCTCTTGGACTTTTTGGTCTCTCCATCTCCAGCGCCTGCTGTGCAAACAAGGGTGCTTCCAGCACTGTTTGCTTCACCTACTCTTTAGAGAGTCTGTTTTAAAGTAAAACATCGCTCTGCTCCTCTGAAAGGGCTCAAATGCTTGCACTAAGGCAAGGAATAAGGTTCATATATGATTTGCTGACTCAGGTCCCTGTAGAGGAGCTGCAAACACTTTTGTCACCCTCCTCACAGTTTCTAATAAACTAGTTTCGGCAGCTCACTGTTCTGTGTTAGGTGTTGTTAATATTATTCTAACAACCTCCAAAGGCACAGGCTACTCAGCAGCTGCTGCACCCTTCTGGCTTGGATGTGTGGATGAAAGAATCTTCTATCTGTTTGGCTTTGGTCCAGAGTAGGCACATACCATTCAAAGGCAGAGATGTGAGCACCAGATGCTGCATAAATGATTCTTTCTGAGGCAATTGCTGATGGCTATTCCCAGGAAGGTCCTGCAGCAGTGATAGTGCATCTCTAAACCATGGGAAGGTCCTGCTTGGTTATAAGATGGGACTTTAACGAACACTACTTCCTAAGGAAAAGTCTTAAATACTAACTACACGAGTAGGAGTTAAAAAAAAAATATCTTAACAATCCTAAACCAAAGCATTTTAAAATGTTCTGAAAGTTATGAAAAAATGTTTTAATTTATCTTACATAATTCTATAGCAAGAAAACAAGTTTTATTTGAAAACTGATTTCTCTTGCAACACACTTTTCAATAAACCTCTTGTCCACTAGGCAGTATCAGTTGTCCATTAACAAGCATTTTATGATAAACTGAGCTGCACTTGAAAACCGAGCTGGATTTGAAACCAGAGAAGTGAGAATACTGCATTCTGTGTGCAGAAAATAGAAAGGAATACTGCTGTATTTTCTGTGGAAAGATGTTAAGACAACTTATAATTAATTCTTTGCCCAAAATACTAGTAAATGAATGCAAATAGCTCAACTCATCTCAGCAAGGACAAATCAGATTTTTTATATTTCTCAAACCATTTTACATATGTTTGCATTTATCCTGGAATACTGATACTCTATGATTAATTCAAACAAAGACATTTAAACCATAATGGTCATTTTTAATAGAAGCTTGCAGGAAATTTTATTTAAAGGCTGCTGGCCAAAGGCAACACTGCTGTTATACTCCAATTTGAAGTTGGTTTCTGTCTCTCTGGATTAATTTGATTTTGATTAATTTGGATATGCATTAATGAAAGTACTTGGAAAATTAAATTATGAAACATATCAGAAACGCCT
Source organism: Ibycter americanus (assembly GCA_035590275.1). Lineage (NCBI taxonomy): Eukaryota > Metazoa > Chordata > Aves > Falconiformes > Falconidae > Ibycter > Ibycter americanus. The sequence continues at coordinate 53,718,039 of JAVJGI010000014.1, read as the reverse complement.
TCTGTCATAGTCCTTCTTCTATCACTTAGACTTTGTCAGATCTAGAGAGAGTGAGAAGGGGGATGAACCATGCCTTTTGGAACCTGGAATACATTTGGCTTGCATTCAGTTTGAAGGCCTAATCAAGATTTTGTTTCTGAAAATGTTCCAAAATGTTAAGAACTTATAACTGTGCTGGTCTTGAAAGTACTATTATATTGACAAAACTGAATAATGTTGATCCAAGTTTGATTTCAGACCTCTTTTACATTGGGGCAAATCTACAGATATTAAATACAAGTGTTATAGGATATACTTAAATAAGCATGTAATTAGATGTCTCCATAAACTTATCTAATGGAATTGAATTATTCAATGTTGAGAAAATATTAAAAAGTATCAGTCACTAGAGAAAATGAAAAAAATATTACCTCACTATATTGCTGGCAGCTTTATGGATTTTACCAGTTTAAACTTGTAAGCAGAGGACTCACAACATTTTCTTATCAATTCATGAATGTGCTTAATGTTTACATAATGATTCCTCTCCAAGGATGAAAGAATGCATGAACAATAGATTGTGACCTTCCTGTGAAAAAACTTTACCTTTAAAGATGGATCATGGAGGGTGATGTTTGGCTGCATCCAATACATTAATATTCATTAGGCTGACAGAAAGTCAATTTCACCATAACTTGTTCTGTACCAGAAAGCAACAGTAAAAGAAACTTTTAAAAAAGGGGACATTTAATTCATGCTTTCTGTAAATGTCATTGTACATTTTAATAGGAAAAAAGTTTTCGTAGACTTTGATGAATAAAGCTGTATATAAAATGAAAAAAACTATACAAATACATATATTCTTATCATGCACTGGTTTAGGAGTTCACTGATTTCCAAGCTCAACGATTGCTTGAAGTCAAGCAGGTCAAGTGTCTTCAATAGCCAGCAATGCCTGATAGGAGGATGATTTCTGCAACTTCTACAGTAGTACTGGAAGAATGTGAAATCATATAGTCATCATTACTAAGCATGCACTTAGAAATAACTGATAATAAAGGTCAAGCAATATCATTTGTCATGCCAGTAAGTTACTGGATGCTTCCAAGGGTGTATGAAATAGTTAACTTTTGACAGAAAACAAAACCATCATGGAAGCATTCTTTAAGACAGCAAAAATATATGAATTAATGTGCTAGGAAAGATACCCAAGTAATGCAGAAAACGGGATACTTTGGACTCTGGAAACCAAAAATACCATACAGATTTGCACAACGATTGCTTTGTCATGTTTTTACTGTACTGAGATTAATGTGAGTATACACTGAACATATTTCCAGCAGCTCATTTTAACTGAGTGCACATATGCAGTGCAAAAACAAACTGTTATATGACATTGTCATCTAATTATCTAGTGTATTATATTAATGGGTTCCAAAAGAAAGAAAATACAAAACTGAAACTACTCCTTAGGCTACAGTCAGATTATTATGAAGGCATTAAAATTAAACAAGTGATAGCAAGAATCAGGCACTGAAATTCAGATCACTTTAACTCTTCCTAAAACTATAATCTGAAACTAATCCTTTGTGTGCGGTCTTGAAATACCATTGATTTCACAACTCAGCCATCCTGGAGTTGTTTGCTTCTAAGAGATGAGTTACACAAGCCATTCACAGAGATCATGAGAGCTGAGCTTTTCCATATGGTAAATTTAATGTGCAATCTAAATGCACCTTGGTGAACATTGGTGTTCCAGGGGGTCCAGAAATGCATTACAGAGAAGAGAGAGAGAAGTATTTCCTAATTCGGTATGATCAAGCACTCCATAAACCTTTTCTGTTCACAGAGCACAGGCATTTTTAGAGTTTGAGCTCAAGTGATACACACTGTCCCAAATATGTTATTGCAAACTGCTACTTAAAGCTTTACTCTTTCAAGACTGCTTTTTTGGTACTGACTTTTAAACAGCTTATGCATTAGAGATCTGTCCTTGTATGGTGACTGTTACATTAAACAGAGATTAACATTTTTTTAGGCAAAACCACAGTGCAGCGGAGTGATATCTGTCTTGCAAACAGAACAATACAGGCCATATTAAAAAAGATAAATAGCAGGGAGCCTATCAAGCCAAATGTCACTTACACCAAAATCCTGCAAAGGCTCCTGTGGGAAGTAACAAATCCTCTGGTCTTTATATTGCTGACAAAGAAGGGCCAAACTGAAATATTTAAAACAATTTAACAAACAGTTGTTAATTGTTGATACAGTATTATTAATTTGTATTGGGAATTATTCTGCTAGAAGAGGAAAGCCTATAGGGGGACTAGAAAAAACTGTTCTAATAGAGTTTACATGAAAGTGCCTCAAAAAGATTAACCTAGAAGTACCATAACAGATGTAACATACCTTATTTTAGGAAACACTTTGGTACAGTGTCCAATATGAATCAAAAAGTTCAAAGGTTTAGGAAGTGTTGCCAGTGTGCAGACTTGAATACAAGCCTGTTTGATGGGACCTCTGGAAACTAGTAAATTATTTTCACATTGAAATGAGTATAGCTAATACTGCCCCTTTGTAAACTTAATACAAGCACAACATATTTGTGATAGCAAGTAAGTGCTGAGTATCTGATCTGTTACACTTGAACAACAGAGGCAGAAATGTGTACATGGGGCACCCCAGCATTTCTCTGTATTTCCATCTTCTCTCTGTGATACAATGAGGTTGTGATGCTGAAAAACATTCTTTAAAGTACATCTTTACTACAGCCTCAAATTTTCATTCTATACCTGGAATTAATTAAAAATCCATTATCAGTGGCTTATTGGAAATGTAAGTACATACCAGTTCTCTTCTTCTTTTCATCTGATCTGTCTAAACAAGTAGGTAACACATCAAGACGACAACTGGGTGCCATATGCATGCAAAATTTTGCCCATAGGGAAGTGTTTGGTTAAGTTTCTCAGCAATCATTCTTAGGATTGAAGACATTAAACTTTTTTGATTAAATGACCTTGGCACAAAAACCAACGCTGTACTCATGAGATCTGCTGATGACATTCTCATCAGTATGGAGAAGGCTTGGAATACCTCTCAGGAATAACTGGATGTTTCTGGTGACTGAATAACAGTAAACTGATGAAAATCATCAGTAGTATAGACTGAAATACTTAGGGACTGAAAAGAAACAATAAGGAAATATTGCATGATTAGCCAACTGCAAGATGACTGTGAACCACGAAGATAAGGCAATGGTAGAGAATAGCAAGTATTATTCTGAACATATCACATGAAGTATTTTAGTAGAGTTCTACAGGGCTTCTGTAAAACCACAATTTGAAATATAAAAATTAATTCTTCAGATTGGACTTAGTACAGAAAAGGTACTTCACTGAGGAGGGAATTGAAGAACTTATTTTATATAAAGGGATAAAAAGAGTTTGATTCCTTTAGTCAGGTAAAAGACAAGCTTATATAAAATATTACTGTTTTCTATAAACATTTCTAGTGGATAAAAAACAATTAAAGGCAAAAGTCTAGTTAAGCTAAAAATCAGTTTTATTACAAGAGCAACTGATTAGTAACTGACCATAATTTGGGAACCAAGTGCTTCTACCAAAATAAAAAAATTCTGGTACAACTTCTACTATGGGTGGTAGGTGGTGGATGGAAACTTGCATTACAAAACCAATGCATTGTGAGCGGAATATAAGTTAGCCTTTGACCGCTCCCAGTGTCTCTAACTGATTCCCTACTTACAGATTTGGGAGTAAACAGACAGACACTCATTCTGATTACAGCAGACATAGCATAGGTCACCTGCACACAGTGAAATTCTCCTCCTTTCTCCCAAAATCACTAACGTGCTGATGGCCTATTCAGACTTACCCTGCATTTTTGCTAACATGCAAATCATGCCCAGAGTATTAATTGTTTCAGGCCAAAATTGTACCATCCCCATGCTAGCAATCCAATATCATGGACAGTCAAATCGATTTGCCCCCAGCCTGAGCTTTGACTTCTTTCAGTGTAATAACATAGACATAATGAGTAGAGAATATGAAGCTTTATAGCTAACCCTGCAACACAAAAACGAGCTGCTACTCCATCCATGACCTTCTCAATGGAGCAGTTGTAAGACAATGCTGTATGTCTGCTGGGAAACTTATGAAATCTTTTCAGTTAAGCAAGAAGCTTCCAGGCTCTAAAACTAAAGCAAACCAAGCAAAACCCAAATTTACTTTTGCATATATAAACCACCAAAGTTATAGATCTACACCTTCAAAGCATCTTACTAGACACATGATTCAATAATACAGACTCCACACCATGCTGAGCTGATGTTATGTCACTGCATGTTTCTTGAATGCATTACACAGACATTTGACCTATGCTTTTCAGTAGTCATTACTGAAGTTTATCATCATGGAGTTTCTTTTGTTAGCTAAAATAATGCAAAGTACACGCTTTCAGATTTGGTTGTGGAAATTTACTGTGACTCTCTACTTCTAGTATCTCTTTGGCATAGGAAGTAGCTTTTAGAAATTGTTCCCCTAACATTTCAGGGGTGGTGTTGTTGAAAATATGTATGTTTATATATACAGTTAATTTAGATCAGCAAAGGCTTTCAGACTGATAGAAAAGGTTGGCCTTTTAAATCAGTAAATGCTATTCTGCAAAATAATAGTATTTTCTTTATTTTTCCTTGCGGAATAAAATATTACTAACAGTAAGAATATTACCAGTGGTAGGAAAAGTAATATTATTAAACTGACTTTCATAAATGTGAATGCTAATTATAGCTGTTAATCCAATGAGACACATTTCAGAGGTGTGGATAATCACCACAAATTTCACCTTTCTGTGAATACATAATGAAGCATCAGAGACTTATTTCTAAGCATATCAACTTCTGTCAAGAGATTTTCATTACATCAAACATTGATTAAGCTAAACTTAGGTCTACCATGCAATAGATGGCTTTGAAGTGCTGATAGGCATCATTTAAAATATATCTTTGCAGAGTCCTCTAGTACAGTGTGTGAAAAGAAAAGAAGGGAATTTTGCCAACTTGCATAACGTACTTGGAGAAAGTTTTTGTGGTTTTTTTGTTAATTCAAACCTGGAGACTGGGAAGGAGTAAAGCATAAACAATGGAGATAATTATAATTATAATTAACACTTGTGATGCTTGTTGTCCTTACTCATGAAGAATTCCTGTTAACAAACTGGGAAAAACTTGTCATGCTGTTGGGATCTATGTGGGATCTTGTGTGGGGAGAAGAACTGATACATATGCATACACTGTATATACAGAGGAATATATATACTGTACATATACATACACTGGTACAGGGAATGTTTCCCTTTAAAGAGTAAGTCTTCATTAGTTTATCCAAGTCTTATATATTGCAGACATAGACAGATGTTATTCTAGTAATCCAGTCTTGAAGCATACATACGTAGCACATACATGTATCTATACATTTGTGTGTGTATATATCTGTTTTAAAAATATATTTTTTTACATTTATTTCAGTAACTCTTCAGGATTATGAAAAACAATAATTATTCTGCTTTAAGAGCAGTTTTGTGAATTCTTCCTTCAACTATCAGTTATATAATGTGAATGCATCTGTTTTAACTTCTGTGCCATAGCACATATTTTTCTTTTACAGCATTTTCTGCTTATTCATTTACTGAACAAAATATATAAATACATATATTCCAACATGCTGTGTTGTATCTTCTTCTATCTCTTGCTGATGACAGTGAGAATAGAAGCACGTTCTCAGTACTCTGCTATGCTATACTTGCAATCCCGTCTTTCTGTTTTTACATGTGCTGGTTTTGGCTGTGATAGAGTTAATATTCTTCATAGTAGCTCATACGGGGCTATGCTCTGGATTTGTGGTGGAAACAGTGTTAATAATACAGGGATGTTTTCGTTACTGCTGAGCAGTGCTGACACAGCATCAAGACCTTTTCTGCTCCTCACCCCACCAGTGAGCAGGCTGGGGGGGCACTAGAAGCTGGGAGGAGGCACAGCCGGGACAGCTTACCCCAACTGACCAAAGGGATGCCCCATACCGTATGGCATCATGCTCAGCATATAAAGCTGGGGGAAGAAGAAGGGAGGGGAGGATGTTCATAGTGATGACGTTTGCCTTCCCAAGTAACTACTGTGCATGATGGAGCCCTACTTGCCTGGAGATGGCTGAACACCTGCCTGCCCATGGGAAGTAGTGAATGAATTACTCAGTTTACTGTAGATTTCACTATTACATTCAGTGTAAATGAAAAACCCAAAGTACACAAAAATCCTACTCAATATTTCATTAATGCCCGGAATATCTGCTGTCTTCAAATGCAATAAATCCTTTGGAAGAAAAAGGAAGAATGATCCTTCAGTTTGTAGGAGGATCCTGTGATAAGTTAAGCTCATTTCTCACAGCACCGAGAGACCTTCTTCTTTCACTAATTCCCACAGCAGTTTAGAGCACTAAGTCTTGTAGGAGCCATTGCTGCAATGTTTATTAAAAGCCTTTTCAACACAATACTGTGCTCTGAGGAGTCTTACAGCTCCCAGTATGGCCAAGGAAAAACCAAGGTGCTCAAAATAAAGTCTTTAATGCAGTTATTATCAGGCTGGGTGCTCATGCATTACTTTTTACATTGAATAAGATTGCTGTTTTCTAGCCCTGTCCTGTCACTATCCTGCTGAACAGCCACCTGACCATACAGAAGTTTTCTAACACTTGGTTCTCAGCAGGTTCCCACTGTGGTCCAGCCACGGGTACTTACAGCCCAACTCAACCATCAGGGACAAATGCAAGGGCAACGCTGAGGAACGGAAGGCCTATAACTGGCGAGTTGCATACTCCAGGCTAACACTACGTCCAAGAGTGTTAAGGAATGCCATTCTGCAGCTTCCAAGGACGATTCATTGGATCAAATATACATCCAACTAACTTTGAAAGCTCCTTCCACAGACAATGGAGAGAAATGGGCTCATCTAGGAATTTACCTCAACTCCAGCGACTCAGCTAGAGCACGTAAACATGACTAGTGAGTTCTAGGCTGGGATACCTCACATGGCTTTCTGCTGATGTGACAGAAGAGTAAAACTCTGTCGCAAAACCTATAATATCTGGGATTTTTTCAAACATTAGCAAAAGAGTTTCAAGCATCTGCCAGTCCCCAACCTTTGGATGTCTTAGAGCGTCTCAGATGACTCTAAGTTCTTGAATTTAGGCAACGAGTTTAGCCCTAGGTGTCTATATCAGAACAAGATCTGTCCTAGGAATGCTTATTTCTTTCCTTAGCAAGATATTCAAGGGTAATTAGATCAAGAGTAATTCAGATGACTGCAGTTAAGTGAGATGAATACCATTCTCAGTGGTAGTTAGATACTGCTTTGAAAAATACTGATCACAAAAGGTATAGGAGCACTTCCATTACTCTCTTACCCTGCCTGCAGCTCCGCTGTAGAGACTGAAACTGCAGAACTTCCAGGTCTTTATATTGGAGAAATCATAGGGTGTCTGAATAAACTGGTTTGGGGGCAATTTGCCTCTGATATGGTATATTTCATGATAATCATTCCATAAGATGTGTAATTACTATGCACTGCTCTTTCTTAAGGAAAAGTTTTATTAAGTAAACTCTATCTGCAGATATGCAAGAATGCAGTAGACAATTTACTAGCCAATAACAAAGCTATAAAAATTTCAGTTAGAACATACTTTTTTCTTTTTCTCCCCTTCCTTACCTTTTTTAATTTAACTGTAAATCAGCAGTCAAGACAATGCTCCTCACTGTTGCTTTGAGTCAGTATTGTATTTTAATGCAGTTCCATTCATCTAATAAGATTGTCCGGCCAACCATCGACAAACAATATAGACAGGAGAAAAACACGGAAATCAATTCAAACAGACACAGTTTAATGGGACTAATTAGCATGCTTAAAGAGAATGGGAGATTTTTTGGTTTTCTACTATTTTTAAGACTATATAAAACCATGTAAAGGTGCTTTGGTGTTTAGGAAGACATTAGAGGGTGACCTGGAGTGGTACGTTTATCAGGTCTGTCTGTGCAACTCTACAATACAGGAATCCATGACACATGCCCTTCCGAAACTGAAGCGTGCCAATTGAGCACTGTAATGGAGTTCCACAATCTGTATTATGTTTTGGGGATGTAATTTCAGGTTATGAAGTTTGACTGATAGAACAGATTACGGGAAGGGTCATGCCTGCTCCATGAAATGTTGCTACAGTTGCAAGAGATAGGGATGCTCGAACCGAACACTAGTTTTAAAGTTGCAAGGCTCCTGTTTGGCAGGACAGTTTCTGGAGCTCCAGAACTGTTGCACATAATCCACAAAGGCAAAATTCAGAGACTTTCAAAGGAAATTTCCAAAGAATATTTATTTCCTTGGACTTTTTGGACCTGGGGCACCCATGAATTAAGACTATAAATATCTTCTTTTTTTTTTTTTTTTTTGTTATTATGTCCCTAATGTGGGGAGGTTGCAACCACATTCTCACATGCTAACTTTGCCTGAAGTTTTCCTGATGAATTGCTTGCTTGTTTCCATCTTCAGTCCTGCCAATCACAATCTAGAATAGGCAAGTTTATATTTTTATGTAAATCTAAAACCACCATGTACAACTAAAATTAATCAAACAATTTCCTCTAGTAGATCAATAATACACTATTTTACTGGGATTCACGCGACTGAAAAGCCTCCTGAACAGTAATATGAAGGTTTTTATTCACTGAGAGCCAGCACCTTAGAGGATAATATCTCTATTAACAAAAAAAGGGAGATAATTAAAATCTTTACAAAGCATCTGTCATCCAACTTTGCTGATTAGGGATTGTAAAAGACCACAGATTATAAGAATATTAAAAAAAATAATCAGAAGTTCCTACACAAAAATAAACCAGAAACTTCAGAGAAAAATTAGACAATGTTCTAACCTTCATGTAAATGCACAGATGTACTAAACCCACAAAAAAACCTAACTTTGAGTACAGTTTTGATGTGTAAACAAAACAATCACCATGTAACATTTGCTGAGAAAAATCAGAATGATGACATACAGTGTGGATCACAGATTATTGCACTTTAATTTCTAAATGAGCTTAGACATCTGTGAAATTAAAACCCCAGGGCGGACGATTTATATGACACTATGTTGAGAAAGGAACAAAGCTTTGAGATGCAAATTTCAGCTTTCCATTGCGTCAGAGCAGGTAACCTTGCAAACAACCTTCACACAGACCAGTCTTCTCCAGTCTGACTGATGTCTCCCATATGTATCTATTTCTCCTCTCCATTTTCCAATCAAGTTGACAGCAATTCCCAGTTCATTTTCTAAAGAGACTGATAAAAGCCAGGCTGGACCTGTACCTGTTATTAACCTCTCTTGTACCATTATTACTTATTTTTCTCCTTTGAGATAAGCAGTTACATTGCACATGCTGATCTTTGCATGTGATATGTTATTACATTAAAAAGGTACTGAAAATGTCAGTCTATTACTGGGTCATTAAAGTCAGGTCATGATATTTGAAAATCTGATGTTCTTAACCTTTTCAGGAGTTAACCAACATATATTGTGGGTTAATTTGTCTTTGTTGTTTTTGTCATTGTTGTTGCTTACATTAATTATTTATTAATACAAGGGCGTATATTGTGCTACAAAAAGACATAACATTTCTGTCGATTTATTCATGTTATCGATTAAAATGTGATTTAATCATTAACAGTATTTACATAATTATTTTCACTGGCCAGTTTGAGAGTTCTTCATTATTCTGAAGGAATAATTTTGAATTCTGTATACGCACAATAATTATTCAAACCTCTTCCATATATATACTACAGGACGAGACAGGACAAGACAAGACAGGAAATGGCCTCAAGTTGCACTAGGGAAGGTTTAGATTAGATATTAGGAAAAATTTCTTCACCAAAATGGTTGTCAAGCACTGGAACAAGCTGCCCAGGGAAGTGGTTGAGTCACCATCCTTAGAGGTATTTCAAAGACGTGTAGATGTGGCATGGAGGGTCATGGTTTAGTGTTGGACTTAGCAGTGCTGGGTTAATGGTTAGACTCAGTGATCTTAAGGGTCTTTTCCAACCTAAGTGATTCTATGATTCTATGATAGAAAAATAGAAACGCCATTGTTTTTTCTATATAGAAATTGGGCTTTCCTGCCAACCAGTAAATTACTGAATCTTCTTTTCTGTTACGTACACCTTTATATTTATTACAAAACAGGGCTAAAGAATGTTAAGCTAAGCAGAAAATGGATATTTCTTTTTTTCAATTACAAACAAAAATATTTGATAAAATGTATATATGAAAATGGGCCACCAGGATATCTTGCAGATACAAATTAACTGCAAATCTCAGCTAGTGGCTGAAACATATCATGTGTCAGAGAGGCATTCTAAGATGCCAAAAACTGTGATACTTTCTTATATAACTGCAGCCCCCAAAGACAAATATCTCAAATGTTCATTAGTTTTTGCAAGACTAGCATCACTTTGTGCCAACAGCTGGGGGAAAAATATATTAAAAAAAGATGGGGTTCAAATACTTGCCATGTTTGATTTGAAATGGAACCAAAATTCTTCTTGGAAACCATTCAGAACAGAGTTTATGAATCCAGACTCCATCTTCCACTCACATACTCAAAGTCAGATTCTCTAAATAAATCAATCCAAGAACACTTTTTTAAAAATTTCTTGACTTTTCTACATACCACAGAAGTCTACGGCTCCTGCAAACATATTAATATGAGTTATCAGGTACCTTCTTTTAAGTATCACATTGAAATTGTTCTTACCTAAAAAACACACAGAGAACATGTTTTCTAAATGTATACCTAAAGTATGTTAGTGTATATATATATATATTATTTGTTACATATACTTGATGAAAAGAGGTCACTTAGAAGGTCTTCTATAAGAACCTTCTTTAGTTGCTAGTATAATAATTTTGGGGAAGTTACTGAAGAACCCTGTGCATAGATGTTTTTACTAGATCTTTACAGATGCTTTTATAGAGGAATAATACCAATGATAGGTTGGCCATCTGCTGTCAAGCTTTAAGAAGTGGATTGTCGTTCCACATATTCAAAAGAAGCTACCATTCTTTTCCTGATACATCCTTCATAGACAAATGCTCTTGAAAACTTAAAACAACTCCCAAAGTTATAAGCCAATTTTTGCAGTGGCAATATTCAAACTCACTTACAGCTGACAATACCATGCTAGAGAAAATAGTTTGTGTATCTTTTTCACACTGCTGAGAAACACTACTAAAACAAAATCTTTACTGATGGAACAATATATAAGGGCAGTTTTACAAACTAATGGTTAAAACAATCAGCAGTTCTTAAACTCAAAATATGAAATGTACAAGATTGTCATATTACTATAGCAATCACTCTTATTTATGAGAAAAATGGCACAAAGATATCATAACTTGTAAGAAAAATAAACTGTAAAAAAAAAAATAAAATCACAAAGCACTGACTATAGCAGTCATGAAAATCTAAGCTCCAGAAATGATTTATTGCCTTCTTGGGAAAGTGAATGGGCACCATGTGATAAACTAATTCTTCGTATGAATATTTTTATGGAAAGCTTTTTCTTCATGTTAGCACAATAAACTGTTGCCTCAGTTGCTGGATGTGAATCAACCAACCAGGAACAGTGAGATCTACATCAGAAAGTCATTCACGCAGTGAAATACATTATTCTTCCTGGTAGTACTGGGGTGGAGAAGTTGTCTCCAAAATGCAAGCACTATGGGTCTTCATAGAAGGCAGATTACACCTTCACTCATTTTTCTGGGGCATTTTCTACAGTAAGTTTCTTTTACCTTTTATTATTGTGTTATTTCCACCAAGAGAATCCAATGTCAGTGAAGTGCTAATTAAAGAGACTCTGATACTTGAACTGTTCGGGTTTTTTTCTTTAAGAAATCCTCATCTTTTTTTGTATTGGTCTTAGACCTATGGACTAAAGCTATGTAGTCCACTGGTGGCTTGATCCCACCCACCTATGAAATCTTTTAGACCTTTTACTTTTTTTTTAAAGACAGTGTTTGTCTTCACTGTACCTTTACTAGGACAAGGCTGCATAATCTACCTTTGCTTTTGAAATAAACATTTGTCCAGAGTTTTGACCCTTCCTTCAGGGAAATATTCCCCTGATGCGCTTGAGAAACAAATTGTTTAAATGAGCTTTTTAACAACTTTTTAGACAGTATGTAATTGTGGACTAGCCTAGCAGGCAGCCTCAGCAGGTGCATTTCTATCAAAAATAATTTTACTGCATCTTCTATATAATTGAATTGACTAAGTTCTGCTGCATCATGATATTTTCTCTCATTATAATGACAGCTGTGACATATTGCAAGTTAGTTGCTTGAGTAGAAGAAGTATATATTTCAACCATAATTCTTCAAACCAAGCATCTGAGGGGAAAATATCAAATCATTAATCCAAAGATAAGTGGCAAATAATGCAGAATATTAAATATTTTTGTTCAAGAAGTACCTAGACTGTTCTTAGAACATTCACCATATTAGGAGTCAAAATGTTACTACCTGCCCTCAAAATATTCCTTGTGGGAAAAGAAAAAATACTAATAACTTAAAAAAGATTACAGTGTTCTTCAGTTTCCTAGTGGTGAAATGAGCTCTGAAGTTCTGCCTGATAGTGTAAAAGGGGGTTCCTTTCACTTTTCTCATCAGGAACACCCATTTCAAAACATTTAGTTAATACAAGCAGAAAATACCCTATGAGTCATCAGAGTGTCATATTGTAAATCCAACTTGCAGCCATTTAGAAAAAGCCCTAAGAATAACTTACTTTTTTAAAAAGGGAGCTTATTCACTAAAAAAAAAATAAAAAAAAAAATAGTAAAATAACTGTGTCTTTACATCTGTTTTCAAAAAAGTACAAGGGGTGATTTAATGTCGTTGAGAACGATGACTACTGAATTAAAGCAGCTCCTTATAGTACCAAAATTCTAAGTAGCTTTTCTACTCAGCTGTATCGCAGCATGTTTAATTTTCTAATAATCAGAAATAGCCTTCCTCAAATAGGACTTATTATACTACCATAACTGTGATTTCTTAGTCTGAACATTACTTTCTATTCGTAAGCATATATGCCACAAGATATATAAAGTTAATAAAGCTACTGGGCTATTTGAGTAACTAATACATTTGTCATTACCAGTTCTCAAAGATTTCACCTGGACTGAGAAATTGTTATTGTTCCAAACATCTTTTTAGTGCTTATCAGAAGAAGAATTTGTATGATTATATTATAGCCCCCCAAAACATGTTGCCTTTGTCAAAACATTTTAGATTCACAGAACTACTATTTTTCACTACGCAGCGCAGTACTTTTCAGAAACAGAAAGAATTATGAGGTTAGATACTTAAAGGAAAAAAATCAGTCTTTGCAGAAAGGCAGGCCCAAAGAAGAAATATGTAAATTAGTAGTGTGCATCTTATGTGAGGCCTTTTGCACAAACGTGGTGGGGGCAGGGGAGGAGGCCTCTTTTGCAGTCCTTCATATGAACGACATGCAGACCATATGCTAGTACCTTAGCATCGTATATTAAATAATCTCAATTAAAAAGAAACATTCATTTAAAGATAGAATTTTATTTGTAGTATCTCAGCACTTGATTTTCATTTATAGATAATAGGGGCATTAGCTGAAATATATCTCTAGTATCATATAATCTTGGAGGATATTACCTCAAAAAATGCATGCTCATTTACCACTTTTCTCAAAAGTATTTATGTAGTAGCAGTCCTGTTTCAGATATGCCTTTACCTATGTTTCATGCAGTTTCTAGTTCCATATCTTACGAGGATTTCCAGAGCTGAAAAATCACATGTAAATCTGGCTTCACTTAAGAGTAAAAGTTTTGCCTGTCCTGAAACTTATGCAAGACCTAAGGAAGTGGAAGGATTATGGGAATTGGTTCGGCTTTAAGGGACGTAAATATCATGATAGCAAATTGGAAACAGGTTTATGTAAAATTCAGTAGGCTAAAATCTGAGGGTTCACCTTCACCTAACCTGTGTATGAGGTTATGTGGTTTATCTACTCTACAGCAGGGGTGTCTACATCTGCCTTTCTGTGCTGCATTGGGGAACTTTTGGATGAACAAGACAAAGAAGTCATCATGGGAACAGAAAGAAAACCCTGGCTTTTTCTTCTGCTATGGGAACGCTATCCAGCTGAGCTATCAGGACTTCTTTTGCTTGATTTCAGTTTTGCCCTTTCTGCCTAACGTTGCTGGCTGTGCAACGGCATGACCTCAACAGACACCATGTGCCCGTGTAGTCTGTAGCTCAAGAACTGTCAGACTCTCACAAGGATGCAAGTTTAAAACCCTTAGAGACAGGAAAAAAAAGTTCTAGATATTCCAGTACTGAAGTTCTATACTACCACTTCAGACAACAACTGTTTGTTGAGAAAATTTTGGCATGTCAGCATACGTTACAATGCCTTCTAAAATGCAAATTATGTCATAAAAAGTGAGTTGCTGATGAAACTCCCTGAGTGGAGATAAGAACAAGCTGATCTATGTGACCCTATCAACCTATCCTAAAAGCTGATGTGCCATTTCTTTTCATATTTTGCCATAGACCAGATGTGCTTTGATATACAACATGTTTGAACAGCTAATTAATATTTAAAAGCGTCATTCTGGCATACTCTGTATGAGCATGCACTTGGAATACACAACATCCTGTCAAATACAATTTAAAAAAAAAAAAAAAAATCCAGCTAACTGGCTCACGTTCAGTAAAATGGCTATGGAGGCCTATATGGTTGCATATGATACAAATACTTCAGCCTTTAGTGAAGAAACCACAAATTTTTCTATCACTTTTGTAATTTCCTCCTTCAGCAAATTAGATTCACTTCAAACATTTAAATACAATGAAAACATATTTCCAATTAACAGACTTTGGAAAAGTATGTTACATATATTTTCTTAAAAATAGTAAGTTTATTCTTCAAACTCAAAAGTCATGCACAAAAATTTCCTCAGAATAGTATCAGTTTTAATTTATATATAATTTTAAACATTAAGCAAATTGTTTCCAGCTGAAGAAAAGGAATGTAATAATAATTCAGCTTTGCAGAAAAGAAAACCGAATTTTTATCTCAATTCTGCAATAGTACTTAGTTTGAATATAATTACAATTATATTTTAAGTAAACTATAGCTAAATGTGGAATTTATAAACTTATAACCTCAATGGTACTAGTTTTTTAAAAGGTGTTTGTCAGAAGTGTTCCATCTACTGATTTTATTAATACTTATTCAGAATTTAATATCAATTTCGCTTTATTTTCATGTTGACACAAAAATCAGGTTATCTGCAATGAAGTCTGCCAAATAATTCAGTTACAGAAAAAATCTACAAAACAGAACCATTCAGCTGCCATATAATTTCAAACCAGCAGCCTTTAATCGTAACTGCAGCTATGATAACAGAAGCGCAGAGCATCAAAGAATTAGGCATGATTTTCTCTGAAGCTGATATTGTTTTTATCTGAAACTGCAAAAGGGCAGACCATGCCAGAATGCTCAGTGGTTGGTTGCCGTTCTATCTTTACCACTTCTTTGAGTTTTAATAGATCACTGAGTGAAAGAATGTGGATGTTCAATAGCATCTTAAATTTTATAGCTAACATCTTCAGGAGCTTTTCTACAACACTGGATACAGTACAGCTACAATCAAAGAAGATCAACCATAACATTTCCTTTTTAATTAAATAGCTAACCTTGAACATGATAAGCCATTTATATCTTTGTAACTTTTCTCAGACAGCTATATTCAAAATTTCAGAATACATAATATTTATGTACCTATATGTGTAAGCGCAATCACAAATAACTTTGCAAGCAGTAACTTAGCTGAGAAAACATTTTTTTTTTATCCAAATTTACCAATTAGTAATAATAGTAAATACAAAATCTGAAAGATAAGGCACCCAGTAGCTTTTAAATAAATTAGGACAGTTTGTGGAGCTGCACATGTGAAAAACATACTTCGTAATGAACAGATCAATGGTGTGGGAAATAGAGGGTGGTCTGACTATTTCAATCATAAATTGATCTCTCTTATTCAGGTCACGGACACTGTCCCTATAGCTGAATGGAGGCACAACAGCTGAATAGTTTTGTAAGCGAAATATTTTCTACCAAAGACCATATAAAAGGCATTGACAAAGTAAGGTGAACAGAAAATAAATACAAATCCAAGACAACAGTAAACAGCTGTAATTTAACAACTTATCTTTATAACAAACCCATACTTGGCTAAAGTATTTAATGGTACAGTAGTAATAAATAGCCCATTTTAGAAAAATACTAAATGGCAAGTAGTGATGTATGCTATATTTTATGGAAGAAAAATTAAGTGTACCAATAATTTGCTCTGTATCACACAATATGTAGGAATTTTAGATCTTTGTTTCCAAGTAATGTGCTAACACCTTGTCTTTCTCTTAAGATGTTAAATAGGTCAGATGAATCATTGTCTAAATTGCTTATTTATGTCTATAGATTACAAAATAATCTATTTTGTTTAAAATGTAGATATTCTGTATTGCAGCGGTAGTTTAGAGAATTAAACAATCATCATTTTTCTCAGGTAGCGAGTCTTACTTAGCCAAAGCTTCCCATTTTATTTTGGTTAGAGTTAGCTGTGCCATCAGATATTCCCTAAGAAGATCATGAAATTAAGCATGTATCCTCTTTGGCATAATTTCAGTACTTTCCAAAACCCTGCTTGAACTTGGTCATCTAGTTTATCATTCTGTGAAGGTGCTGAAAGCTATGCTGTTAAGCCTTTTTCCAAGTGTATTTCAAAACCATTTTTTTCCTACCCAAAATATTCTGATTAAAAATAGGCAGAAGAGCATTGTCACTGTTTTGTGTCATCACTTTGAAAATGCTTCATCTGAGCAACTATGCCCGTATTACATTGCAGACATTTCTGTGGTAGTCCCTTGTTCAGTCCGTGGGCAGAAACAGGTATTGCCAGAGTCCAATTAATTCTTCAATGGATGCCTAAACTACATCACAAGAGTTAAGGAGTCTGTATCAGACTGAATGAGGTAAAGGAGAGGCATGGTGATATACACACGACAAGATTACTTATCACTTTATCAAGAGATGTGCAATAGGTAGGCACATGGCAGAGCTCAATCTTCTTTTGTAGCCTCGCTTTTCTGGCACCGCTGTAGCTAAATATAACATGAAGTCAGATTTCATATTAAATTTTAGTTAAGCTGTTGGCCTTTAATTTCTTGTTATAAAAAATCCTGGGATAGTTCAGGTGAAGATCCTGGAGAGGTCAAACCCAACAATTTACTGTATGTATCTGATAACTTAGGAAAGGCCAGGAGTGGTGAGGGCAGATGGACCCTTAACACTGGAAAGGAAATCAGCTGTGTTCCTCCATCACCAGACACGTGCTGGGTGCCTGGCTTTGGTAGACAGATACTGTGCAGCTTAATTGACAATGAATTCTAAAGGTGAGATATTCTTTAAGGAACACATGTTGAATGGTATAGGTAATGAATTTCCAACTCCAAGGAACATGAACCACTTCAACCTCTTCCATTACAGATGAGATTATTTCTGTTGTAAAGCAAAGAGCAAATCTCTTCAATTTCTTGCAGCCCATGAATTTTACCTGCATTTTTTATATTTGCCCTTTTTCTGTAAGAGCAAGTATTCCCAATAAGCATTTGAGTAGCTATAATAAAAACCCTATTAAAAGAAGTATAAAGTAATGAATAAACTGACTTAAATAAAATGAACTAAAAGAAGATGCTGGATGACATATATGCTTGGTATCCTTCCTCCCATTATGTGCTCTACTATGTTTTGCAAAATCAATAACCTAAGAATATATAAGTAAATCCCTTGCTCCAGTGTACTATTCTACTAGATAAATATGCAAATTTCAAGGGCTTTTAAAATTTGTTTTCAAAATATTGTAAACCAGACCTGTGACTGTTTTAAAGAAATAAGTGAGAATTTTTTTTTTTTAATAGATGGGTATTAAAAACAAAGCCAAATTTTGCAGGATGAATTGTTTCTAAATTCTACCCATTACCCACTTACCGTCACCCTTTCTTCCACTGCCACTTTTCCCTCTGAACACTTCCATAATGTTCAATATTTTCATACTAAATTTTTTTCCCCCAAGAAACCATGACTATTGTTTCTCTCCAGTCCTAAATTCTGTACCATACTTCTTGAGGCAGTTTATCCGCTCACTCTCACCTCAGGTCATCTCAGGTCACTACTGCTCACCCACCCAGCTGGCCCACCCTGGCCATGAGGTACTGCAAAAACCTTACCCACTTTACTGGCCATGCTTACGCTGCTAGGTGAAACATGGATGTATATGGTCCATTTTCTAATTCTGAAGCCAAATAAACAGCCTAACTGGGCCATGTCCACACTATACTTGACCCTGGCTGTCCTATGTGTCCCCCTCAGATTGATCACATAATTAGAACTGTATGTAGATTCTGTAAGGGGTTTTTTTCTTGCTTGTGTGGGTGGGTGGGTGGGGTGTTTTTTTTGTTATTGTTAAAATGAACAGAAATCCTTTGAGGGCTATGCTGAAGCCTATGGGCACAGCTTTCTCACAGCATGAAACTGAGGATGTGGGTGAATTCTTGTAGGGGTGTTTCAAGGTACAGAGCCCGCAGGCACAGCACTGAGCAACAGGGGAGGCTGCACCACAGCCAGGACCTACACTCGCCTCTACTCCCCCCGTCTCACATCGCCCCAGGGAGGCCCAGGACAGCCCCTTCCCAAACTGTGCCTGAACCGGGTGCTGGAGACCACAGCACCGCTTGCTTCCCAGGCCTCCTTTAGAAACATCGATATACTCCCTAAATCCATATAATTTCAGAGCTTATATTTGTGTTTAGGGAGAGTAACCTGAGATTCTCTCTTTGAAGGTGTTCCAGGACTTTTCCCAACAGATACGTAAGTTGGAAGATAAAATGTCTGTTCTGTTGGAGAGGAAGAAAGGACAACTCTTGAAAATATATAAGGCGGCTGTCGGGAACTGTCAGCTTTCCCGCTGCTTTGCACCTTCTCTGAAAGTAGATGGCTTTAAAATGAGCTCAAACTTCTGCCTATAAGATAAGAGCTTAACTCATCCCATTCAGACAAAATACAATTTGGTCAGCTTTATAAATCACAAGACAATATATTCTTTTTAGGTTTCCCCACTCAAAAAAATCATTAAGCACTTTCAGATGCAAATTAAGAAAAAGTAGTGATATATATATAGATATATATAGCTAGGATCTACAAAATATCACATTATGAAGTTTACCCCAACTTCATATTAGATTGCCTAACTTGTCAAACCTCTAAACTCCAAATCAGCAGAATATCCCAAGGTTCATCTGGCATTGCTAACACACCAAAAATATTGAGCTGTCACTTCCTTACTGAATTCAAGTCATCTCTACTATTAAATAAAAAGAAATTAATACACAATTGTTTTTGTTGGCCTCTATGTGGCTTAATCACAACAAATCTCACAGCTCTACTTTCTTTTTTTTTTTCAAGTAAACTGAGATAAACCAAATTAATGTTAAGTACTTCTGTAAATTTCTTGGAAGCATCATGGTTACTGATTATCATGTTTTTTCAAGAACAGACATTAATGGTGGTGCCGTTTTATTAATGTCTATAAAGCACAAATATAAACCTTTAAATACAGATCATAATCCTGAAATTTCACTGGTCTGCTTCAGTCCTCCAGCATGCTCCTCTGTGCCTAAATAGCCGTTGGCATATGGCAAACAAGTCAACCTGCAGAACTGGAGCTGAAAAAGCTATGAAATCATAGTACTGAAAACATCATTTAATGCTGGCATATGCACAATCCAGTATGTAAATTTTGCTTGTTGTTTAAACAGAATCATCACCATGTCACAGGTGGACAGAAATATGTACCAAGATATTTGTCACATTTGATCTCAGCAACTTCTTTTCCTTTTCTAGCTTTTGCTTATCTAGCTTCTAGTTACCAGTATTCAAGAGCTAATATACCTCACTAATTTAACTGAAATGTGCAAAAAGTTTTAGTGTGATGGAAAATAAATTCTAATTTCAACTTGCACAGCATATCTGTTTTATTAATAGGTAAGCAGTTATTAGAGGATATATACTTATCATTTATTCAGGAATATATAAATCTGTATGAATCATGGAGGGAGGAAGGGATATAGTTTCCATTTCCACTTTTTCAAAATAGATAATACTTTATCAGATTGTATAAATCTAATCTGTTACATGTTTTATTTCTGCTCAACTGTTCATATTTTTCTGGAATGAAGTTTTCATTTATACATGAAACTCATACCAAGTTTTGTTAACTTAAAAAATAAGGGTTGCCATATGCCTTCATAAACAGAACTAGTCACACTTTTATTTGCTTTTATTAGTTTGCTACATCAACACAGAGCAGATTATTTTTGAAAGGTACAGTTTCATACTGCCAAAGAAGTTTCAGGGAAGAATATATAATTTCAAAACTTAAGCCCATTTCATGAGGAGTTGTTCTTTGAATGAAGTTTGATTATACAGGGCCAGCTGCAATGTAGGGAATACAATCTAGAAAATGCTAGCACCCTTTTATTACCCTTTTTAATATTTTTTTCAATAAATAATATAACCAGGAAAAGATGCATGTATTACAGTACTAAGTATATTGAAAGTTATAGTAAGAAGCACACTGAACTATCTTCTCTTTTACTTATTTCCTTCTCTGTTGCTGTACATTTTTATTTGCAATATATGAAACACCAAGCTCAAGTTCTCTATATTCTGGAAGTTACAGGAAGTTACTCAATACAGTATCAAGTTAGATAAAAGTATATGTATTTGAAATAGATATTTCTAACAACTAGATCAGATTTTCGGTAATCTCGCCTGCATATAGCTATCTATGCAAGGTGCAAAAATTCATAAAATGAAACTCAGTTTCAGTGGTGTTTGAATTGATAAATATTCTAATCTCTTTCTCACAGGTAAATACTGATAAACTGTTAATGCCATTTAGCATTCTAAATTGCTAATTTCCATTTCTTTTCTAGTATGCACATTAATATTTTCTCCATTATTTTAGCTTTTTTGTACAGCATAATTTTGGTCAATAACAGCAAAATAATTCAAACTTAAATGAAGATATGATATGCCTTATTATCATTTCTCATAATACCTTATTGTTTACATAATTTTTTAAGTTGCTTAAAAGAAAAATTGAGGAGTTATGCTTTTATATTTTTTTAAGTAATCATAAAATTAAAGTACAGAAATAAGAATGTTTAAAACTCAGGGATAATTATATTTGTTACGCTGGCTGCATTGGTGTAGAGTACCATAAAAAAACCCCCACAAGTAATACAGTCTTAAGCATTCTCAATACACATGAATTAAACTCTAGCAAGACAATTTAACAGACTATTCAGTAAAACATCCTTACAGAAAAGGGATATTCACATCATACCATTATCACAGAGAATAAACTATGCACCAGACGCTGAAAATTTTAGTGTTGCCAGTTAATGAAAAGATAAGAATTAGTGTACCAAATCTTCTACAATTAAGATGAATTAATTTAAAAACCAGTGATGAAAACTAATGTAATAAACTTAAAATGTAGTGGAAAATAGCTTTTTCTAGCCAAAGATTTTATAAATTAGCATTTTGTGAACATTTAACAGAACAGTGTTTAGAGAGCTTAAAGATGTAAATGTAACACTAAGCAAAACTTTGATCTGAATTTAAGAAGAAAAGTTACCAATTTTTAATTTCCGAAATGAAGTTTTAAGCATTACAACATATTGGGAGTTAGTAAAAATACAAATAATTCATAATTTCTGTGTGCAAAAAAAAATGTTTTTTACTGAGCCTCTAGAAGTCATACCAAGAAGAACAATGAAGTATACAATTACTGAGGGCTAATAACAAACACTTATCATGAAACTGGCACATTTTAATTTTACAAATGTAGGAATCAGAATTCTCTAGATATATCTTAGGTGTCCCAAAAACGTAGGTTTACATTCAGTGCTAGTTTAAATAGTTGGCCCTTACTCTCATCTACTTACTTGGGTGAAGTGCCCTGTGTCTCCTGGAAAAGCTGTTTGTATGACTGCATAGAAAAAACATTTTTTTGCACAGTTTTAATTTCAGGTGAGTCAGTTTCCCAATCTTGATCCTCTACACAGCTGCACAAATGCCCATGCTACCACAGAACTGATATAGTGGCAGGAAGAGGTAGCTGGGTTGGGACAGAGATTCACAGGACAAAAGACACAGCAAAAAGAGTTAATGATGAGCCACAGCTGGACTCATCTGAAAGCCCTATCACATTAGAAGAAATCAGGATTGTTAATTAAGGTACCTAGATTAGATACATACAGACAGTAGTGTCAGCTTTCCTACCCTTTCCTTCCCAAAACATACATTTAGTGTACGTAAATAGGATAAAAGTCAAGAAAAATAACCTAAAAGTCTTGCTGTTTGTATGAACTAAGAATTTTACTTCTAAGAAGCACTCCAGAGAAATCAAAGGAATGGTTTCGGGTATATCTACCAGCAGGAATAAGTATTAAAGATGTTTCTTTTCTTATTATTTAATACCATAACAGAGACTGTGCCTTTTTTCCCTCTCTCTTTTTCAACCTACTGATGTAGCTCATTTTGCTGTTTCTTTCTAGAAAGCAGCAAAAAAGAACACAATAACATTTTCCTCAGTTTACTGCAAAGTTGCTTGGAGAACTAAGCGTGAGCCTTCTATTCATACCCTCACCTCACATCTCTACTGAGTGTCTTCTGTGTTTTGCACAAAGATCCTCTGTTAAAGAGATGCTTTTTCCTCCGTGTTGTTATGAGCTTCTACTAACGCATAAGCAGTTAAATTACCATCTTTTTTGTCCCGGTCTCTGTACTAATAGAAAAGCTACCTGTATACCAAGCAACACAAAATACAGCGTAGTTTAAGGATTCAGTTTGCATTTCCAATAAAACAATAAAAGCATGCCTAATGAAGTAGAAACTTCGAGGGAGGGTAGCAAGGTGCAAAAGGAACAAAATGCTCTTTCCAGACATCATAGGTCCCAGTCAGTTTGCATACAGATTTTAGGAAGCTGGAACTCCACTAAATCTTAGGTCAGAGAAAAACAATTAGGGCAGACTGAAACTTTCTGCTGACCATCTTCCTTCTGTTGCTAGGATAGTCCTTTGGTTCAGATACTTAGATGGTAGATGTCATATCACCATTATAGATGTGAAAAGTAACGTGGCAGGGAGGGCAAGGGGACTTGTAAATTACACTTAGGAAATTTTTACTTTTTTTCCTCAAAGAATAAATGCTAAGAAATTGCCCTAAAAATCTACACTATTAAAGCTATGCAGCACAGGGTAGTAAGTTTCCACCTTATGAGCATTTCCACAGGATCCCAGCACATTCAAGCTCATTCAAGCACATAGGACAAAAATTAAGGTTCACCTCTATTACTTCCTAACTTCCAGATGCTTGACTTTGCAAATCTCGATTAAATTCTTTTAATTTCTTTTTTATATAGAATATGTTATAAAGGAGGTAACTGGATCAGAAGGAGTTAATAACTACATCATTGTAACTTGTTTGCTCCTGGGCACTCTTTGCATGTAAAAATGAAAGTAGCTTAATTGAATTTATTTTTCATTACAGCAGCATGGCTAGCTCACGCTATTACTGAGCAAAACTTACCATTAATGAATTTAATCAAATTATCATGCAATCATTCAAAAATCTTTAAATTTTAATGATATGTTTCCTTTTTTAGTTAACTTCTATTTCTAATACTTAAATAATTTTATTTTTTTACTTCCTCTGATAACAGTTAGAAGCCTTATTTCCTCTCCCCTTCACTTCAAATGAAAACTGATTTTCTCACGTATCCTCAGCAGAGACACACTAAGAAAATTCCCAAACACTATGAGATCTGAAATAAAGTCAACGACAGCAATGACTGGCCTTTTTCAGTGGTAGACTAGCAAGCTATATAGACACATTGGGGGCAATTACCTGGTTCTCTGAGAGAAAATGCAATAATCACATGACTCCTGAATGGACACTGATCCCGCACAAGTGAACCATTAAGCAAAATAAAGTCTTCACTAGACTCACATGTTCAGCATGTTGACCTCAGTTTGTTTCCTCAGTTACCTGAGTGCAAGGCAGGCACTCATACTCCAGAGGAAAAAAATCCCACAGCTGGAAGTGAGATGGACTCCCATCTTACCATGGATATGTGAAGAAGGAAACTGTCTTCACCAAATCAGATAGTACCAAGGTCTGGCTACATATTAGCTTCAACAAATCTGAAACTATGACTCTTTGGAAACACAGTAGGTCACAAGGTGAGCACTTGCTTTTGTGTTATCAACCATGTGTGAACTAATTCATAATTTACAAAATAGATCTAATTAAAGACATTATAGCTACCCACTAATCTATCTTTTTTCTGCTCTTAGGTCATTATGGTTGTAACAAAACTACACCTACAGAGGTAAGTTTTCAATGAATTAAGGCTGAATGACAGCACTTAAGAAGGTTGTCGTCTGGGCCCAAGATATTTTGGGGAAAAAAAATAACCTGGAAGAGTTATTCAGAAACACTGGTGTTTTTTTTTATTTTTCCTCCCCCCACCCCTCCATCCACCTAATCTGATCAAGTAATAATTGGGTTACTTTTATTCCCTCCTATGTTTGGAGGAAGGCTGCAGGATTTCCCTGAAGTCTGGATCCCCTGGGAGAGCAAATAAGAATATGCAATGGCCAATGTGTGGTCAATGCCACTTACTCCTTTAAAAGACAGTGTACAAGAAATCTATATAAAGAACATGTATAATTGAAACAAAGATTTTCAAAAGATCAGATGTGATTTCATTTAATTTAATGAGAATCTATTTTGAAGGCCCCTATGACTGAAAATAACAAAATGGGAAAATATAGTTCATAGGAAGGAAAAAACAGACAGGTAAAGTCAGCAATGCAGCGCTCCAGCACTCTTTTGAAATGAGGGCACATTACTGCCTTAAATCTACCTCCTTCAGTTCTGCAGCCAAAAATTCTTACCAAGCTGTCTTAATTGTGGTTAACGAGAAGGCCAGATTCTGAGCTCCACTCTAATAATTTGTCACAGGCAGTTATGCTGGTTTTTCATGCTTATTTTTAACCTTGTAACTTGCTAGCCTTCTGGTCTGTCTTTTCAGTAGGCTGCCTTTCCACTAATTACTTCAGTTGTTGTTTGTGCAAGGAAATAATATAGGATTTGATTCATGGATATTAAGGTTTTGACAAGAAAGCCTCTGAAATTAAAAACTAAATTGTGATGATCTAGAAATTCAAGTACTGAAAATGAGAACAACCACCAACAGCCAACCAAGTTTCTTATTTAAGAAAAGCTCACAGTCTCCGCTTTGTGTTTAAAATGGACGGAGGCAAAAGTTTTATGGGGGTGCCTGGGGAAACTTCTCACACTGGACTAGCACAATACAGGAATGAATATGTAGGTAAGGTGTAATTCTGCACACATTTCTATAGAGACAGATAAATATGAGGTACAGTCCACAAAGCATTCCTGAGGGAAATCATTGTAGTCATTTAGAAGTAATTAGACACTGTACTGAGGAAAACTAGAAGCAGGGACTCAGGCCTGAAAGAAGGAAGTAGGTTGTGTGGGTTTAGGAACTAAAATGTCAGCTGAATTAAATGAAAGCTTAACACATTTGTTTCCTTCAGGAAGCCCACGGAACGAACTCAAAACATCAGAAAAAAAAAAGAAAAAGCTTTTAAAAAAGTGATGATTCTTGCTTTTTTGCCTCTTTTGCTTTTCTATGTCTCCTCTTCATTGTGTCCAGCATTTATGAGATAGTGAAAATGTGTTCTGTAATTTAACTGGTGAAATAGGGCTATACCTGAGGATATCTTCCTTTCTGTACATCATATGTAAATTTAGTGTTGTTCTAAAACTATTAACTTTGCTAGAAAGCAGAATTTTGTCAATGAGTTTCATTTGGCTCTAAAAAGGAGTACAATCAATGGATACTCTAGAAGATACTGAACAAGTATCTTTGTTTCAAAGGTACTGTGGCTAAAAAAATGACAAATGCCTCTCCTACATTAGAAATAGGGCTCTATTCCTGCACTGCCAAAAATGGCTTTCTGTTAGCACTGAAAACTTATATAACAGGAGGCTGCTACTTGTCTACCTCCTCAAATGAAAGAAGATGAGGTCCTGATGAGTAGTAAAAGGGAGAAATGCAAGTATAATTTTCTTATCTTGTATCCTGTTCCAGTCCCTTGCTTCTAATTCAACAAGTATTCCCCTAGATCAAAATTTGTAAGTATTTGTACTCAAGCTGCATCATGCTCTGTGTGAAGAATTAGCTTTGCACCTACATACATACTAACTGTATACCACCAGAAAACTCCTACTACTGTGTTGAAATTCACTGATTAGGGACTCAACAGTTTTTAAGGGTTTAAGGTTTCAGATAGGTCTGATCTGGATGGGCTGAAAACAGAATCTGCTGATAATCAACACATGAGCTACTCCAAATTGTGGAGATTCTTCTAAGACATCTTTAAGGAATAAATGAGAGAAAAAAAATCTCTTATTTTTTCATTGTCTTGGAAATGACTGAGATGTTTCCTTTTCCTTCAAATTTCCACACACAGAAAAAATAAACAATCAGACAAGTTTGGCAAAGCTATAAGCAGGTAAGAGCAATGATTTATAGCAGAAATTACTACACAACCTTGATTACCTACAATTTGCTAAAGTGAAAACTATGGAGATTTGTAAATAATTGAGGTTAATAAACTGTCTTCCTCCTCTTCCCCCAACATGTTCTGAATTAAAAATATAATTTAGAAGCAATAAATTGCTTAGAAAGCTGAAAATAGCGATCATAACTTTTTTGGTATGGGACAGATTTTTCATTTTGAGTAACACCTTCCTTTGCAAATCCTTAAAATGATTTCCATGGGATTATGGTGGATTAAGTGGCTGTTCAGAGTAAGACTGGCAGAATTAGGTCCTGAGAGATTGCCTGTGCTATGCTGTGATCCCTGAAGAGAAGAGCAGGAATTACACTACTAAAATTATTAAAGCTAAACAGGATTTACCAATTAATATATACTTTAAGAAACATTCCCACATTGGCATGGGGATGGACAAGACAACTTAGAACTACATATTTTTCCCATGTCTAATTTACTTGATACTTTCAACTTGATCCTCGTCAAAGGTATTGCTGTTTAATTTTATTTTTAAATCCAAGAAAGTATAATGATTTCCTTTACTAGAATATATTAAAATTGTCAGCTCATACAATAAACCCATTTAAGATGGCTTGGGTTATTTTGATTGCTTGTTTTCATTTGAGTTTTTTTGGGGAGGGGAGTTACTGCGGGGGGAGACGGGACGGGATGGGGACAAGAGAGTATAAAATCATGGACCCTGTGATAGGAAAAAGTAGAAACTGTAAAATTTTACTGTGATTTATTTCATGAGAAGAAAATCTAACTCCTCACTGTACACTGAAAATGAGACATTTGAGACACTGAACAAAGTGAATTTGCTTACTACATCAAGAAATAGGAAATGAAATTACTTGATACCCCATCCACTGTAAATGTTTTCAGTGTTCAGTAACTTTCATTTCCTTTTATCTTATCTGCTTCTGCAGTACATATTTTCTTACTGAAATATTAGAGTATTCAAAATTTATTCAAAATATTTTCTGTAAGATTTTTTAGGACGAGAAGTAAACCATTGTAAGTGTGCATCAAGAACACTGTAGGAACCTCTGAAACTATAAATATAATACAAAAATTTCTGTGGTCCTGAATTCTTTCATATTTTTTCATTATTATGGTTAAAAGACAGAACAAAATATACCTTGCAATCTGAGATATCTTCAAACAGCAGTATATAAACCTAGGTGACCTAAAATTCCCTTATTCTTGTCTTCTCTTACTTACTTTTTCTTTATGTTACTACTTTTGTTTTGCTTTGCTCTGGGGCTTTTGTTGTCACAGTTTAAATTAGCCTATTAGTATTTGGGACTCTATTACGGATTTTGTCTCTGGCTACATCTGATATAATCTATAAAAACATGCATAATCCATAGCATACTAAACCATATTTGAACGTGAGATGGTGTTGAAGAGCAGCATCTCTGGAACCACCATAAACTGGAGGGCGTTACTTACTGAGTTCAGTGGTGTGACTGAAGAAGTGGAATCCGTGCCTGTGAGTAGTGACAAGACTGGCGTGTTTAAGGGCAGATGATTCTTCACTAAATAAAATTATAATGAAGAAGCTCAAATATGCCTAACCAGGAAAAGACAACCTCAAATCACTTTTGCTTTTATTTCAATTTCCTTTATTCACCTTGGTCCAGCTCTGTTTTCCAAAAAATCATAGTAATTATATCTAACCGAAGGAGACTTGTGTATTACAGATATAAAATATGATGTATGAAATAATTTCCTCTTGCACAAGAAGAAAGCGTTCAGAAAAACCCAACAGTTAGTGCATCATCCAGCTAGTAATGTAGGTAAAATATTGCCTATAATCACAAGTGTATGCCACCTGGTATGTGTTCAGAATCACTGTTACTGCATGCAAATCAGTTGTTATCATATAAACACACTCTGGAGTATGCAATTTCCTATCTGCATGGACAAACTGGTGGCTCAAACATACAAAGAATTTTTTTTTCAAAATGCAGATTGGATTCTCACACCTGCTTGAATATCTGACCTTCTTTAGAGGCCTATTCCTTTCTTTTTATAGCTTCTGCATTTATTAATTTTATTCTCACTGCTTATTATTTATATTCTTTCCTTAGGTCTCTGTTTCTGTTTTAATTTTTCTCTGCCTGTTTCTCTTGCTGTTTATTTTTGCATCTCCTTTCTAAGAGCCCTGCCATCCCAAGTAGGTTCTACAGATAGTGCTTCCTGCTTTCCCTTAAGCATTGCTTGAGGCAAGTGGGATATCATGTGGCTATGAGCCCTTTCAGAGGTGCTAGCCAGATCCCAGCCTATGGGATTTCTTTTCCCCAGGCTGTCCTGTTCCTAGGACTTATTCTGCTTCCTCCTGCATCTCCAAAGCATGTGATTCTCTTATCTTCTCCTGAGATCCACTTTCTCCCAAAAGCCTACTTTTCTTCTCCCAAACCTGCCCTTCTCCAAAGCCTGCCCAATAGACGATACTGACATTTTGCAGTTCAGTTTCCCAGTTCAGAGCTGCTCAAATGGGGTAGGCACAGAGGCAAGGTCTTGGTTCAAGCTGCTCTACTCAAGGAAATGAGAAGGAAGAATAGGCTGAGTCAAAGACCTGGTGGAAGGAGTTACGAAAGCCATACGCAGCTGAGAAACTGTGATCACAGTAGCAGCAAGCAGTTACCAATCCTTCCAGGTGTTTCGCTGCTTATGCAGGTGTATGTCGGGTTTTTTTGACTGGAAATGCTTTGTCCTCCTTTCCTTGGACAAGTTGTCAAAAAAGAAACAGGATTATTGTTACCTCATTCTATATCCATCTTGTCCCTATAAGCACGAGCACATTATGCCTATACGTACGGTGGCCCTGAGTGCACCAGTAAAGGTTTGCCACAGCAGTAAGAGAGTGGGGGTTTTTGAGGTTAATTAATCTATTTCTGAGGCAGAAATACAAAGAAGAAGAGCTGAAAATTATTCCACTGACATGTATGTGTTTCCTGACAAAAAAGCTGCTATTCTTTCTGCAATCTATTATTATGCTTTTTCTTCTGATATTAAACAAGCTATACTTTAGCATAGGTTAATGAATGACAAACAAGTGTAAAGTGGCCTAAATTGTACTTAAAAATATTACTATTTCAGTAATAAAATTAAAAACATGGCAAGGGCAAGGATGAGTAAAGGCAACCATAATCTTTGGAGAAATTATGCAGAAATTGGGGACAAAGGTCAATTTTAAAACCTGTGAGGAGAGTTACTAAGCAGATGTAAATTGCCTATATCTTACATGTACCTTTTTCTACATACCTATGTCTTTTTGTCATTCCGATCGTCAGTGTCCCTTGGACTGTACTTTGAAATATATAGACAGAAACAGTAATGGAGTTTTATTGAGAGGAATGCTTTGTACCAGCCCTGTGATTGATCATGTATATAACAACAAGCTCAAATCATCTGCATGCAATGAGGTTTACAAGACCCAGTGTTTTCAGGAATAGAGACATGGAAAAATTAAAGGAAATTAGTTCTGTTTTTACTTACAAGACTGATTAATGTGATATGCAAAATCTCCCACCCCGCACCCAACAGATTTGCATCTTTATGGCTCATTTCCCCTCATCTTCCTTTCCCTCTACCACTCAGACACCTTACTGACCACACAGTTCCCTCCAGAACTATTCTGGTACTGTTCTCTTTTTCTTTTCTTTCTAATTTTAGTTTTATTGGCCTTTAGAGTACCTATTTTGAATCAGAACAGATAAATTAATATAATAACGTGCCTTCCGGAAATCAGAAGAGAAACAGGAGAATATGTGTCAGAGAAAAGCAGTTAGAGTAGTTAGGACAAAACTAGGTTTGGGAACAACTGGTAATGTGTAACTAACGTACCACATTCTAGAATCCAAACAGGTTATTAACTCTGTAACTTAATAAAGTAATTAATATAATTCTGAAGTACTAAGGGTAGTGATGGGCTAGGATAGCCTCTTGTATTTAGGCACTGAGAATATGAATCACTGCCTCTCTGTTATGTAGCTTCACCCTTGTCCAAATTAAAACATCAGTCAAGGTCTAATAACATGTCATCCAGGATGATATAAATGCACATCTCATGTCAGAACAGTCTTTCCTACTATTACAACGTGCCTTAAGTTAGCCAAGTTACCATCTATAAAATGTTTTTTTCTTATGACCCATAAAGGCAAGAACTACAGACATACATGTTGTAGTATTCTGACCCAGCAAGCAGTTATAAAGACTTCTAAGAAAGCTCATTATGTAGGATAACAATTTACTTATGGTCAAAACATACAAGAAGGTTAATGATAGGAAAAATAATTATCAGGAAACAATGTAAGGAAGGTCATCATTTAAGCAAAGGTGTTGCTGTAGTCTGCAAGAGCATTAAGTTCATAGTCTTGGCCCACAGTCTGTGGTCTGCTGCCTTTACATATGTCTTAGGAATTCCTTTAAAGGATTTCCAACAAGAAAGAAAAAATTATAATGAAATTATTCACACTGCTATAGTTAATGTTGCATCAGCAATTTTACTGTAACCCTTGGTTTCACGGCTTCGTAAGTCTGTGGCAAACATGTTTCAGACTGAAGCTTGGCATAGCCAAGACCAGTCAAGAAAACAGTAATTCCAATATCAAGAAAAATGGGTTCATTCAATTTCAAGTTTTGAAAGGAAAGGAGTTCAGATAAGTATGGTAGTGTAAAAAGTATTTTACTCCTTGAAAACTAAGGAATATGTTAAGTTTTAGTGTACCTTTTTATAGTTGTCCTGGTTTTTAATGAAAATAGGTCCATCATGTCAGACTGATGGTATTTTAGAATTTTCAGAAGTATTTTAAGTTGTCCATAGTTCTCTACACATGTCTACAACTTTGTGTCAGAAAATATTCTGCAGTGATTTTTAGCCTATTAATAAATGCCCATGTGAACAAAGGGTGTTCTGTCAAGGCTGACGATAACAGCTTTAAGTCTCTATGGTATCTTTTGTTCAGTTATCCATAAAATAAGATGAAATACACTAAGTAAAGGCAGAGATAAAGATGTGATGCTTTATAGAAGGAATAATGGCTTTTCAAAATTAATAATATTCTTTTGCCATAATGATCCTCACAGAGCTGCTAAAGCTTTATTGTATAATAACTACCATATACCAAAACACAGGTGAGAACTCAACATAAAGTCAATAATTACCTTAAAAGGAGTTAGATATGGCCTTGTGTCATGGTTTAACCCCAGTTGGCAACTAAGTACCACGCAGCCGCTTGCTCACTCCCCACTGCTCCCAGTAGGATGTGGAGGAGAACTGGGGAAATGGTAAAACTTGAGGGTTGAGATAGGAACAATTTAATAAGTGAAATAAAATAAAATTAAAATAATTATGATGATGATGATGATGACAACAAAAGCAATTGTAATAGAAAGGGGAGAGAAGGGGAGAGGAATAAAATCCAAAGGGAAAGGAAATAAAAAAACAAGTGATGCAAAACACAATTTCTCACCACCCACTGACCGATGCCCAGCCAGCCTTCGAGCACCGATCAGCAGGCCCCAGATAATTCCCCCCAGTTTATATACTGAGAATGATGTTCTATGGTATGGAATATCCCTTTGGCCAGTTCAGGTCAGCTGTCCTGGCTCTGCTCCTTCCCAGCTTCTTGTGCCCTTTCAGCCCTCTTGCTGGCAGTGCCTAAGAAACTGAAAAGTCCATGATTTAATATAAACATTTCTTGGCAACAACTAAAAACATCAGTGTGTTATCAGCATTGTTCTCATACTAAATCCAAAACACAGCACTGCAGCAGCCACTGAGAAGAAGATTATCCCATCTGAAACCAGAACACCTTGAACACTCATTGAGTCCAAGGAGTGGATGCCTTGACTGCACTAGAAGGCTTCCAGTGGGCAGGAGGTAAGGATAAAGGGTCTAGTTCTATTCCATACTCTCTGACAACTATTAAGGGACCTGGTCTTTGGCAATGAACACAGTTTGCCAAAGCAAAATATATTCTCTGTTGTCAGTAGCACTGGGGAGCTTCTTTCAGAGCGATGCACCTCTGTCCTCCTGTTAATGTGAAAGCCCGGTGAGTCCGTGGCTTTTATTTAGGCACTTGCTACCATAGACCTGTGTCTGCTGCAGGACTTGAGATGAGCTCCAAGACTTTTTTGCCCACAAATTCCCATATCCTGTATAGAGGACACTTTCATTTCTGTCGAGATGCCATATCACAATACACTAGTCGTTGCATCCTCAGCTAGTTTTACATTGCACTGTCCCCAAAGAAATAAGGGGCTGCACAATTATAAACTTTCTCTTTTTTAGTTTATTTTTTCATTGTATAAGAGCAAAGAATATTTTAAACACCTCACAAACATTAAAGAAGGCACACTGTTCAGATTAATTCTCAGTTTCAGGCTACTTTTAAGTTTCCATTTGAAGCATTACATTAAACTAACTGTTCAAAAATCTCCCCAAAGGAAGGCCACAAGACTTACTTTCTTTCTTCTAGCAATACAGACAAAAAAAAAGTTGTAACATACAAAGTTAAAAGGACACTGGCAGGATAAATGTCGTATTTTTAAAGTGGATGTAATTTCCTTTGCTACTAATAACATTAGATTTTTAAGACTGAGAAAGGAAAATGTAATTTAATTTTCACCGTTTGTGTTGTCCATTGCCAAAGGTCAGTCTCTCCACAGGGCAGTCTCTACCTGCATCTGACAGCATGCGAATCAGCTCGCAACCAACTCCACCAAAAGAAACCAGGAAAAATAACATGAAAAAAAATATCTAATGACACAATTTATGAATGATAGCAGAAACACAGTTTTGTGAAGCATTGAGCTTTGGAGTGATACTAAGAAAGCATACTGAGCACAGGGCACATATCCACAAGGCACCAGAAAAGTTGCAGATTTATTAATAACAAAATAAGGTAAATTGCCAAGTTTTCCATCTCAGCAGAGCTACTATGGTAAAAGAGGTACTACAGCAAAAGAGCTCTTATTTTTTCCCACAGCAGCTGGAGGTCTCCGGGCATTTTAGAAATCCTGGATGAATGATTACTAATTCACCTTAAACTGTCTTCTCTGGTTACAACAAATACATTTGGGGCTGAAAGAAACCTTGTTCCTACCTGGTTACTTATCATTATTAGTGTTATAGTATGTAGATGATACTAACTTAATACGAAGAAAATACTGCACTTTGTTTTTCAGTGGTTAACGAGTAATCCTGAAGAGAGCAACTAAAATCTATCGTAGCAACCAGTAAATGTGTATTGTGCCTCAGACTGATGTCCAGAAGTGTCAAGCTACTATAACATTAAATATTCCTTTCTCCACTGAAGAGTTAAGGCAGTCACTACAACTAGCAGGAACAATGACAGCATGACAAGACAGTTGTGAGAGCTCTTGGCAGCAGGCGCACTTGGCTACAAAATGGAAAAAATTAATACAGGGAAACCAATGCTGCTGGAGTGCAGCGACAATACATAAGCAAGGCACAGACACATCAAAGTTGTTTACAAACTCGTTGCAAAGCATAGCGGGATCCAGCCAAGACCAGAGGCACCAGAACAGAGCAAATCCTGATAGAAGAATACAGAAGATAAAGCACTGCACTAAGCAGGTGACAAGCTAAAAGTCTTCTTTCTTGACTTTTCTACAGAGCACTAATGCTTCTAGTAATAAATATATCTACTATAGGACACTACTGGAGAGCATGGGCATACTAAATCAGTTGAACAGACCCTTAGATTAATATATTCAAAATGTAATCAGACTTTTAGAACTTAATTAAATGCTATCCAACTTCTCCTTACAATATTATACAGAAAACTGGTGAGCTATCGAAAGTTTTGAGAATACAGGTGGAATCACACCAACAAATCCAAACAGAGTTTCATGAAGAAACACTGAAGTTTCAAAGGCAAAAAATATATTTTTGGGTTGATGAGCTCTTTTCTTACAGGTGACTAGGAAATATTCAGGACAAAGAAACAAGATTTCCAGATTAA
Source organism: Ibycter americanus (assembly GCA_035590275.1). NCBI lineage: Eukaryota > Metazoa > Chordata > Aves > Falconiformes > Falconidae > Ibycter > Ibycter americanus. The sequence continues at coordinate 53,683,129 of JAVJGI010000014.1, read as the reverse complement.
TTGTTGGCTAGAGTAAAAAATGACAGTGCTTCACTCCACAGTAGACAGCAAAGCCATAGACCTGCTCAGAAGGGATGAGGGGCTTCATGCCTTTATTGATTGGATCACTGACAAATTCTGTGACCGGCCCCAAGGAGACCGGGCTGAAGGACTTCTGTTAAGTGCTTGGGTGTTAAGGAGCACCTAAGTCAATACCTCACTTTGAAACAGAAAACTCCAAAAAAGTGGCAAGACTTAGAACGATATCCTCAGAGCAATGGTTTATGAAAGAGTTAGTTGTGTCCATCCAGAAAAAGACAGCGTAGCAAATCTTTGCAAATACAATAAAAATAGAGCTTCTATCCAAAAAATACCCACTCTGATTGGAAACACAGAGTCCAATTGCTGGTTCCAGAGCTAAAGAAATCTGACTACAATGTAAATGATACCTATAAATGTTCTTTGTCTCCTGATCTCATAGTATGAAATTATTGTCTGAGATATTGCTCTGAGATAGACATTTCAATAGGAAAGACAATTCTAAATAGAAAAAACATATATTGCTGCTGTGCAAAAGTTAATACAAAATTTTTTGAGACACTAGAAATTCATCACGTCTATGTAGCTAGAGAAACAATTTCTCTACAGGCTAAGTTTTGCATTCTACAAAAACTAAGTTAAAAAATACATGAAAATAAATTACACGCTATTGAAAAATAAACACATTCTAAAAGATTATTTCTTTCATAGTTCAATTAATTTATTTTACTCACAGAAGGCATGTTTCTTTTCACTGTCTCCATTGGGCATCCTAACTTGTGAGAAAGAGACACATTTTCTTTGAGAAACTGTTTTAAGTAGTAAATAGTCTGCAGGTAGTTGACAGGTCAAGTCTATAGGAGCCCCTCAGAGGTTGAAAACATTCTTCTGCGTTTGTAATAGTAACGTCTAGTTTATCCTTGCAAAGAATCAAAGACTATATTTCCTGTTTAAGTTAGAAACTCTTTTTCAATCAATTACATGAACACTTTGAGTTCTGAGCACAGACTGACATTGACCAGGATAAGAAATGGAACAGGCTGGATTTGATTTATTAGGTTCTTGTAATAGTCATACTTACTGGAACCCACAGAATCTGTGCATCTTCTATGCATCTTTAAACTGTAAAACTAGTAATGAAAAATTATACTAAAAGTATGAAGAAAATGACGTCGTAATTATTATACTACATGAAACAGTTGAAATATTAATAAATTTCCATCTGTTTACTTATGTTCTTAGAATTTTCTTCATGAATGTACTAGAGATTCAGCTCTTCAGTGTTGCTAAGAAAATTTACATAAACAGTGAATTCTCAAAGGACTTCTCAGATGTTAGTAACGAATACTTGGCAAGCATGCCCACTATCATAGTTTAGTAAAACAAATACAAACATAGTTGTTTTTTATAAAAGGAAGACTGAAATGTCCTGTGCATAGTTATGTAATACACTGTGTGCAAGGTATTAGAGTAATTATTTTTTAAAAACCAAGAATTGTCTTTGACCACCAAGCATAGGTTATTGTTAGCTGTATCATCTTTACTGACCCAGTAGACAGTGCATTAAAATCAGGTAGTTTTCATCAACATCAACTCCTTTGACAAAAAGAGAAAACCCCAAACCAGTCATATGTATTGCTGACCTCATAATACATTTGGAAGTCCAAGTCTCCCAAGTTTTTTCTTAAAATGCATTTCTATGTTACATATCTATAATCTGTGTTTATTGGTCAGCTTCAATCCTTTTACAGGTTAAACCTTTATTAAATTCCTTAGGTTCATCAGAAATTAAAATAAATTTTTTCCAGTGCTTTCTATTATTTTGCTATACAGTGCCTGTTAATTTACAAAAAAATTTCAGAAATAAATTAGATTCCTTTCCTGAAATGTAATAACATTTAGGCGCATAATTACCTCTGAGGATGTAGTCTGCAATAATCCTAATTTCCATGAAGAAAATCAGAAACTTGGGCATTTAGGAATGAAGAGAAGTTTGGTTAAAGTGCCTAAGTTATTTCTTGAAAATCAAGTTAATTCTTGAGGCTAGATTCTCATGTGAATATATTTAAATTTTTTTTAGTTTTCTGAGTTATTTAATATCTCTGTCTTGTCATCATATAAAAATAGCTACACATAGAGAAAAATTCATCCTGGTTTTCTTAATTACATAACTTTTGATCAAGAAAAATTTATTTGGAGTTATCCAATTTTCTTGATAGAATATAAAGTGAACCTAGATTACTCTAGCTTTAGGAAATAAGTTTTACAGGGAGACAAATCCCACTTTATATCACTTATATTCATTGTTTGAACATGAAAAGAGTAAAAAAAATTGTACATCTTTCATACATGAACTGAAGCTTAATTGTGCATAAGTTGGCTAAAAATAAAATTTGGACCACGTATTTCAGTTATATATTTGGAAAATGGATTAATAAAATGGTTGGGAAATGAAAAAAATCAGATTTATTTCTGAGTGTAAATACTTTGGACTGTTTATAGCGTGATGTGTTGCAACTTGGGACGTTATTTCTACAACACGGGGAGAAGATCTTTCTCTATATCGTGGGCATCCACAAGGGCATAGCATTTTAAAGTGTCATTGTTTGTGGCTACATAGAATTAAACTCAAGAGTGATACATCACATGGCCTTATTTACTTAGTAAGTCAAATAAAAACTGCAAGAGAATTATCTTTCCCTGTAGCCAAATACATAGCATAACATTAGGTGGGATCTTAAGTCATTCTTTAATGACTCGTGCTTCATTACTAATACAAAAATATCATGCAATAAGAATGTCTTGAGCTGATGCAAAACAGGTCAGAATTTTTCTTGTGGGACAAATGGCTTTACACGCTAAGTAGCACATAAAAAAAAAAAAAAATGGAAATGTCATTGGATTGGATTTTAGAGATTAAAGGTATAGCATTTATAACTACTGTGTATACATATAAATATCTGCCTATGTGTATATATATATATATATACATATTGACTTCAGCCAAGAGCCAAACACCCTCCAAGCCTCTCACTCACTCCTCTCTCCCACAGGATAGAAAGAAATGGAAGGAAGGTATGCAGCCTCAGAGTTCAAGGCAATGACAATTTATAATACTGGTTTCTTTGAACACAGTGCCTGGACAAGTTTATGTGAGCATCTAGTAATGAGTACCAGTAAACCCATTTTTTTCTTGTTTCAAATTTTAGGAAAGACCCTCATTACTGACAGAAATGACAGCAACTGAAAACTGGAAAAGCCATCAGTAAGGCTAATATAATACTGTGGCAAATACTAAGTGATTTGACACCCAGAAAATTCTGTTCTAGGAAGAATTTATTTTTATTTAATTCAGAAATATTTCTCTTACGTGAAAAGTAGATTTTTGAATATATTTACATAATTTTGGTTTCTTCACAAGTTAATGGTACTTTAAAAGCTTGGTAAAAATAGTAAAAAAAATGAAATCAGTTTGTTCAAAGACAAGGACTTAGAAAAGGATCCTGACAGATATTAAGAAGCAAATAGAAAACTCTTTATAATAGAATCTGATACAATTATTGTACCAGTGACAATAACCCGTTAATTTACCCTTTTAAAGGATAAAAGGAAAAAAAATAATTTTACAAGCGGAACAGTCTTAGGTATTAAATGTGACATATTAAGTGTTAAATCTCCCCTTTCAGCCTCCAAAATGCTCTATGGCAAATGCTCCATCTCATTCATATTTAAATTATACAGACTCATAGCAACCTCAGAAAAATCAGAATTAAGGTGGTTTTTTTTTAATGTTTGCAAAATGCAGGTTATATCAGGGTCCTTACGTCTACTAAGTCTACAGATCAGCATGACTCCAAATGACAAGCAATCTATTTCTACCAAACTTTGTAAGTAAAAATATATAGTTCTGTCACTGACTTCAGTTTGTCATATATTTCTAAGTTTGTTATTACAAAATCTTTCCTTTTGCACTAGCACATGTAGCTAGTACACATGATGCCATACTCCAGGCAAAATGGAAAAAGTATGATTCTTGATTCAAAAAGCCTATAAAATATTTTTCTTGAGCTGTGCCTTTAGGTTTAAAAATGAAAGATAGAATTTGTAAAGCCTTGTACGAAAAGAAGAGTACTGCTTGTCACATCGCATTTTTATAATGTAATCCCCAGCACCTAAAAACAGAGGAAGAAAAAAACCTCTATAAATAAAAATATGAAAAATTCCCCATTTATGATTTTGTGTTTCTGATAGTCAAAGACAAAATACTTATGTACTTAAATTAATGTTTATTTATAGATTTTTATGTACTTGTTTATATGTTTTATAATTTAAAATAATTTATTTAATCATTATTTCATTTCCAGTTTTCTTCTGATGTAATTCTTATGCTCAATTAAAAAAAAAAGAAAGAAAGAAAAAGAAAGATAAAGTATATAATTGTCTTCAAGTTATAAGGTATAATAGGACTATTATGTCTGATTACTGTTTTGAAAAGTAATGATGTTTCTTTTCAAATAATGTGAGATGTTTCATATTCATATGAGTTTCATAAATCCTTTCAGGTTACCCAGGCTTAAGTAATTGTTTCATTTAAAAATAAGGTTTCATTCTCTTTGATATGGTTGTCAATATACATGGTTTTTTCTCTGGAGTTTGATTACTTTAGAAAAATATGTTTGTGGCACTGTACAGTCTGGGGATATAATTCAGGACTTCAATAACTTCATTTATTTGAAGACCTTTCTCTGTGTTATGGATAGGTAATAAAATTTCTGTAGGGATAAAGATATATAAGAATATAGAAAAATAAGATAAAATGAATTCATTTTCACCTGTGCAACTACTTATACTTAAGAGATTTCTGCCACCTCTCAACCTGATCTGTCTGTCTAATACTCCCTGGGCTTGATGATGGGCAAGAGGATTTTACCATGATACAAACATGTATTCAATCCCACATCTGCTAAATATTCAGAATATTAACCCAAAGTTCTGGTATAGTGAAAAAAACTATTTTAGACTCACTTAATCTTTGTTACCAAATACATTTTCTGGAGGCTCTTGTGAAAGCTTCATCTTCATATTTTTTAACTATTTAGCACCATAAACAGGTACAACAATGTTATATCTTTACTTTCTAAAAATTACAGGAATAAAATCCTACTACTGACATTCACTATGTTTCTTTTAGAGTGTTACAATTTAATTTATCTAATCAAGTAAATTTGAAAGATAGGGTGTTTTTTAGCTGTGGTTCCATTCCTTTAGCTGTTACTTCTAATTAATCTGTAAAAGCTTCCTTCCTTCCTAGGATTCCCTTAACTAGCCATGATTTAGCAAAACAAACATGGCAGAATACTGAAGGCATGCCGGTCACCATGAATCCAAGCTAAAACAAATGGGAACTTAGATTCAGGAGAAGGCTTTCAATTGGATTTAAAATCAGGGCTATTTTGTTACGAGTAAGGTGTGACATAGGAAAGGAGGTTATCGACAGGGAAGATAGATAAGGAAAAGTCTGGAAAGCAGAGAGTAATTTATTAAGGATAAGGCAGAGTAAGATAATATAAATGATGCAGGATTGTGAAGCATTAGGTGATTCACAGAAGTTTAAAGCAGAAAACATGATTTAATACCATGGGAGTACAAGATTGGCACTGATTTACTGTACTTAAAAGAAAACAAAGGGGTAACACAGAGTAAAGTACATTTGTTTTATTTTTAGTTTGAATGTATCCATGTGTGCATGCACAACGTTCTCTGAAGGACCAACATGACTATATTGACAGATACTGGAATTACAGATGAGGTGGTGAGATCCATGAAGTGATTTATGAACAGCAATAGCCTATGTTCTGACTAGAATGTTCGCAGCACTGAAGTACGTTGCCTCACTTGCACCAGCGCCATATTGCACATCCTGTGTTAAATACATGGACTGGAAAAGCCCAAACAGATAAAACAATAAATGAAAAGAAAGGAAAGGGTAGGAAACCTGATAACACTGGTTGATTAACTTCTGAAAACACTTTCTTATGCAGTAGGGCAGAGAAAAAGGAAAGATTCTTCCTGAAAAGCCAGAATTTCCGATCTTTGGAGCCATTCCTTATTCGTAGCAGATCCACTTGGAAGATTTCTTCTTGACTCATGAAAGATGATGTGCCAGAGGAAGGACATTTTTGAAACTAGTCTAGGTTCAAAATACGTTGTAGTATCTTGTAATTGGGAACTGTTTAGAGCCTATACCGAAAAATACCTGCTGAGAAGAGCTGGGAAACAATAACATGTCACGCTCCTAAAACTCAATCGTGGCTTATAAATTTCACTAAAGGAAAATATGTGCACTGATTTGGTTAAAAAATCCACCATTCACTTAATTTAACCTCATCTGTTTCCGCATTTTCCTTTGTAAGCATTTTATTTCAACTATTCACCAAGGAAAGATCAGTGTTTAATTTTATAGGCAATGAACGTTAACACTTGTGCAAGTGAAGATTTGAAAATCTCTCCAGATCTGTTCAGAAAAGATAAAAATAAATCTAAAATATATTATTCAAGACTGTATTTCTTTAATTATGTAGGTTAGATAAGTACATACCACGCTGCATTTGAGGGATTTGGTTGGGTTTGGTTTTGAGTAGGAAACACTGGCAGGAACAGTTATTTCACTGAAATAAAAAATTGTGTGGCCTTAGTATTTCCTCAAACCCATTTTTACCCATTTTCACTTCTAATAATCTGATCTGAATGTTTGCTGGGTTTTTTTGCTAATCATCTTACTGCTGTGGGAGAGCTAAAAAACATATGGGTATCTTCTGTTTGGGAGATAAACTATATACTGGGCTTTTTAGGGTCCTGTGAAGGCGTGATGGGTAGCATGCTTTAGTATACTTCAGGTATTTTTATTTTAAGTGCTGCATATATACTCTGGGGATAAGTATGATTTTATCTTCAACCAAGAGAACTGCACTAAGCACATACTTCCATTGAAAAGTTCTCTTTAATGACAACCCAGAGCAAAATTAAAAACCATGCATTTGTTCCTATCAATCTTTGAGCTTTCAAATTATCCATATTAATTTTGTAGATAACTGTGGAAGGTAAGTGAAGATCATTATATTCACTAAGGGAATAAAGAGATAAAATTTTATACAGGTTGTGTGGTCTAACCCTGGCCAGCAGACAGAGCCCCACGCAGCCACTTGCTCACTCCTCCCCAGTGGGAGGGGGGAGAGAATGCGAAGGGTGAAAGTGAGAAAACGCATGGCTTGAGATAAAGACAGTTTAACAGGGAAAGTAAAAGCTGTCTACCTAAGCAAAGCAAAACAAGGAATTCATTCACTACTTTCCACCAGCAGGCAGGTGTTCAGCCATCCCCAGGACAGCAGGGCTCCTGCACCCGTAACAGTTACCTGGGAAGACAAACGCCATAACTGCAAACATCTCCCCTTCCTCCATCTTCCCTTGTCCCCAGCTTTCATCACTGAGCACGACATCCTACAGTATGGGGTATCCCTCTGGTCAGCTGGGGTCAGCTGTCCCGGCTGTGCCCCCTCTCAGCCCCTCGTGCCCCCCCCGCCTGCTCGCTGGTGGGGCCAGGGTGCGCAGCAGAAAAGGCGGTCTAACTTCACACAGCACTTGAACATAGCACTTGATGTTGTTCAAGTGCTGCTCAGCAACAACCAAAACATGGCTGTGCTATCAACATCATTTTTGTCACAAATCCAAAACATAGCACCATACAAGCTACTGTGAAGAAAATTAACTCTGTCCCAGCCAAAACCAGTATGGTAGGTAATTTTTTATGCTCTGGTCAGGGGAGAGAGATGTTAGAGGGGAATACGCAGTTCTAGTTTGATCCCTCAGTAGCATAGGTCTTACTGACGTCCTTAGCCAAGCTGGATAAAGGTCATCAGAAGCACAGCTTCTTGCGCTTCAGATATGAGATATATTTCTTTGACCTTGGTTTGTAGCGAATTAAAAATTCCAGTGCACACATACTTCTTCCATGAGGAGAGAAGGGGAAAACAAATACAATGCGACAGACTATTAGTCATGTTGCTTAAGGTAACTAGTGACCCTGTGGTGATAATCATGATGCAGAAACCTTTGTAAAAGATAAAATCATAGCAAGTCCTCCTTTCAATGATCAGCTAGAACAGAAGAATCTTCTATCTATTTTTAGCGTCAGTTTCCTCTTTTATAGTTTCTTCAGACACCATGCATTCCTAGGTGATCAAAACTACTCCAAGTAATTCTTACAGTACAGAAAAAGCAACTCGTGTTTTGGTCTTTGACTGCCTTTCCTTCCCAAACACATTCCTGTTCAGTGTGGGTCTATTTTGCTTAAAAAAAACAGGCATTGTCTTATTTTTATTATAAGTCATCATATCAATTTTTTCTGTGTGCTTAACTAAGCCATATAAAGCAAAAAGAAGGGTATACGCAGTCAGTGTATACTACTGTATATATGCTGCAAAAGCACTACTATAAATAGGATATAAATTTCAATGTTCTTTTTCAAAGAATAAAATAATTTCATTAAATATATTTTATCCAATTAAATATTTAGTAGTTTATTTATTTATATTTTTACTGGGCCTTATAACCAAAGAATCAAAACCTGGTAGCTGTAATGAATTTAGTGGAGAAATCGATATTTGACATTACATGTGCTAAAAAATTTCATTTGGTTGCTTTTTATACAAATAAGTGTACTCAGACCAAACAAGTTAACTGTGTTCATTCTCCATAGTGTATAGCTCACAGTCCAATACTGTACTAATAAAAGAAAAATACAAGAACTGGTCATTTTTTACAAAAGTGGAGTCAGGCCTCTGACTGCTTTTTCACTCTTCATTGCCTTAGAAAAGTATGAAAACAAGGAGCAGCAATCCATTTGCTATATTTTTGGTTCTTGAAATCTTGGCAGAAACCTGTTATTTTGTTTATACAGATTAAAAGAAGGAAGAGAGCAGATGTGTGCGTTCTATAGTCACTGAATTCATCAATATGATCAATATAACTTCACTTCATAAACCAGTATTTACTGAAGCTGGAAATGGTCTCTCTGACTTAGGAATGGGGCTTGTTTCCCACGTATGAATGCATGGTAATACCACAGTGTGTAAAACCCCCTTCTCCTCCATTGCCCTTACTCTCACTCATTGTAAAGGAAAGCACGGGAATGGGAATGAATACAGTAAGGGTTATGACAAGGACTGGATTTCCCTATGATCCCAAAGTCTGAAATCTGTTGAAAGGATTAGAGTAGCTGAAGTTGTGTCAGCTGTCTCAATTTATCTCAGTTTCTGGATATTTGCTGTCCGTGTAAAGGCAGAGCTCCATGAGTCGTGGGATTACATGAAAATGTCCTTTAATACATCTTTAGTGTTACTTATAGTTGTGGGGAAAATTTGAAAAATTTAACAGTTGTAAACAATAAAAGCAGAAAAAAAAGAAACAAAATGCATTAAAATTCTCAGGAGGAAATTCAAACCTATTAGAAATTCGATTTTTGAGCTGTTAATTTTTGCAATGTATATTCAGTGAAACCTTGTTAGAGCAGCATGAGGGACTCGGTTCAAAACATGACAGCAGTGATATTGTGACCAAACCAAAGGAGAGCTAGCAGCTGGCTTCAGATGGATGAGTGAAACTGAAATGTTCTGTGCTAAGAATAGTCAAAAAAGTCAGTAGGAAAGCAAAGGATATGGTGAGAAAAAATACTGCTAATACACTCCAGAAAAAGAACCAAGGGATAGACTACTTTTAAGACAGATGTTCTCAATTATAAGCAAGCAAAACAAATCTGTTATTTACTTCTTACTATACTCAGGAAAGCAATGAGATGTGTATTTCTACTAATTACAAAAAAAAAAAAAAAAAAAAAAATTTGTTTATTTTTTGGGAAAAAAGTCAATTTT
>JAVJGI010000014.1:53661467-53672161 GCA_035590275.1 Ibycter americanus | reverse complement strand
AATAAAAGCTTGATAAAATCAGACTTTTTTTTTTCTTTTCTTAATTTTAGCCACCTTAACCTCACCTCTTAGGTCTTCAGATGTTCTACTTTCTAACTCAATCTTTACTTCCTTTTTTCCCAGTAACGTTCAAAAATTATCAAAATAAAAGCATGTGGGAGGGAAAACTCCCACTCAGGCTGCAAAATGAACTAAAAGTACGTGCATGTTCTCTTGCTTTCTGCTTTGTATACCTGTTTTAATTTAATAAAATATTAGTGTGTATTGGGTTTGTGTGGCAAGGTTTTGGTAGCAGGGGGGCTACAGGGGTGGCTTCTGTGAGAACTGCTAGAAGCTTCCCCCATGTCTGATAGAGCCGATGCCAGCAGGCTCCAAGACAGACTTATTACTGGCCAAGGCTGAGCCCATCAGCTACTGTGGTAGTGCCTCTGGGATAACATACTTAAGAGGGGAAAAAACACCTACTGCTCAACAGCAGCCAGAAGACAGGAATGAGAACATGTGAAAGAAACTGCTCTGCAGACACCAAGGTCAGTGAAGAAGGAGGGGGAGGAGGTGCTCCAGGTATGCGAGCAAAGATTCCCCTGCAGCTCGTGGTAAAGACCATGGTGATGAAGGCTGTCCCCCTGCAGCCCATGGATATTAACAGTGGAGCAGGTATCCACCTGCAGCCCATGGAGGACCCCACGCTGGAGCAGGTGGGTGCACCTGAAGGAGGCTGTGACCCTGTAGGAAGCCTAAGTCGGAGCAGGCTCCTTGCAGAACCTGTGGTCCTGTGGACAGGAGCCCAGACTGGAGCAGGTTTGCTGGCAGGACTTGTGACCCCATGGGGGCACCCACGCTGGAGTAGTCTGTTTCCTGACAGACTGCACCCCATGGAAGGGACCCACAATGAAGCAGTTCATGAAGAGCTGCAGCCTGTGGGAGGGACCCCACGCTGGAGCAAGGTAAGAATGTGAGGAAGTGGTGGCAGAGCCAACGTGGGGTGAACTGAGCGCAACCCCCATTCCCCATCCCCCGGTACTGCTCGGGAGAAGGAGACAGAGACAGTGGGAGTGAAGGTGAGCCTGGGAAGAAGCGAGGGCTGGGGGGAAGGTGTTTTAAGGTTTGGTTTTACTTCTTATTACCCTACTCTGATTTGATTGGTAATAAATTAAATTAATTCCCCTAGTCAAGTCTGTTTGCCATGACAGTAATTGCTGATTGATCTCATCCTGTCCTTATCTCAACCCACAAGCTTTTCATTATATTTTTCTTGCCCTGTCCAGATGAGGGGAGTGATAGAGCGGCTTGGTAGGTGCCTGGCATCCAGCCAAGGCCAACCTACTACATAATGAAATGTAGATAATTTCACAAAAAGGAATATTCAGGAGTGGTTCATCAAAGTGTTTCATTTCAATTACTTTCAACATTTTCTCACAATATTTACTAGTGTTGTTTTCCAAATGAGAAAAGATTGAGAAATGGGCACAGTTGTGACTAAACGCTTCATCACAAATTATTTTAGATCCATTATACTTTTTATAGATAAGCATGAAGATTAAACCAATGCAACAAAAGCAGAAATAAGCAATTTATCCTTGTAAAATTGAGGTGCACAGTGACATAATATTCACAGGCCATATCGCTTGCCCTACCTATGAGTCACCAAAAAATTCTCCATTGCATACTAAATGCCTCAGCCACACAGTACTCTGACTCGCAGGTAACTAATATTCAGTGCTTCTGAATAATACATGGGTCACTGAATACCAGTAAACATGGAACCCATGAGCTATGGTAGAAATTAGGTGTTTGCTAGTATCAAAATTAATTTTCTGGGGTTCTGTTTTATATCCAAATATACCTTTATTCACAGATATTTTTAGCTGTACATAAAGTAGAATAAATCCTATTTTCCAGATAGAATTGTTGTAGTTACTGATAAGAAGACCCTACATTTGAAACAGATGAGCTACATGATTTATTTGATTTAACTTCTTTGCCAAAATGCAAGGAACTTTTGTGCATCAAAACATTTCTGCTGGTACATTTAAGCTGTAATTTTGCCTTTAATTATATGAATATAAGTCAACAATGCAAGTGTATTTTATAGCCTTCACTTTAGGGTGTATGCTTAGTATTCACAAAACCAAAAGATGCAAAGATGAGATGCTGTGGAGAGTAATGAAAAAAAGTTACCCTCGAGGCTAGGGAGGCTTTACAGAGAAGTCTTGATAAAGTGCTGGACAAGCACCAACTGTATGAAATTTAACAAGGACAAATGTCGGATTCTGCACCTGGGATGGTGTACTTCTGGATGGATGCATAGATTCAGGAACAAGAGGCAGGAATGCAACCCTGAAGAAAGGGATCTTGGAATTTTGGTTGATGGTAAGCTCAGTATGACTCCACAACACGCCCTTAGGTGGGCCACAATGTGCCCTTCGGTTGGTCAGCTGTACCCTGGGGTGCATTAAGCACAGTGTAGCTCACTGGTCTAAAGAAATGATTGTCTCACTGTGTGCAGCATTGCTGCAGCCTCACCCCAAGTACTGTGTGCAGGTTTTGGTTCCAGAATGTAAGAAAGATATAAAAATATTAGAATGTGTCCAAAGGAGGGCAACAAAGATAGTGAAAGGACGAGGCATGACTTATGAGGAGCAGCTACAGATATGAGGATACGAGGTTTGTTCAGCTTAGAGAAGAGGAGAGTGAGGGGTGACCTCATTGCTGTCTAAAACTTCCTCACGAGCTGGAGCAGAGAGGGAGGTACTGGTCTCTCCCCTCTGGTGTCCAGTGACAAGATGCAAGGGAATGACTTAAAACTGCGTCAGGGGAAGTTCAGATTGGATATTAGGAAAAAGCTTTTCACTGAGAGGATGTTCAAGTACTGCATAAGCTCCTCAGGGAAGTGATCGTGGCCTCAAGACTGTTGGTGTTCCAGAAGCATTTGGACAGCAGTCTTAGATATATGGTTTAACTTTCAGGTTGCCCAGTGTGGGGTCAGGAGCTGGACTCAGTGTTTCTCACGAGTCTCTTCCCACTCAGGATATGTCATGACTTTATGACTCACAGAAAAATCTTTCCTCCTTTCCCCAACTCCACACAGAGTTAAGTTAGGCCTACTTCTAATCAGGCAGAATTATCATAAATTCTAAACCTTTTGGACCTCAAGACATGAAGTCTGTATGTAGTAACTGAAAAAAAAATCACTGATAATACATGGCATAGAATTTGCATTGTACATTGCTTGTGGTTATTTCCCACACACACACACACATTTCATAGCAGAGAACCCTACACAGCTTAAATTTCAAGAATGCATTCTGGTCATCCATTTGGTGACACTCACATTTGACAGTAGATTGTAGTGTCCCACTGGAAAGAATACGTGCACACACACTTTGAATATATTTGCTTTCTTTCTTATGTAGATGCCATCCAACCTCTGAGGACAAACAACTAATTAATAGAGAACTTCCTCAAAGGAAGTGCTTTAAAAGTTCTCCCTCCTATTGTATTTCTTTATAGACTTTCAATTTGAGATTTTTGACCATCAATGGGACTTGTCCTCTCGTTCCTCTCGTCCCCTGTCACAAGCAAGTAGCATAGCTGTCAAGAGGTAAAATGTTCAAATTATTTCTAAAATAAAATAAAATAAAGCACATTTTTAGACAGACCTTTTGGGGAAGTATTTTTTGGCTGGCCTGTTTCTTTATTGCCTGGGGAAAAGCCTGGTTTCTAAAGCTAGTGATGTACTGCTCACCACAAGCATTTTTTTAAAGAAAAAGAAAGAAAGAAAGAAAGAAAGAAAGAAAAAAAAAAAACAACCATGACACTGCAGTAGATGGATGATATCAAACCTCTCTGCGATTAACAGGATGTAGAAGAAAATGAAATAGTAACCTAAGGAGACTATTTTTTTAAGTGATTTATACAGTATATTAAACAGTGGGGAAATCCTTTCCAGAAAAACCCTTTGGAGAAAGGACATGTACTCATATTGATGTTTGTTGCAGTGTTGTAGCACATAAATATCCAAGCTGGCAAATACTGTACTAGGATTTCAGTTAATGAAGTGATGCCATAAAATAACTATTTGCTTTAATTCCCGATATCTAGCTGCTTTTATTTCTTCTTTTGTAAAAATAAAAAATATTGTAGAACCTCATTCTCTTACTAAGAGACCGTACTTTCACGATACTCACAGTAATACCTGCTCAGGAGCAATCAATCAGATGCTGTACCTGATAATGTTCATACCCTTCTCCCCTGCCATCAGTCTTTGCTGTTCGTCAGCGAGTGCTGCAGTGGCATCTTCTGGCATACAGAAGAATTAATTGCCTTCTCGCTGTGAAAGAACATTGCTATTAAAAGGGTAAGTTAAGATACAAGCTTGAAGAACTGAAATAAAAAGCACCTGCTGTTCTTCAATTATTCTGTTTAGACCAATTGAAACAGTAATGAATGATGAGAAATTAAAATCTAGGTCTTTGGTAAGTGGCCATTTGGGCATGAGAGCTTATGTGTGAGGCAACTGCTTCTGGGGCTATTAGTATCCTAAATAATGGCATAATTGTATCAGTTGACATAAGATGACAAATGTTAGTTAATTAGAAAAAGGAGAAGCAATAAAAAAGGAGGAAAAAAGGCAATAGATAGGACTGAGTGGAAGAGAAAAAACCCCTGGATTAGTCTCTTTTTAAATCCATCTCTCTAAACACTTTCATTTACATTTTATGACTTACATTTCATAGAAATGGCTGCACAGTAAAATAAATTAATGTTTATGGGTTTGGGGATAATGAGTGTTGTTAATGAACTGAATATTACATTTGATATATTACTAGAAAACTATAACGTCATTAAAATGTTACTGAGTTCACAGATTTTATCACAATGTCTTTAATTATATATTATATTTTCCTTTTTTATGATATAAGCTATGACATTATACATCACACATCTTTCTCAGTGCATTCAAAGTGAATCTTGAGAAGCAGAAGCAGCAGCTTCCTCAGTCCACTCATGAGAGCCCTAAAGTGCAATCACTGGCAGCTCGGTCCTGGACCATTGTCGCTCAGCACAGGTCATGAGAAGTTACCATTTATTTCTAGCATCTATTGAATTTTTCCCTTTTCTGTGGAGGTTGTTAACAAAGGTATCAATCACAGGACCATTTTTCACAATGTGAAACTACTGGAATTTTGGTAGTTGGTGACTGTCTCAAAAGAACTAATCCTGAATCTATCAAAAATACGTGGCATAGGAACAGGAGCAGCTGAAGTCCTGACTGTACGTAAGCAGATTTACAAGCAAAATGTTCTAATTTTTCCTGTTAAAAATCTGATCAAATTAAAAGCATATTAAAATAAGAATTTATGGAGCAATAAACTTGTTGACTTACTGCAGATAAAACTGTAAAAAAACTAAGTTTTTGCCATCTGACAGACCAAACCTTCCGGATTTCGCCCTTTCTGCAGCATAAGGACAGCAGTAGGCTCACAGCTGAGCCCACAGGGCTCTCCAGAGTGCTGGCTCATGACCACGGCTGGATTAAGCAGCAAGTAATTAAACCGAGCTGAGTACTTCTTGAACCTGTCCACTTGGCTCCACTTCCAACAGTGATTCCCCCTAGATAAGGACAGAGGCATCCTCTGTGGTACCTGACACACCAGTGCCCAGGGTGTTATTGCACTGGGTTTATATGCCCAGGTGCTGGTGGCGGGGGGACTGGAGGGGCAGCCTCTGTGAGAAGGCTGCCTTATGCTGGACACAGTTAGTTCCAGTTGGACCCACCACAGGACACAGTCAAGATGGTGGTGCCTCAGGGAAAATGTATTTAAGAAAGGGCAAAATGCTGCCTGGCAGTGTGAACAGTGAGGAAAAAAGAAAAAGAGAAAAAAAAAAAAAGTGAGAGAAACAACCCTGTGAACCCCAAGGTGCGATAAGGTGGAGAAGGAGGAGATGCTCCAGTCATAGGAGCAGAAACTCCCCTGCAGCCCATGGAGAGGACCACAGTGGAGCAGGTTGTCCCATTGTAGCCTATGCAGGGCACCATGCTGGAGCTGATAACCACACTGCAGCCTGTAGAGGAGACTATGCTGGAGCAGGTGGATGTGCCCTGAAGGAAACTGCAGCCTTTGGATAGGACCCCATTCTGGAGCAGTCTTTTCCTGAAGGACTGCAGCCCATGAAGCGGACCCATGTTGGAGCAGGGAAGAAAACACGAGGAGGAAGGAGCAGCAGAGAGGACCTGTTATGAACAGACTGCAACCCCCTTTCCCTGTCACTCCCACACCACTTGGTGGCAGGAGGAGGTAAAGGAGCTAGCAATGAAGCAGTGAAGTTGAGTGAAAAAAGGGAGGTAATGGGGGGAAATGTGTTTGTTTCTTACCATCCCACTCTATTTTAGTTGGCAAGAAATTAAATCAACTTTCCCCAAGTTGGTAATTGGTAAGTTATCTCCCTATTTTTGTCTCGACGCACAACATTTTTCATCTTACCGTTTTTTTTTTATCATGCAGCTGGGTGGGTATCTGGCAACCAGTCAAATCAACTCATCACATCTATATTAACATAGAGCAGAAAGACATTAGATTTTCCTTAAAGTGTTGATCTCTAGATAGTTACGGTGGAGGTTCAGCTTCCTGTGTGGTTCACCCACACTGGCTAGAGAAGATACAGCTCCAGAGGACAGGGAAGGTGGGCAGCAAAGGCCACCTTCTCAGCTAAATCAATTTGCAAACAATAGTCAGCGCTCTTAGTTTGCCAATATTTAAGGTGTGTCTAAGTGTCTTATGTCTCTAAGTCCTGGAAATACCAGATTAGCACATTATAAACTGGCAACCTGTTCAAGTTCCTTATTATTGTCATTTAAATATATGAACAGGCGTATTTAATTATTGAATATAAAATCCCTGATGTACACTTTTAACTAGCCAGCATTTAACAAACAATAAATGTTTTAATAAACCCCAAGTACTTCTGCAAGTAACAATGTATGATCAATATTTTTGTCTATAACTAGCTTTTGCTGAACTATTTGATTAGGAAACCTTCACCTTAATTAATAGTTCCTTCTTTTTTTTTGCTAATGACTGAATTTATCTATGTAAGGTATCAATACAATATGTACTAAGTGATTATTTGGCAGCTATTTAGCTCATACGTAGCTTCTTCCTTCAAGAACAGCTGTCATATTCTGATTTTTTTTCCTGATATTTCAGAAATAGTATTTTTTAACAGCCAGCTGTCTCCACGCTTACAACTGACACATTTTCCAAATGTCACTGTTGCAATCTGTAAGACTTTCTTAAGGGTGTTGTAATTTCGTATCACTATCACCTATATAAGGGTCCCAGACTGTGTTTCTTACATCCTAAAGCTGGTCACAGGATCCACGCTTTGGCCTTGGAGAAGTCTTATGTACATCAGCAGATATTAGGAAGAAATTATTTACTGTAAGGGTGGTGAGACACTGGAACAGGTTGCCCAGAGAAGCTGTGGATGCCCCATCCCTGGGAGTGTTGAAGGCCAGGTTGGATGGGGCTTGGAGCAACCTGGTCTAGTGGAATATGTCCCCGCCCATGGCAGGAGGGTTGGAACTAGATGATCTTTAAGGTCTCTTCCAACCCAAACCTTTCAATGATTCTACGATTTCTTTTTAAGCCTATAAACATTGAAAAAAAAATGAAAAATTGTGGAACAGACACTACAAAGGGAGCGAAGAATGATGTTTCTGCCTATTTCTCATACATCCTTCTCTGTTCAGACTTGTTCTCATTCAGACATCTCAATGAGAGTTTTTTCTCAAAAAATTCCTCTCTTCGGGACTAGTTTCTTATTCTTAGACATTTTATTTCAGTCTACCACTGTTGTCAAGGCTACGTTTTTGCTCCTCCAGGTATGGCCTCAGAGACATTTTGGCCTTGAATTAAAATGGCATTGAATAACTTACGTGCATAATGCTTGGGGCATTATTAATAAAAAACAACAAGGAGTCCATGCCCTTCCTGGAAACCTGGCTCAGCTTTCCATATGACCTGTCCATGATCAAAATGTTCATAACAAGCCAAAATCATATGTCTCAATGTACCAGCTGCTCAAGGGGGCCTTAATTTACCCTTGCGCTATAAAAGCATTTACCTGGGGATGACTGCACGCACTATGTACTTGAGAAAGGAAGCCAAATGGGAGAAAAGATCCATGTTTCACAGATGTAATGGATTTGACATAAAAAGTGCTAGTGACTATATGGTGCCACAAAGAATGCCTTTGATGAAATCTGTGTCTGTTGAGCTGTGGCATAACCCATTGTTTCTGCAGCTGGGTAAATCACAATGAAGCAGGAGATTTTCCCTTCCTTAAGCACGCCTACTGACCTTGAGTAGAATCTGCTTTAATGGGGCTCCAAGTAAGAAAAATTACTCTTGTTCAGCACGTCTTACCTCACTGCTACTGGCCAACATCTGGCAGAGAATTGTTCTAGTTAGGCAACCTTTGAAAACACAAGGAGCGGAATTTATCTCCAAATTCACTTTTCTAAATGTAGGTATCTACAATACAAGGTTTAATGTGCACTAGCTCCTGCTATAGTCACTGGAAACACAGTTCATACAGTTAAGAGAAACTAGTGAGCACATACTGAAACAGACTCCTGAAATGGTCTGCTAAAATAACAGCATGTCTAGGCAACTGAGTCCCACCTTTACAATTAGGTGTCTGATCTAGAAAGGAATCCTGAGAGGATGAGAGCACAAAGAGTACTTTTTCCCTTGCACTACCCTTTCCATACATTTCTTCCTAGAAAGTAACAGTACTTGTGCCTATTAGTAGACTAATTCTAGAAAAGAGGCATCGCATTCGTAGGCCAGATTGGAATTACGCAGATGTCTAATCACTTCCCTTTAGAAGAACAGAAGAAAAAGGAAACTCAGTTGCTGCCTTGCAGATACATTGCTTCAGAGAATACAGGTCATAACTGTGTATTTTAGAATAGATTCACCCTTCTTTGGGAAACTTCTGTTGGTTTTTTTGTTATATATACATATATATATATTCACGCATATTTTGCAGATTTTAAGAACTATGTCTTTCATAGTCACATCTCCCGTATAGATTAATTCTATGGGGGGAAAGAAATTGTATTAAGTTTCTGTAACAAACAAAAATTAATTGATTCTTTTTTACTTAAAAGTTAAAAAATCTTTTGAACATGAATTACCAAGAAGCCGATTATTCAAGGCATTGGAGTTATAATCATTAATAGTGGAAGACACAAATATGAAATTAATCTAATTTAAGGCTCTGCACAGGTTATAAATGGAACTCTCAGGAGATTACACTGATTTTTTTTAAAGAATATAATAAAAACAGGAGACACATGACAGGCAGAAGTACTACCTTTGATTATAAACTACTTTTGAGTATACAGAAGTGTGACATTTATCATGGTTACAATCTGTTTAAAAAATAGATTGAAAGAGAAAGATCTGATGTGATTCAGAACTTTGAAAAAGAAGCAGATTCTTTCATAAGCAGATTTAGAAAGTGTTTTATAGTTCCTTTTCAATTCAGTGAAATATCCTTTTTAATATAACAATCATGAAATTTTAGTTTGTTGTAGTTTAAACTTTTATTTTTCTGTGTTCCAAATCTAAAAAGAGAAACAGATAAAACAGATACCAAGACTGTTTGATAACCAAACACACCATGGGACTGACAGCCATTCCCACATCCTTTTGCACCAGTAACCATTTTCTCCATCACAGATGAGGGAACAAAGAATGATTTCTTTTAGCAAACGAGGCTTTTCAGACAACTTGCATTAGGTTTTGCAGGCCCTCTTTGCTCTATTTGCAAGCAGCTCCTCTATTTTATGTTGTAAAAGTCATTAGTGATCTTGAGAATAGGACTGTAAAGTACACTGAAAAATATTTAACCCTTACCTAAATATAAGCAAAATGAAATCAAAACCAGAACAAAAGCAAAAGAACCTAACTTAGGGAAAGACTTGTCCAACTGTAGATAACTGTATGCGAACTACTGAAGCCTGAGTCCTTTCACAATCAGTTGAGAGAAATAAGGATTGTAGGGCACTACATATAGGCCTAATGAATTGTGCCCACATGTGTTTATTCAATTCCAGTGATAAATATTTATTTGTTTACAGTGATTATAAGACTAAATACCTTAGTGCAAGCACAGATTTTTACACTATAATTAGCCAACACGAAGAAAAATCGTGTCCCCTTATCCACTGTTACTAAAGTAAGATTACATTCTGAGGAAAATAAAGTGAACAGTAGTGTAAAGCTGCCTTCTAGCATTCCTGTTTAGATTTTGGGTGTTGAAAATGTAGGTTTTTACTTTAACATTGATAGCTAATCTGACATTTTTAGGGAATTGTTACTAGAATATGATAATCCTTTCAAACTACATAGATGTGAGCTTTTTATTTTCTTTCTGTCAAAGTAGTAAGAAGAGTCAATTTCTACCAGAAAAAAACCTCTTATGTATTCTTTGAGGCTTTATGTCTGTAGAGTGGAAACAGACTGCAAAAGTAAAAGAATCATCAAAAGTGGGTAACAAAAACTATCACAGATGGTATGAGAAATGTGGCATCAACTGTTGGATGCTGCCCTTCTGCCCCTGCCCACTCCCTCCCCCCCCCCCCGCCATCCCATCCCATCCCATCCCATCCCATCCCA
>JAVJGI010000014.1:53640052-53661367 GCA_035590275.1 Ibycter americanus | reverse complement strand
CCCCCCCCCCGCCCCCCCCCCATATTCAAATATGGAATAAAAATACAGAGCAGGCCAAAATTCCACAGCATATATTCAGATCTTTGCTAATTTGGTCTCCAGACCCAGCCTCTCAATAACATGAACATGAGTTTAAAGATCAATTCACTTGTGATAGAATTAAACAGTGAAATTCAAAATCGTGAGTTAAAGAGAGATCTCAGAGATAATAAATTCACACGTGAAGCCAACTGGAGATGAAAGTGACTCTTCAGAAGATGTGTTTTTCAAAAGTACCTTGACTTTTGGATGCGTATTTGAAGAAAAAAATCATAGCTTTTTGAGGGTTAGACATCACCATTTAGAGAAAGAGATTAATTTAAACACAATTGCTTGAAATAGCATATTTTTGTGGGAAAACTCATGCTCACTGTTATTTTGTATCAAGCAAAACAATATAAATTCTTCTCCACTGAATTCGTGGAAAAGTTTGATAGAATAGTAAAGGTAATTCAAACACAATGATCACAAGAGTTCTAAAAAAAATATTTCTTCAGATCGTCAACATTATTATAAAGCACATTTTAAACAACTAATTAAAATAAAAAATACTGATTGCTTGAATTATAATCAATGAATAATAAGAAATTTTTAGAAATATAATTATTAGAGATTGGTTTAATGAAATAAAACATGCAGTAAAAGGCTCCAATTTTCTGGTAACTTCAGAATTAGTGGTATTATCATAAGGTAATTCCTTTTAAAACAGAATTAGAACTTTGTAATGCCTACTAAAGTCATTATGTGGTCTCTCCGGAAAATACAAGCTTCTATGAAGTCAGTGAAATGATGCCTTCTAACTTCAGAAAGGACTTGATCAGAACTCATTTAAAATGTGACATGTGTTAGCCTTATTATTTTCCAACTAGCCAGACTTTGTATAAATAGTGCATAAATTAATCTAGAGTAGATAAGGAATTTTAATGTTTTGTATGAAAAAAATGCATAAAGGTGTGTTAAGGAATATTGGACTGAAACTGTCTGGAGTTAACTGCTTAACATTAGTAGCTAAATTTGCTGAAGGCTTAGGCCGCAAGCTGTGAACTTTAACAGATATATGTTGAACTTTTACCTAATTCCCTGAAAGAAGGCCTCAAAATCCAGTTTGAATTGGGAGATAAGGAAGCAAGGAAGGCTGCTACACTCACCAGCAGAAGCTGCAACCTTAGAGATAAGAAATGGCTCACCTAGAGATAATGAAGGGACTCTATGAGGAAAGGCAAGACCCCAGACCTTAATGTTACTACTGATCAGAACTGCCATGAGAAGGGTGGGGAACTTAGATTGTAAAGATATAATTGCGCAGGACTTTCTTTGTTTAGGGTCCCTCTGCTGAGGCACCCAGCTGGAGCTCTTTCTGCCACTGTACCACTCAAATAAATTACCTTATTGGCCTGAGAGTGCAACGGGATAACTATGGTGGAAGAAGCTTCTTTAACAGGTGCAATTCTTTTTTTTAAGAGTTGGACACAGTATCTTCTATTTCCTTCATGACATATTCAAAGTTCCTATCTGTTACTGGGATGGAACATAAAACTTCTAAAAGTTATTTTAGGAAAACAAAGACCTAAATTCAGGTCTGACACTAGTGAAGTGGTTATTCTGGTTTTCACCCCCGTATGTGAGCTGAATGGCTTTAATCACAGCCCTAGGGATTTAGCCTGATTATTATCTTTCTCCAGTTTTCCCTATAGTATCTAAATAACTGAAGAGTCTTTGGAGCCAAACAGAGACTGACTTACAATAGGTATAGGAGACAACATATCTGGGCATAATCTGTCACTTTTTGAAGGACTAACCTTAACTAATTTTCCACTGGCTTATTTAAGGGTATTGGATTAATAAATCACGCAACTTTGATGATATCACATAAAACATCAATAACGTTCTCATAGGCTAATATTAATTGAGAGGCTAGGGGTATCGCACCCTTCCTTCTCACAGGATGACTGTCATAACCTGAGCATTTCTCTCTCTTTCCCTTGTCTTTTGAGGAACTGAAAATGTTTTGAAGAGAAAGAATTATTGTAAGCAGTACATCCCCATGGAAAATCTACATTTCAATAAATCAGCATTTTCTTTCAGCAAGAAGATACATATTGTCCACACATATGAAGTTCAAAGATTTTTCTGTATGCATGATCAAGTATTAGCACAGAAATACATAATGATATAAATTATTGAAGCATAAACAAAACTACAGTGATACACAAGTTCCAATGATTTCCACACAGGGAAAAAAAAAAAAATCACTTGTAGACTCCTATGCATTGACCTTCAACAGCCTAAGAAGTTTGCACAGGTAAAGTTGCTGGATGTATAATGACATGAAGCAGTGAGAGAAAAAACAAAGCAATTCCATTTGGAATGCAGTGTATAAACCAAGAAAAGTTGCAGCTTCCTTGAATCTTATTTTGCAAATAGGTGTGGCCTGCATATTCATATTATGCATTGGAAAAAAACAAATGATGGCATTTCAGTTTTTAGTTGTTTCCTATTTAAAGAGTATCAACCCTTTCTCTTGAACATAATCTTTTGTCAGGGGTCAACGTTTATACTTCTGAGTGATGAATTTAATGTGAGTATTGGATTAAAGCTGTACGGCCAGCTTGGACTGTTAATTCAAAACCAAATAAGGAAAGGGTTACATAAAATTTGCTGAGGGGATTCACACAGAAGCAGAAATAAAGTCAGCTAATATGAAATTTTGTACTTTTCAACAGTGCATTGCCTGATATTAACATGTTACATTCCACATGAAGATTGTTATGACAGAGCCTACCACAACCATAAACAAAGAAGCACAATCAGTCTTCAAAGGTTTTAAGTTATCAAAAAGCATTTAACGAGCATACTCATTGGTCTAAAACACAGCACATCAGAGCAGTCTAATTATTACAAATGACCTACATTAATAACATGAGGTTATATTTTGATGGGAATTACCTTATAATAATACCACTAATTCTGAAGTTACCAGAAAACTGGAGCCTTTTACTGCATGTATTCTTTCATTGAACCGATGTATAAATATTCATACTCACAGTTACCAGTAAAGAAACAAACTTTCCAGTAAAGCACTAACGTATATTGCTTTCTTATTCATTCTTTTATATTTCCGGAGGAAAAAGAACAAGATATTAAATGTTATAGCTATTTATCTGGATAGAGAATGGTCTATCTGCTTTCTTCTTTCCACAGCAGTAGACGGAAAGTAGTCAATGCCACTCTTACAAAGAGTACACCATCTGACAGTTGAACGAATTCCAACTTCTTACTTCTTAGTTTTTAGCAACTTTTTTAAAAAAAACCTCCTGCCTACTGCTTTATGCCTCCAAAAACTGAGCACAGAGGATATTCTCTGCTATGTCTTTTTCTGATTTGGACTCTCCTGTGAAGGTTACAGCTCTTCAGGAGCTCCTTTTTGGTATAATAAGAGAAATACAGAATATGGTATTGTGTGGTCAAGGTGTGATGCAGGCTGTGTATCATCTGAACTACCTTTAGACTAATTGGCTATACATAGGAATAAAGTTGGCATCCTGGAGGAGATAGTCACTTCATGTGGTAACAGAGTAATAAAAGGGCAATTTGCCAGCCTGGAGAATACTGGGCCTCTAATTAACAGAGCAGGAAGGAAAGCTCACTCCTCTCCATGGACTCATTCACTGCCTTCTAACTTTTCCTTTTCACCAGCAGGTGCATCCTTCAATCTCTTTCCTTGGACTGAGAGGAAAAAAAACAAATTCTGATTGGTCTTCCAGATATGTAGACACTTTTGGGCTGTTTGAACCAAGCTACATACTGAATGAAGAAGTAATACACCATTTGCTTCTTTCACCTAATTTTAGACCAAAGAGCACAGAAGCAATTACAGAGGACCACAAAGCCAATTACAGATACAGTCCTTGCTCAAACAGACTTGGCAGTGAATAATAATACATCAAGTTTCCCCCTGTGGACTATAAAATGAATTCTGAATGGTACTCCTTTGAAATGTGGGGGTAAAAACACCTTCTGTGTGAAAGCATGCTTTTGCCTGGAATTAGTGCAAAAGTCACAGTGAGTGTCACAGTGGGGTGAGGCACTCTCTTCTTGCATTTCAAAATGGGTAAATTGTTGTCTAATAACCTTCATTTCCCGCTGCTTCTCCACAAGCATCCTTCAGATGTGTTCCCTCAAAGACAAGCCACCAGCTATAGACAGAATTATGAGACAGGAAATACACACAGTCTATTTCTGGAAATTTTTTTAAGGTTAAAAAACAGTCTTGAATCGGACAGCATTCAATTCCATTAAAATATGTCAAGCACCTTCATTAAATGTCAATTCTTCTAGTTAAACAAGAAATGGTTAATCCTACCCATTCCATAAAACACAAAATAAAATCTCAGTATAAAAGCAAGTGCTAAAAGTTAGTGCAATATTTAGACCAAGTTTGGGGTTCACAGCAAGAACTTTTACTTTTTCATTAATTTTTAATAGAATTGAAATGTTCTGACCTGAGTGAGCATGTAAAGAGTAAAGTCATGTAGCCCTTCCAAAGACACCTGAATAAGAACAGTTCACATTAACAATGAGGGATTAGGAAGAATACTATTGTGTGTAAACAAAATAAAACCTGAAATCCTACTCAGACATAATGGATCTCTTCCTTTACTGAGGTAACACAGAATGCAGATGAGAGTTTAAAACAATATAACAGATGGCAAACATCTTAACAGGTACTTTATTGCCAGTGTTAAGTAGTTTTGGTCACAGAAGATGCCATTAGAATCAGATATTTTTTAAAAGAAAAAAGCAACTATATTGAAATAGGTGAAGGAGCAGAAAGAGGATAAAGAATGTTTGAGACTTGAGAATGCAGTATGATGTCAGACTGGAGACACAGACTAGTTTATTTGAATCATAGTACCCTCTTTTTATATGGCAATCACAACATAAAGCCTTTTCCAAGTTATTTTACCTCTTTTGCATAGTCTGAACAAGAAAATAATAATCTACAGATTAAGCAGTCCTCAAAATAAACCATTTTGGAGATTTTTTTCCTCAGACAGGATGAGTATCAGGTGAGATAAAAATCAAACAAGAGAGACAAGATTTGCCTGTTATACCTTAAGCACAAAGACATCCTTGATATTTCTACATATATGAGCCCTGAACTGGGAGACCTCTGGCTGTAGTAAAGAAACACCTGTACTGCATGTTAAAAAGAGAAAAGAAAGACAAAGCAGTGGCAGAGTACTTTTCAGAAAATTAGTGGTCTTACTGAGAGTGATATGAGAATTTTGATAGATGGTATTGAGTACCTCGGAGGAGTGATATCAGGATGAGCCCTTCCTCACAGACCTATTTGAAAGCAGATTCAAATCAATACATAGGCGATAAGCATTTTTTGTTATTACCTCTTGCATTCTGCAGGGGTTTTTGAGAAGATAATTCATTGTGACGCATGAAATAGTCCTCTGGGAGCTCCTGGGTTAGAGTAGAATAAAACTAGCAAATGAAGTGTCAAGACTTTATACTACTGTTTATTTTATACATTTAAAGTACACTATCCTTTCTAGTACCATTCCTTCAAATAACTGCCCCAATTTGCTATATTTTAAAAGTACTTATGAAGAGCAAAGTAGTCAGTACAATTGTGGGGCTTTGAAATATTGAATGTAAAGTAGAGACTGACTGTTTGATATGAAAACCAGAGTTTTTCAAAATATATTTTATGCACCAGGGTAATGCTAGGTCTAGCCCCCCTGAGCCATAAATACTAAACCTTTTCATTGGCCTTCCAAAGCCTAAAGCCTGTCGCCACACATTTTTCAGTCTCCAACACTAAGTGAAAACAGTTCTTACACCCGTAGCACTGACTGTAGAAATAAGTCACCTTTGACTTCAGCGGCTATGTGTTCCCACAAAATTGCTAGAGGTTTATCTTGACAGAAACATACCTCCTCCCTTCCCCTCCTTGCTTTGCAGGTCTGAGAATCTTACATATGTTCAGAAGGCAATGGCACAGCACTGAAAAAAAAGGTGGATGTGACTTTACATTTTATTTTTATAAAAAACAATGGACTTAAAAGGACTACTTCTGTGTCATACCTTATCAGCTTATTAAGATTATGAATTTGTTGCAGGCAGGATCATTTCCTTGGTGAAAATGTCTGGAACAGCTAACAGAACGTAGACCTGGCTTTGACTAGGACCTCTAGACTCTATTATAATACAAAATAGGTAATTTTCCCCCTCTTTCTTCCCTCGCTGATTATGAGAGAACACAAAGTTGCCTAGAAGAAAAAGACTGCAAAAGGTTTCTTTGGTGAGGAAAAAATAATACTATCTGTATGCCTCCATGTATCTAAAGTATTTAAGGTAAAGTGAATTAATCATGTGCACAATGGATACAGTTAAAATGTGTATGTTACTAAACCCCATAAATAACCTTTTTTCACCCATTTTAATGTGACACATTAAAAGGATATAATTATGAAATAACTTACCCATTCTATAATTCATAATTCTTTTTTGACCTTCAGAAATCTTAAATGCATTATGAAGTCCTTATCTATAATAATCTATAATAATTAAATATAAGCATAATAATGCTTATCTATGACGAGAAAGTAAGTATCTGGGTTTTGGAGTTTATTAAAACTTGAAAGTTCTTTTTACTTAAAAAATCTTAGACAAAATGACTGTAACAGGAATATGTGTTTAAAACTGCAACAGTAAAGGTTGAGTTCATATTCACATTCAAACTATTTGGTTTCAATCCTGGTGTCATTCGTGTCTTTTACATGTCTACTGTCACCCTTTTATCAATATAGCTGGAAGACTAAGTCTCTGTGCTCTAGAGAAAGAGGAGTATGATCCACATTTATGTTTTCTTTGCTCCACCTCATTTCTGCCTTCTGTCTTTATGGGTTTTTTACTGTTTTTCTCAAATCGAAAGTTCACAGCAATGAAATACTAGGCCACTGGTATTTCCAATATGTGTCATTTTTCTTCTGCCACGATTCGTGAGTTGCTATAAGGACATCAGACAACAAAGTCCATTGCATGTGTACCTGACCAGTTCTACTGCAGCTGAGGTCTGTTTATCAATTTAAGAATGTCATCTTACACTGATAAGCTAGTGTTTTATAATGCATAGAAGCAGCACGTAACAGTGGAAAACCTGAAGAATTATCTGTTATATACCAGAAGAAACAAAATAATATTGTAGAGATGTACAGCAATTCTTGAGCTTGACTTCTGAGTAAGGTTACAAGCATTTGCAGATCAGAAGCTTATGAAGGGATGGATTTGAACAAATCTAACTTTCCAATCTTGCTCACACTGCAAGTGTGTTTTTTTTATTTTTTTGTGTCAGTTTATTTAGGACTACCAATATAAGTTTCTATATCAAGTTTTGTTGGTCGTCCATGACATTTATAATAAAACACAAACCATATCAAAATACAGAACAGCACTCAGACATTTCTGGCTGGTTTTATGCAATTAAAAAAAAAAAAATATGGGATGCACAAAAAAGCACTAAAACTAACAAGGTAACATTGAGGATCAAACATATTGTAGTCAACCTCTAGGTTTAGCTGAAGTTCAGTCATGCTTTTCAAAGAGCAGTAAGCAGTATGACCACAGTAAACCTAGCTTTTCAACTGAAAAACAAATTCAGAATCTGACTTAGCTTGAAATTGATACAAGTCACTTGAAGCTAAGAAAATTCTGCCAGCTTCAATTGGGATGATGTTTATCTTCTAATTTTTTTATTCTAGTTCCCCACTTAAAATCGTAACTTGAGATCATTTTGTTTGCTCACTAACATATATTTATTTTACTTTTTTCACTTTCAATTTGACTTTTAATTCCCAAAGTCCTACTCATATATCACAATGATTGAAAAGAAGAATTTTTCAAGCTCCTGTTTGATTTATTTTAAATATACACTTAAGTGATTTCCGAAGAAAAATATTTTCTTGACCTACATTGTAACAAAATTCTCACTAAATGGAATGTTTTAATGGTTCTGTTAGACAGAAGATCCAGTAAGCATGTGTGATATCCCAGAACAAAGTAGTGTTGTCTAGGACTCTTTCTAGTATACATTCAAACCCCCTTTTAAAGTGCATTTCAAGTAATAAATGCATACCAGCATAAATCTGTAAAATCAAAACAGCTCATCAAAGGTACTAGTAACTCAAGATTTATGCACAAGTCATAATATTGAACAGTATGGACTCATATTTTTGTTCTATAATATCTTAGAATAGGTTCAAATGAATCAGCATTACATGCAAACTTCAGTATGCCTAATATATACTTTATAATTCTAGAGATTTATAATATATGTAGTATAAAAAGAATATGAAGGCTAATTATATTTTTGACATTTTGAAAAGATTACGCTAAATATATCAATATGAAGAAAATTCTAATGCAATAGAAGAGGGTGGAAGAAAATGTAGTATTCTTGCAATTCTTCTGTCATTTAATACTTTCTTAATAGCCCTAGTCATATTCTAGGACTATTTTACAGCCTTTGATACCATAAAGTGTCATTATCAAATAGATATAATATATCCAATATTCCAAAGTACATCTGCTTTTAAATATTTGATCTCTAACTTCTTTTTTCAAAGTTAAAACTTCAAAGGCACTCTCAGGAAGTGAAGTGTCCAAACCTTTTTGCAGATCTCTTAAAATCCCATCTAGGGAAGCTATAGCAGGACTTGAAAATGTGTAGACTAGGTATCAGTGCAACAGCATCTTCGACTGATTCCAAACTGACCTGCTCAGGCATGCCCCAGAATGCTCAGTCTCATTTCTCCAGTAGTTCACATCAGAATTGGGCAAGCATACATTACAGCTTCCCTAGGGCTACATTTCTAAATTGCCTTTTTACTGTCAAGAAGGACCTGGGATTCTCACCTAAGCTTGGAAACATGGAGAACACTCACATTCAGTAAATATGGATAAATTCAGGGATTTACACCAACTCCGACTTCTTACCTATTACCATTGCATTTTGCAATGAAAAATGCAGAATGCAAAAAAATGCAAAATGCAGAAATGTAATTTTGATGATACCAGGCATCTATTTTCATCATCTCTGCCCATATTTCTAAGCTGGGAAGAGAAATAAGAGACGCAGAATAATGTTGTGATTCAGAAAAGTAGTTAACTAACTTGTGCTTCAATACAATTGCGCATGCTTGCAGTGCCATGTCGATGAAATGCAAAAATGATTTTTTGAAAAAAAATTGTTACAAATGTGTTTCAGAAAAGAAACAAACAAACAAACAAAAAAACACAAAAAAACCCCACCACACAAAAAGACCAAAACAGTAAGAAAAGCAGAAAGATGTGAGAAGTTATAATGGCATTGATGCTGAGTGTTACAGTACATTGGTTCCAATAGTTCTCTATGAAATTCAGCTACGACTACTAAACCTTTTCTTTTGCCACAGTTCCACAAAAAATTAGAACAATTTCTCTGCTTAACTGCCAAACCTTTCATGCTAAAGTAGTAACTCACAACAACATGTCATTGTAACACCTTTTATTTGACTAAAATACTGTGTTGCAGTCAGTCTACGTTATGCCAAATATGTGTTAACATGTGGTACGATAAAAGTGATGCTCATATTCATACCATGCTTATAGAGATCCTATAGTTGCAGTCCTATTCCTATAAATCCTGGAAACATTATACAGACAACTTTTCCACACCTTTTCCAAGATAATTCAGTGGCATCTATTAGTGGAAAATATGCTAATTCATTATTTAAATGCATGAAGGAAACAGAATCATGGACTTACAGTCTGTAATTTTCAGGACTGTCTTGACTTCTCCACTTCCTGATCCTTCACAACCATCTTCATCATCACAGTCTCCACTGATTTGTTCATCTATACCTCCACCACCACTGCCTGTTTGTCGGTGATCCCATTTATCATATTTGGGAAATGATTTGCCCTGCAGCAGCTGAAGACAAAATATGGTATTTAAGTTAGCTGTATAGATGGAGAACTTCAATGAGTACCCAAAATTTCTTATATGTCTCTCTAGCAATTATCTTATTAAAAAAAAAAAACAACAAACAACTGCAGGATCCACAGAATAAGAATATTGTTTTATTTTTTCTTCCCTGACTTACAGCCAGATTCAAGAGTGTGGTATTTGGAGATGTAGACTTAATTTTTAATATTAGAAAAAAAGTATTAAATGTCTGTGTCTTTACTGCTAGATAAAAAAAAAATCAGCACCAATTCCTGGCCCAGAGGCCAAGTGGAATGGATAGGAACATAGAATCACAGAATGGTTTGAATTGGAAGAGACCTTTAAAGGTCATCTAGTCCAACTTCCCCTGCAATGAGCAGGGACATCTTCAGCTAGATCAGGATGCTCAGAGCCCTGTCCAACCTGATCTTGAATATTCCCAGGGGTGGGGCACCTGCCACCTCTCTGGGCAACCCGTTCCAGTATTTCACCACCCTCACTATAAAAAATTTCTTCCTTGTATCTAATCCAAACCTACCCTCTTTTACTTTAAAACCATTACTCCTTGTCCTGTTGCATTAGGCCCTACTAAAAAAATTGTCCAATCTTTCTTATAAGCTCCCTTTAAGCACTGCTGCTATAAGGTCTCCCCAAAACCTTCTTTTCTCCAGGCTGAACAACCCCAACTCTCTCAGCCTTTCCTCACAGGAGAGGTGCTCCAGCCCTCTGATCGTTTTTTGTGACCCTCCTCTGGATCTCACCAGAGCAGAGTGGGAGAATCACCTCCCTCGACCTGCTGCCCACACTTACTTTGATGCAGCCCAGGATGTGATCGGCTTTCGGGGCTGCAAGAGCACATTGCCGGCTCATGTCCTCACTCTTTCAGGCTAATCCCTTTAGAGCAGACAGACAACATCTGTGTTACACAGCAGCTGGCCCTGGATCTTTTCAAGGCCCATGTGGTGTCCACATGGGCTTAAGATCCAGTTATTATTTTGTGTGAATTTTTCAGTTTGAAATATCTTTAATAGTATGAGAGCTGTGCTGGAGGTTTATATTGGTGAATCCAAAAGATACTTCTGTGCTCTGGGTGTGTCATATCGATGTCTGGTACAAGCTGAAGGAAAAAAATCTCTTGGGACAGTATCAAATGCCTGACCAGGGAGCAGCAGATCAAGATAGTGCAGTCGGAGCCAGTGCTAGCCTGGAGTCAGCTATTTCCCAAATGACATCCAGGTATTGTTTTGGAACAGCTAATAAGGGTGACCTAAAACAAAGCAAAGGGATAGCTGATATTGGCTTAAGCAGTGTAGGTGATTTGTGTCCAATACACAGTTGTTCTCTGGCTCCTTTTTATCACTGTAGACATGGCCAATGATGCTGGCATGGTCTACAAGACAACAGGTAGAAACATAAAGTTCAACTCATTTCTCCGTTCTGTTGAGCAGAGCTGAGAAATCACCTGAATAATGTTCATCTCTCTCATTTATCAAATGTACAAATGCTGTCATCCAGCTTTTTAAATACTAAGTGGTAGGACTGTCATGCATACATACATAAATACACAATGTGCTCTCTGCCCCATCCAGATGCAGTTCAGTTTACTTGTCAGGTATACATAAACTTCATAATCTCTAAAGAAACAGGTTCTTACAAATCTTAATAATTCTTAAAACTTCATGTAGACCAAAATATCAGCTGGTGCAGGCTCATGTATTGCACTTGCTTTTCAATCTAGCAAGACTTCTTTACACTGGCCAAAACTTTCCTGGCTCAGCTTCTTTAATTTAATAATCAAATGTTTTTTCTCCTGAAAGTAGCTACTAATTAGTCTGAAACAGACTCAATTGTTTGATCTCTTCAAAAATGGTTGCTTTGTTGTTCAAGCAAGATACTGGGTTCATATTTTTGGACAATATGCTCCATTTATTCATGGAGTATGGAGTCACTTCACAGACTACTTGACCTGTTAAATGCTCTACAGTGCCCAGAAAAAACATTTTAATCACTACTACAAAGACATCACTCAGATAAATCTCAGTAGGTTTACAAAAGCCACTTGCAATGTTGTATAAGGAGAATGTCATTTACCACTGAATCAGCAGACCCAATTTATGCAGCACTTTTGATTCAAAAGTTTTATTAGACAGTTATATGCTACCTGAAAGACAAACTACCTAGCTGAGAGAAAAAGTTCCTTTGTATAGCTGCCCTGTTCCCTGCTCATTGTGTAATCCATGCCATACTACTGCCAACACAGCATTTATGGGAACAAAACAGCCAGTTTAATGAAATATACTCAGTTAAGCAGGACACTCTTCATATTTTGTTGGCCCAATTCAAACTGTGACACAGCTCCAAAGACAGCTGTATGATAGGGTACTCTTTATGCCTGAGCTCTGAGGTGTAAATGTGGGAATGAACCTCAAGCAAGACAATTTGTCAGAGTTGCTGCCAAAGTTCTTATAGTGTATATATTT
The DNA here is from genome assembly GCA_035590275.1 of Ibycter americanus. Classification (NCBI taxonomy): domain Eukaryota; kingdom Metazoa; phylum Chordata; class Aves; order Falconiformes; family Falconidae; genus Ibycter; species Ibycter americanus. Next base: position 53,648,848 of record JAVJGI010000014.1, on the reverse strand, counting down.
TTTTTCAGCCTGAGACCATGTATCCTCCTCTATATTCTGTATCTCGGTTTCAGTCTTCAAAATACCTTGGCTTAATAAGGTCTATATATTTTGCCGCTTCTATGAACTTCAGCCCGAAGTAGTTATGTTCTCTTTCCTCTTTTTTTCCCCTTTCTAGTTATTGTGCCTTATTGACTTATGACTGGAAAACTTAAATGCCAAATGACCCCACCAAATTGTTTTAAATGTAGATTCAGCATTGAAAAAGTGTCCTTCAACTTTTTCCAAACTTTTCACTGTACTTGAAAGAGTAGATATTAAGGAATGAACAAGCTCATTTGTAATTTGGGGTTTGTTATTCTCTTCAGTCTTCTTAATTGTACAAGAAGAAATATTGTCTCCCTACAATTCGTAAATCTTAGTGCTGGTTCTCTATTAAGCATGGCTTGGATCTAATATAAATTCTTTATTAAATTTATACAATCCATGTACTTCTTCAAAGCTAACTTGATTCACATTAGAAATAAAGATAAAAGGCATTTAAAATTATAATTCTGTTGACCTGCATTTTTTTATAAAACTATTATTTAAAAGGAAAAGAAACACATGTTGTAACTGGAGAATTTTGTTGTATACACTTATTGGGTCTTCCAGCTGAACGAGGAGGATTACTAGCTGTATACTATGTGCGCAAAAAAACATAGTACAATAAATGTTTTTCCCTTTGTATTGCAGGCTAAAAAAATCTCTTTTTCTTTTAGGTGTTCAAAAAGGTTTTCCATTCTATCAAATTTCTGCCTTTGAAAAAAAGAAATACTGTGAGTTTAATCATGCATCATTGTCTTTCAATTTCAATGAAAATAGCAGCAAATATTGGCAACCATGTCAGTTTGACTGAGTTATGGCAAGGGATAGGTCAGCAGTGCTGTGAAATTGTAGTAGGCACGCCAATATTCCAGGCTAGATTTGCTGGATCCTTCTCTTAATTTTAGTTAAAGTTTATTGAGCTAAGATTTTGATATCAAAAACATGTCCTCTGCTGGTGGCATTTTATTTTCACAGAAAATTGTGATTTCTTACCACTACTGCTGTACATGTGCACAGGCGAATAATTTGGGTGTAATTCAACTGAAAGCTCCCTGGGAGTCTTCAGCTTCACACCTTGCCTATGTAGCTTTGGGAAGCTGGGCCTCCAGCTTAGATCTTTCACTGCCCAATTGCCTAAAAGCCCCTTGGGACCTTCACTAATAGCTTCGTGGAATGCTTTCTTTGATACAAACAGCAATTCTGAAAAATGTCGTAATATTGAAAAGTAGCATTAATAAATTTTGTCAAATTTCATCTTTTAGAATGAAGTGGCAGGTGTGCATGACAGAAGTTACATTGTTGTGATAAAGTATTTACAGGGTTCTGTAAATACAGGACTTGGTACTATATAACATTTTAGTAAGAAAATGAACTGCTTACATGAACAGCTACAGAGGTATCTATAAGGGTATTTGAAGCTTCCTGACAAATCTCAGAGTGTAAGCATAATTTGGAAAATTATCATTAAGAATGTATGGTTGTTCTACAGGTTCTGAAAATTTTTTCAGATTATTTAAGATTTTTTATCAATGACATGGAAAGCAGTATAAAACACAAAATGGTAATGATAAACCTTTCACTCCTACAAGAGCTGGAGAGCTACTAAATAACAGAGAGATGTGACAAACTGTTTAAGAAAATACCTCATCTGGTAAGCCAGGCAATTGAATGAATTTTTAAACACATACTATAATAAAATACAGACAAATGTAAATTTGCAAGTCTAAATATTGTATTACATGCATATTAGAAGATAAAATATTCTGTTCTGTGAAATAATTGTGAGTGTCCTGGATAGCCAGCAGACTATGAATTACCAAGACTAGTGTTCTAGCCAAGGATTTTAATGGGATATCTTTGGGGACAGAGATAGGACTCCTAAATCAGATTAGGGATGTTATATTACTCCTAAATCCAGTTCTTGCTTCCTCTGTTCAGAAAGGATGGCACAGAAGTGAGTTCTATTACAGTGCTTAAAATGGAACAAAAAAATACTTCCGTTTTTAACCAACGAGCTCATCCTTTAGTGCACCAAAACAAACAAACAAACAAACAAACAAACCAAAAAACCAACCACCTCAAAAATTTATTTAATCAGCCTTGTAAGCTCCTTCATGGCAAACACAGATTTGACAGATTTGTGTAGCTGGCCAAAGCATATGAAAATAGCAAATGAATCAAAAAATTTTATCTACACATTCAAAGGGAATCAAACAAATCTATATTATCAATATCATACATTTTAAAAAAACCACAAGGGTTGTTCTATATCAAAACAAATTATTAACAGTTCTGGTCAGGTTATTAAAAAAAACTATGTTCTGAAATAAAAGTTTTTTGGACTTAAAGCATTAATTCATTCAGAGGTTCAAGGACAGGGTATGCAGGTTAGACTAAATAACCAAAATGGTCCCTTCTGGCTCTCAAAAATCTACAAATTCATATAAGTAAACCTGGTTTGAATGAGAAGACTGGATTCTCTTTTACCTTCCTATGCTTGCAGGACGTTGCAAGGGATTTCATCTCTGCTGTGGTTTAACACAGCAGGCAGCTAACCACCGCACAGCTGTTTGCTCACTCCCCCCCAGCAGGATGGTGGAGAGAATCGGAAAAAAGGTAAAACTCGTGGGTTGAGACAAAGACAGTTTAATAGGACAGAAAAGGAAGGGAAAACAACAATAATGATAAAAGAATATACAAAGTAAGTGATGTACAACGCAATTGCTCATCACCTACTGACTGATGCCCAGCCAGTCTCTGAGCAGTGGTCATCACCCCCTGACTAACTCCCCACAGTTTTTTTGTTCAGCACAACATCATATGGTATGGAATACCCCTTTGGCCAGTTTCAGTCAGCTGTCCTGGTTGTGTCCCCTCCCAGCTCCTTGGGCATCCCCATCATCCTCACTGACAGGGCAGTATGAGAAGCAGGAGTCCTTGACTTAGGGTAAGCACTGCTCAGCAATAATTAAAACATCAGTGTGTTAACAACATTATTCTCATCCTAAATCTGAAACACAGCACTACACCAGCTACCAGGAAGAAAATGAACTATATCCCAGCTGAAACCAATCTCTCATGAGTGGTGAACACTGAAAGACAAGGGAACTTATGTTTACATTATTTAAACTGATGTGATATTGGTTCTCTTTCAACAAAAATCTAGTATCATATTCACTTAACTTACATGTCATATACCTTTAGGGGAAACATTGATTTTATTTTTATTTTATTTTATTCTTTTTCAATAAAAATATCTTGATGATACTTTATTGCAGTCAATGTGAACTAAGCTCAGTCATAGTATTTCCTCTCTCACTTAGGTGTATATCATAACTACTTGTGGAGGGAATCTCAAAGGAGCCCAGCAGTGAATCCAATTTACCTAATCAAATCAAACCTAAAAGAACTATTTCTAGAAGTATGACTATTTTGAACACTTTCAAATGAAAGGAATAAACTATGCTAAAGTTTATTCCACTGCTTGGCATTACATACCTGAATACTTTTAAAAATACAGCATTTCTCTTAGTGACCTCATAAAAAAAACTACTGAAAGCCTCTGTAGACCAGACTCTCCTGGGTTTCATTTCCAAAAATGTGGAAGATCCTTAACAAAAATGTGTATTCTGAATTAGATGTCCAGCTTATATTGGAGACTGGTATTTAGATAACTAGTAGTATAACTTATAGTCCCTCATGATAGTGCCTGTGGTTGTTGTGGGTTTTTTTTAATAAAAAGCTGTAGCTTTGTGTGAAGTTCATCCACTCCTTTCTAAATTTTTGCTTTTTCAATTACATTTTCAAAGACAGAATGAAATTTCTAGTCAGCTATAACCTTTACATCCCTGAGATGATGCAGAAAGTACAAGCAATGCATACACTGCTATGTCAAATCCAGTTTTCTGCCCAATATCCAGGACTGAAACTCTGCGTTTTAAGCCTGCAGACTCATTCCAATCCTTAAAATCACCAACAGAACAGCAGCCTGAAATTCTGATGGAAGTAACACAATCTATCTCTCCAGTCTAAGCCAACTCATCTGAACACAGAAAGAAATAGACATTCATTCTGCTTACTGAACATGAGCAAGAATCAGTCAGGTGGCTATGAGCCAGCACTGCACCACACAGCTCTAACCTACCCTTTGTGCTTTCTTGATATACCTTTACTAACTCAGCATCAAAACAGTTGCTGCTTGAATAGTAGAAATAGGAATTACCCCAGCTTATTATTATAATGCCACTTCAAAATCCAGATATTTCCTCTCAGTAGTTATTTATGTAGCATTCAAAACCACTTAGTAAGCGAACAAAATTTTCACATAAAGCTAAGTACTGAATTAGGTAGAAATGACTAATAATTGTCACTGAAGGTACCGTTCAGCAAAGCCAGGTTGTGGGCCCCAGCACAAGCATACACTGTCCAGTTTGTTCCACCACTAACGTGCTTCCCAACCCACATGGATTTGAACTGACCCAGCTATCACTCTCCACAAAAATGCTTGAGCCCAATTTGAGCCTCAGCATAGTCTAGGAACTGTTCCCAACAGGCAACCTGGATATGGTTATTTTGCTCTGGGAAGTAGGATGCTGGCAGTGCCTGACCAATTTTATTTAATACAACAGATAGAACTTTTTGTGATGTCTACAGTGCTGAATAAAAGATAACCAGAAAATGAGCTAGAGCAATAGATACTGCAACATCAACTTTTCTCAAGCTTTGTAGTTTACATGTTCTGGATTATTCTAACCAGTTCTCCCTAAGGAAAATCTCTTATTAATAAAAGAGGCTAATTGTAAGCACTGGGGACATGGAGCACTGTGTGCTCACATCCTTGATCCTCTGCTTATTTAGCAATATAGATACAGCTCCTAAATGTAATTCTCCCTCAACAAATATTCTTTTCCTAATCTGTTACATTAAAGACAAAGTCTTCTCTGCTGTAAAAATCTTGCTTTATACCTGAGAGTGCATTTTACAGCTAAACCCCCTCAAACCAGGTTCTCACATGAGTTCTGTCACGAGCATTTACTTTTCTTTGCAGTTATTATTAGTTCCAAGTGCGTATAGGAGCTCTTGTCCCATGGTGCAATCCCTGCTAGCACAGTTATGTGTACTATCAACTTGATTTGTTTAAAAAAGGTATTTTTGGCCTTAAAAAATGCATGTATTGCTAACACTTCCCTGTAGATTTAAATCATCTTCAGAAAATTAAGTAAATTAGTCAGGCATTTCTAAGATAACAAATGAGAGCAAAATTAAACCCCAGAATAATAGCTTGTACTCTTCTTTCTGTCTAGGTAGTTGAAATAACAGAACAAAGTCACATTACATATGATTAATGTTTAGAGACTAATGTTCTTTGCCCATTTCACCCATCCATGAAGACAGCATAGCTACAAGCAGAAATAGATTACAATAATAATGAAAGAGAAACATATAAATTTCAGGGGAAAAAAGCATCGTGAGCAAAATTTAATTAAAAACATTTCTAAAGCTATAGTATGATCATCTTCAGTATCTGTTCTTTAGAGCCACGGATCTGTTTGGATTTTTTATTTCACTATCCTTTTCATCTGGTTCATTGTATTCATTTGAAGGTTACTGGTATAACACCCTCCACTAGACACTACAAATAATTTTTCAGATAATTTGTGAATAATTTTATCCTTTACTTTATCCTCATGTGCATTTTTAGACCTTTCTCCTTTGCCAAGCATGGATACTAATAAATATGATATATTAGACCATTTTCTTCTGTCATAATAGTAGACTGAAATAATGTACTTCAGAAGCTGAAATTCTGTCTTTCCAGAACAGACTATGTGAAACACTAGATAGCTCAATATCAAGTGGTCTGATGAATGATTGAGATCTAACAAGAATAAATAAAAGGATTGATTTAAATAACATGGCATACTAGCTCATTTGAACAACCTTACCCAGGATTTTGAGTGGCTTTTGGCTCCAGATTCATACACTTCGGTGTAGATGTCAAAAACTTTAGGTGTCCTCAGTAGTAATTTGCGTGTTAAATGTTTGATTTAGCTTTCTGGACATGGTTGTCTAGTGCCATTTGAGATGGCCTAGAGTACCTGGGGCACTACTTGGGTGGAGAGATGTGATAAGAGACTTTGCAGAAGACTTTTTGGTGAAGCAGCTGGAAGCCAAGGGCCACTCCAGGCATCTGTGTACCTGCAACTAAACCATAATCCTAGTCAACAAATTCAACAGAGAGCGGGGAGCTATTCAAATGAACAAAGGCAGGTGTCTAAGTTGAGATTTGTAGAAAAGCAATAATTACAAAAAAAGTTTTCCAAGTGAATTCCTAATTATTTGATTTTTTTGTCAGACACTACCTTATTTGTTTGTTTCTTTGGTAACAACACAGGCCAAGTGGACAAAAGCACAACAGGATGCCAACCCTTAACTAGATGCCATAGCTATAAAATGGAAAATGTCATTATTTCTTTGCATGTTCTTTTTATATATAAATGTACTACAAGTAAGAATAAAGATCAAAATATTTGTGAGAAAAAATGCTGATTATAGATTAAGAATTACATTTTTGAAAAAGGCTTCCAACCACACATTTTCATTGCTAACTAGAATTTATGAAACCACATGGAGAATTAATCACAATTACATATATTGAATGCAGCCAGTTTCAATTAGTCTGATGACTATTATTACACAGTAGAGTTTTTCAAGAAAGACAAGAAACCGAACCATACCAAGGAACCTGTGGAATGGAAGACAATTCACCAGCCTGCAAGAATTCATGGTTATGGATATGAATATATGAAAATTAGCTCATTATCATGCACTGGTTTGTACTGATAACAGTATCAATCACGTATTAGTCTGGTGGATTCTTAGAAATAAAAATCATGACAGGAGCAAAACAATCCATGTTTATTTTATTCTTTTAAGAATAAACTATGTATTTAATGCTTCAACAGGCATGTTTATATAAAATTGCTACTGAAAAATAAGCTAGGATTGGGTTCTACAGCAAATTATCTATACTACATCACTTGTCATCTGTGTATTTCCAGTCTGTGGCAATTCTGAGCTTATACCTACAAAAGCATAAGTTTCCTCACTTTTATGACATAAATTGTTACTTAAGAAGAGTTAATGATCTGTAAACCCTAGTTTCCTCTCAGTATCAGTGAAAACATAAGACTGAAGTTACAGCTGAAATGAATTAAACATCATGACAGATAATGAAAATTGCAGACAATTTCAAAGCCTGATTTCTCCTTATACTTCACAGATCTGCAGGTAAAAGGACATGATATTAAACCAGTTAAAGCAAGAATTTTAAAAATATGAACACCTTCTGGAATGCTTTTCACTTTGTAAGAATAACATGTTACTTGACATTTCATCTGGAGGGCCATTCAGAAGATGTTACAGAAAAAGTTGCATTATAATAATCAGTGCCCCCATCATGAGCAAAATTAGTACTAAATTGTTAGAGGTACATTACATTTCCTATTGCTACCCCATTGTGAGTGGAATAATTGGTGATTTATCCAGAGAACTGATTTCAGTGAATGAAATTCAGTGGATGGCCAGTGGAGGTAACTCACTAGTGGTGCTGACTCACACAGTGCTTTCTCTTATCCATCAGCAGCTTGATAAGGCTACTTTCTTCTTTCACTTGATATTTCCAGCCCTCATGTGAGTGGATTCTGGAGTGAGTAAGGACAAGCAATAGCTGCTATGTAAAATCCATGAAGGCTAAGTTGACAGCAGGGTTAATACTGTGTTTTGGGAGATGTTTGAATGTTATAACAGTGCCTCTAACTGTTTCTGCTATATCATTCAAACACAAATTTAGGAATCAAAAGAAAGAGCTTCCTGATAGCTGGTAGGATTCATGCCAATTAATTATAGGTATTTACATCTGAGTTACTCATCCTAATATCTTCTGATTAGCAGAAGCAGCGGGAATCTTTAATGACCCTTCTCTGACTTGCTTTAGGATTGTCTGTAGGACAAGGTGGATTGCATCCTAGAACCACCTATTTCTCTCTACTGGTAAATAAGACCAGTTCAGATATGAGTAGATATATAGCTACATGAATCCTAAAATTTAACACTCATGAGAGGAGGTGCACAGCAATTAAGGTGTCTCATAAGGAATGTAGTTTTCCTGAAGAATTATACCAAAACCTAGCCACAGCTGACTCAGCTGGAAATCACGCTTTGTCATTTGACCTGGGGAGTCAAAGATATACAAACCTACTGCTAAGATGGAATTCTTTTGCTCCTGGCTTTAAAAGCTCCATGAAAGCTCTGTGAGCTGACTAAGCTTTCCATTGAAAGACTTTCCTCATTGTAGCATACAGCACAGAACGTTGCCTTAAAGCTAAAAAAACCTCAAGCTTCTGTTTTATCTGTACCATTGTTTGCATGAAAAATGAACAAATAAATTCAGGGTGATAGAATTATTCAATTGCCCTCAGACAATGAACTGACTGAATTTTGGTCAGCTTCAGGTCTTTGCACCTTAATTTAGGTTATTGACTATGTTTTTAAAAAACTTTTTTAAAATTATTAGTCCTTTTTTTAGTCAACATGGATTCACCACGGGGAATTCATACCTCACCAACCAGATAGCCTTCTATGATGCAACGACTGGCTGGGTAGACGAGGGAAGAGCAGTGGATGTTGTCTACCTTGACCTCAGCAAGGCTTCTGACACTGTCTCCCACA
>JAVJGI010000014.1:53618408-53639381 GCA_035590275.1 Ibycter americanus | reverse complement strand
ACGAAGATGGTGAGGGGACCAAAGCATCTCCCTTATGAGGAAAGGCTGAGAGAGCTGGGCCTGTTTAGCCTGGAGAACAGAAGACTGAGAGGGGATCTCATCAATGTCTGCAAATCTCTTCAGGGTGAGCATCAAGAGGCTGGGGTCAGGTTCTTTTCAGTGATGCCCAGCAACAGGACAAGGGGCAACGGGCACAAACTACGACACAGGCAGTTCCATCTAAATATGAGGAAAAACTTCTTTACTTTGAGGGTGACAGAGCACTGGAACAGGCTGCCCAGAGAGGTTGTAGAGTCTCCTTCTCTGGAGACATTCAAAACCTGCTTGGACATGATTCTGTGCAACCTGTTCCAGGAGAATGTGCTTTAGCAGGGGGTTGGACTAGATGATCTCCAGGGGTCCCTCCCAACCCTGACCATTCTGTGATTCTATGATTGTAGATGTAGCTTGAGATGTATGTATGATGGAGCTTGAGAAAGAAATTCTTTTCTATGTATTTTGACATAATTATTGAGTCTCACATAAACCATTTTATAAATTGAATAAGCTTCTGTGACAAGTCAAAAGTATGTTCCATTCAGCTGAACTGCTCTATGTGTCTAACACACAGTAGCAGCGAAGGTGCTTACAGCTTGGGTAATAAAAATATAGCCTGGAAGAGAATACAGGTTTATTAAGGAAGCAGTTACAGGATAAATTTTTGCCACTTTCTGAAGTATAATTTCTTTCTAGAGTTTTATGACATTTTCAGAGATGCCATTTATCCAGATTTTTGTGAAGATACACGAAATCAAGAAACAAGAGAAACAATATGTTTGTTTAAATGAAATGGAAGCTGATTAAAATAATATTTAAGGAGGAAATAAGAGAGTCAGAAAGAAGTAAATAAGTCTGTTTCTGTTCGCATATCATGCCAATATAATATTATACTAATTTGCAAGGTCTATGCAGCTGTTATTGTAACAGGTATTCTGTGTGACGAGTTCAGTTATGAAGTGAACGAATAGTTACAAAGCCTGTTCTCTGAGAACTGATGATGACATTGTGAAATAATTCACCCATGGTTTATCAGTACAATCAGTGAGAGATGATAGGAACCATTATCACTGGTGCCTAGCACGTAACAGGGAATAATCAATGAATTATTGACAAGCAGGACATAGTAAATCTTTTCATTCCTCAAGTAGATAGAAACACCTTGTTTTTAGCCCCAGGTGATGCATACTGGAAATAAGTTACAACAGCAAGCGGCATAGGAAAAGTAGGCTTGATACGCATACATGCCACTGACCGCCACAGCAGAAGAGTGGAAATGAGCATCTCAGGCCAACAGCCAGCTGAGCCAGGACCCATGTTTGTGGGATTCTCAGCATTTCAGAAATCTCACGCAAAGGACAGCATATGCCTCCAAGACCCTAATGTGTACCAACTAATAACTGCTGCAGGATGATAGACCTACAAAAGACTTGTGGCCTGCACTCTAATCAGGAATGTGGATTTTTTTCTAATCTATCTGCATGTAAATCATTGATCCTTAGTCTCTAGATCTACAAGAAGAATTACAGAATACTTTAGACTTCAGTTATCTCAAATAAAACCGAGGCATATACAGATAAAAAAAGTTGCTACCACAAGTGATTTAGGCACTCTGAGAACCAAGAGACAGTTATCACTAAATTATTAACAACAAACTGTGACATTGCATCCCATTATGACAGAATTTTTTAGGTTCCTAAACAAATGGTAAAAGTCTTTCAGCAAGAAAAAATATATATATTTCAAACCTAGTATAACTTTATAAAAATAGTACACTCCCAGAAACCTTTGAAACCAAGTTAAATAGAAGAAAGTAGAAGGAAGTCTTTACTTTTGCATTAGTCATTGTTCTGTAGATAATACAAACTAATAATTATCCCTCATACTTAACAAAACGTAAGCACAAAAAATACATTTCCCTCTTCATCAGCTGCACATGTACTTTTTCCTTATCAGAGCATTTTAAATTGATCTAGAAGATGATGGGGGAGTAAACACCTATAAAATTTAATAGAGAACTCAATTACTATGAAACAAACCCCTTCAGTATTCATTTATCTCACAACGGACCATAACAATGTTGTCTAAAGCAGAATTTTGGTGGGGAGAGATCCTCTATGCAAAAATAGTTTCCTTTCAATACAAAGGAAATTAAGCAGGATCTTAAAGTAATTAATAAGCAGGAATCTCCTTATGCTAGTGAGATCAAGTATCAATTACAAAAGCATACCACCAGTCCTTATCTGTGACTTTGTCTGGCCCAATCTTATAATGAAGTTTGCCACAAAACACACCACAGCAAAAACATACATCCATACTCTTCTGCATTATTTACCAAGTTTTTCTTAAGGTCCAATATATCTTTTTTTCAATTCCAGCATATATCCTTTAGACAGAAAGCTAGTACAAACCCTAGTACATCATTTATGCCCCACTTAAGCCTTCCACTGGAAGTTTTCCAGTTGCTGAGATTGTGTGCTGGCACTCTTCAGAAGGCAAGTGAGTTCTCAGTGAGGTTAAAACAAGGCCTTCCTGCCACACAATTTGCCCTCGGTCCCCGTTCTTGAGTTGTCGTTTATTTTCATGTCTTCTATATAACTATACTACTCTGGTTATCCTTGTGTACCACAGCTGCTTTGCATAAATTGAGAGTTATCATGGAAGAGCTGTATTTTTATATCCTCTTTGCCTCCAAACTGTTCTTAAAATAGTTGCTATTGCCTAGTCTTGTCAAAATGCATCATGCCTGTTTTTCAAAATCTTCAAGAGAATTAAAGTATCCTTGAAGTATGGAAGTGGTGGAGGAGGGGACATATAATAGTTGAGAAAAGCTTTCATGGTGCAAAAAGAAATGGACCATTTACAATCAGAGCCTTCTCAGAACGGTTTGATAGAACTATTCTTTAGATCCCATTGGGTCTTTGTATGTATGATAAGTTTATAACTTTTCACAGAAAAGCTAGTTTCAAGTTCAAGTAGCTGCCTATGTTATTTCTCTGCGACATTACTTATTCAGATGCAATCAAATACCATGCAGAATATTATCGAATGGAAGATGTCTTTTTTGAAATTCGTGAGAAAGCCTGGCTCATCCGTTTTGCAGCTGTAATATGTACGCAATAGTCTAATTATAGTAATCCTAATCTATGCAGACTATGTTATTAAACGTGACATATACTTTAATTGTTGACAGATGGCTTTGAACCTTGCATAAATATTTATAATGTCACATGTACTCCTATAGCTAGCACGCACAAAAAATCCAGGTATATTAGTCTGTCTTTTCTGAATTCTTTCATATGTACACACAAATTGAAGATTCCCATTATAATGACTATTTTTTTGTTTAGGTTATCTGAAGACTTAAAAAGGACCATTTTCTTTTTAAAGTTAAATGAACAGCGCATAGATTACACAGTTTTAATTATTTTGGAAATCAGAGTACTTTTTCAGCAGTACATTGTATTGTGTTGGCCCATGTGCTCACAATTATTAAATATTGCCATTGTGCTGTTTATTCATAATCATCCATCTTCACTGACCACTTACACAGGAGATACCAACAGAAACCTTCACACCTCCAAGAACAGTGTAGAAAAACAGGATAAATCCAGCAATACCATTCATTGGTATCTGAATCTAGTACATATGTTCCTCTTTTTAGAACTTAGAAATTCTCATTTAGATCACATAAAACGAAAAACTTAGCTATTAGAAAATCACTCAAAACAACTAGAAAATAAGTAATGTTTACAAAAAATACCATATAGAAAATTGACTCAATTTCCTGAGCTTTTCAAAGATGTCCTCAGGTAGGCTTAAACTGGAGAATAAGGTGAAGACTGAGGAGTTACACAAGTCACAAAAACCGCTTATGTATCTTTTCAGTTATTTGGGTGGGAGTCCCTTCATGTAGCTTTAGCAATCTAAACTTAGGCATCTGTCTCTGCAGAAAGACAGGCAAGTCCGGTGAGTAATTCATCTCAGCCTAAATTAACTGAAAGATGTTTATTGAAGTCAAAAGTCAGATTCCCTGCTCATATTCTCAGTTTTGAAAAAAAACAAGCATCTGTGCATGAGGAAGGTTTAATATTTTTTTTCACTATTGGATTTGTCCACCCAATTTAGACATCTGCAGGCTAGTTAAGTGGTACTAGTCCCCTTTTAGAGTCACTAGACCTTTTATAGTCAATGGAAAGAAACAAGCATCTTTAGAAGGCTGACCTCATCTGAAAATAAACCGTGTAAGAATGATGGACATACGCATTACTGATTTGGGAAGAGTATTAGCTGGCACTACATATTCCAAAGAGGGTTGATTTTTCACCCTGAATTCATGCACTAAAAGCTCATTCTGGCAAAAATTACTCTCCTTTAGAAAATGGAGGGGGTGACCATTTCAAAGAACAAAGTGTAAATGAGAAACCTTAGCATTTACCTGGAAAAACTGTAATCATGGAGTGATAGAATACTAAGTCCTTTCAAGGGTGTGCAATAATTTCTTCCTTGAAAGTCCAGTGAAGGGGTCAGTCAGAAAGGAAGGAAGGAAAGTAAATGGCAGCCATTTGATGGCAGTCTTCCTACTCTCTCAAAGGGAGGGAAAAGGTATTTTGAAAGTTCTAGCTGAGAGTAAATTATAAAAGAATTTTATTCATTTTCCTTACAATTAATATAGATTTATGGTGAGTTTTATTCATTTCTTTAGCACAGCAATAGTAAGCTTTGAATTCTTTTCCTCATATCAGAAATATTTCACACAAAGCATGTCAACAACTAAACATCAGAAATACATGAGTCAGCATTCTAAAGCTTTTATGAAACATAAAAAATCTTGAATTCCTTTGAGATGAACCATGTTATTGTATTATATTTTCTCTCACATAGAGCGTCTAAGTGGGAAAATACTAGAAACTCCCATTCAATGCCGTTATATATTTTTCATTTTATTGAAAGTATGAATTTCTAAGATTAAAGACTTAATACAAAATTAAGAAATGATTGTTAAAGCATAGAGGAAATATCATAAGACTTTTTGTAAGGCACTTTCGGTGTTTTTCAATTTATCATAATCCAATTACATATGTGCATGTCCTAGCTGCTCTGGGGATAATATATGACAGATGGAGTTTGAATTTTGTTTCAAATGCCAGTAGAATTTATATATTGCACTTAACCTGACAAGGATTTCATTATTGCAATGCATTCATTTCTGCATGGTTCTGTAATGTAAATTTATGTAGAAATAAGAATCATTATGAGGTCAAGTACTAATTCAGAAAAATACAGAATGCCTTTGATAAAATGAGTCAAAAATATAAAAATGTTAAGTCTGAGGTTTAGTTTCTGGAGTTCAGCATTCCTAGTTCTCTGTATCTTGTAAAAATTGCATGATTAATTAAATTATAATCCTAGAAGATGTTCAAGTCAGGAGTTTTGCATACAATCATTTCAATAATACACTACTTGGATATGCATAGTATAGATGTTAGTAAAATACTAACATTTATAAACTAATACACACTAATAGATCTCCAGTCTATCAGATATAAAATTTGATCTTTTGTTTTCTTGTAGTGTTCTTTTACACCCAGGGCTGGGTTATAGTACTCTATAATTGCAAAGAAAACAAAGCAGTTCTAATGTGAGGTTACTTCCTAGGGGATGTGGGACACATTATGGGATGCAGGGGAAGACCATTTTTGGATCATGCAAGACTTAATATGGGATGCTTAGGGGAAGAACCAAAGATGGGGAAAGGGAGAGATCAAGGGGATCTGAGGAGGAACAAGCATGGGAAAATAAAGTATTAAAGCGATAAAAAGGACCGGTCCTCTGTAAACAGGGTCTCATCTGTGCAGTTGTCTGGCCATGCCCTACATGTGACCTGCACAGCTTGACCTGTCTTCTTGTTCAACTCCATCTCTAACTACTGCTTAGGGTGAGAGACTCTATAGTCTGTGTGTATGTACCTGTATGATGGTCTGGGTGCCAGCTGCTGATGTGGGGACCATCAGTCACACAGGTCCATGTGTCCACGATGCTAGCAACTGGAGGGACTGGAGTGCATTGATATTGTATGGGTCCATATGTCAGTGTGTGATTGCTGGACTGGACTAGTTCAAGAGTCAGGTAAGATGCCTGGGAGCCATGTATTGAAGCAGACAAAAATCTGGTCTGGATACTGAAAAGCTCAGAGTGTCTGTGAGTTGGCTAGTGGAGGGGCCAGGAGCCCATTTGCATGTTCATGTCAGTGTGTAAGGCCACTAGACACCAAAGGATCCAAGGCTGCTGGGTAGGTGATGAGTGTCTAAGGGTAATTATTGAAGGGATCCTTAGTCTCTGCATCTGGGGATGTGTGTGGCCAAAGGGCACCTGTACCAGCAGCAGGACTGTGGCTGTGAGCCTGGAGCACATCCAAGTGCCAGCAGCTGGGGAGACCAAAGATCCAGGGTCAGTTCATGGACAGGCTAGGTGTGCGAAAGCCATCTATTGGAGGGACATTGTGTGTGTGTATATATATATGTATATGTATGTATGTATGTACACACACACATACATATGTATTTTCCATTAATAGGCTTTCATCCTGACCGGTCAGAGAGGTGAACAGGATGAGGCAATTTGTGCTGTTTGTTTTTACGAATACTGTGTTTTCCATCTGTGTTGATACGTTGCATATATTCCTGTTGTGTATATATGCACGTTTGTGTATCGGGAATACACGCTCAGCCTTGTTACTGTCTAGACCTGGTGACATGAAGCTGCAGCAGATTTGACAACCTCTAACATAAGGCAGTTGCATTCATGTTTTTTAAGACACCTCACTCTCAGTCCACGTGTGTTCAGCAGTCTTGAGAATGCTTGCTAAAATGAGCTTTCCAGAACAGTTATGCAGAGAGATATCTTATTTCTGGATCTGCATTAGCAAAGCCCTGTGGTAGCCACAAAGTTCTTCAGGGTAGGGCAACTTCACAAATGCACAGAACTTCATTTCAGAAGCCTGAGAAAGTTTGAAGTGTCAGCGTGGCCTCAGTGCTTCTGAGGCAAACAGAAAGTGAATAGGGGAAACAAAATTTTATTTAGATTCTCACCTTCTGTTTAATTTTGTTCAGGTTCCAGGGAGGTCTACCCCTCAGGGGAGATGAACAGAACCCTGAAGAATGGTTGTTATCACAGCAGATACATGTATCTGGTTGGCAGGCTGTGGAAGGTAATGATTCTGTTAGAGCCCAGTGTACATCAGCAAATATGACCGTACAAAGGCAATACCAGAAAAATGGCCATTCTTTGTGAAGCATATTAAATTCCCCCTGACTTGACCTCTAGAGATTTTGTCAGACTTCATTCCACAGAGCAATTACTTTCCGTACTTGATACTGAGATTCAAATTCAAAAGTATTTTATTCCTTTTTTTCCCCAGACTAATATAAACAAATAAGCAAAGACTCAAGGACTGAACCTCAAGATGAAATGCATATACAAAACCATATTTCTGAAGAGTTCATACAAACTGTTACCAACTCTGTCATATGTCAATGAATGCATGTTGGCTAGCCCCCCATATGTTTCAATATAACTCTGTTGTTTTAAACTAGTTTTGATATAAACCATCACTCTTGTTATAGTATCATGTAGTGTGAGAGGAATCATTATCCCATCTTTGTATAAAGAGCAATGGGGAAAAAAAGCATAAACTAATGCTAGAGTTCTAACAGCTTCTTTTCTCTTCTACATTGTACTCTCATCATTTTTTTCCTGCTTCCCAAGCAAAATCTAGACTGTGCACGATTTGGTACAGACCACTAAGTTAACATAAATTAGGGTTACTATCTGGCCAATTAAGACTTAGAATTGATAATTTATTAGGTATATCATTTTAACAAGACCTTACTAATTAAAATCTAAATATTGGCAGAGTAGATTATATTTACTACAGAGGTCCCAACGATATGTTTGTGTTTCAGTCTTACTTATGTGAAATTAAACTTTTCATAGCTCTTTTTAACCTCAAACGATCATAAATTGTGTAGTTTGTTAATGAGAATTTCCTGATTTTTGTTACTATGTAACATCCAGATAATCTATTCTTCACTAAAAATGAGTTGTTAATCATGGCGGGGGGGGGAGGGGAAATCTGTATAATCAAATTGAAATTAAACCTTGACCTATGACTTCTCAACAGGGCTATTCCAAATAAGAGTTCTAGTATTTATTTCTAGCAAAGATATTATATTATTGCCCAGAGATACAGTATTGTTGTCAATTATCATCTACACATAAGTTTCGGACCAACTTCACAAGTCATTTCACTATAAGCTTTAAAATAAAACTCTTATAACTCAGCTAATCATGAGATCAGACAGTTGACATATGTGTAACAATAATAAATTCAGAAAATCTTTCCCTTATTGTCAAGTAAGTTTACAGTACTATTAATGATTCAAGGCTATAAAATAAGTAAATATACAGGTTCATTTTCCTTAGTTGGATAGCTTGAGAGACTCTGATGCACGGAGTGCATCAACTGTGCGACTCAACATAATAAAATGGGAAAGATGAAAGATATGGCATGTTAAAGATCTTTTCTGTTGTACCTAATAATTTTTCCACTAAGTTTGTTAGGTAGAGTCTTAGCAAAACAAATATAAGGCGGCTACAAGTATTCAGCACAGTTCATTCAAACATTTCAAAGATTCACAAAACATCTTGAAATATTCGTCTAGCTGTATATTCCAGAAATAAAGAAAAAAGTTGCTTATTCTTGAAAAAATATCATAACTGTGTTTCTGGGTCTGTAAGCCAAGTTAAAGCTGTCCAAGTTAGATGTTTAATGGGTTACTTGTTCCAAGCCTCTTTTCTCTAGGTATTTGCAAACTATGCTTTGCATATGCAGCCAGGCAGATTTCTCCCTTACCTAAGAAAAATTAGTTCTCTAATCTTAGCTTTGTACAAATTTTCTGTGAAGGTGTGACTTCATTAAAAGTTCAACTGTTTGCAGTTGGTATAAAAGAAAAAAAAAAATTACAAACTTCTTTATGTAGTAGAATTTCATTATCAACTTCCTCTCCTCTGCCCCTATTAATGAAATTGATCTCTCATTATTGCAACTAGAGGATGATAGGGTTCAAATGAAGGAGACAGGTCTAATCCATACCTAGCTCTTCACTTTCCTTGGGGAAATATAGGCATAGTTCCAGAATTAGCACATCATTGGAACAAAAGCTAAAGCTCTCAGGTTTCATTTGCTTCTAGAAGCCTAGTTTTTGTCCTTCCTGACTTTTACAATGGATCCTCTACTTCCCTGCTTGGAGCTTCATGATTCCAGCCCTATCAGTTTTTGGAAGAAGCATTCTGTAACCTTTACTTTTTATACTTCTTTGTATTAACTGCAGCTGGAGGGCATCCTTTAGGTGGAACATTTATGGCAGATGTTGCAAAGTAAAGCAGACTTAAGTCATTGTTTTCAGGACATACTACTTTCCCTTTGTTGCTCTAGGAATGCAATTTTCTCCCCAAGTGTATTACCCTGGTCTCTAGAAAATGCATGCGAGAAGATCCACTCACAGGTTCTGCTACATGATTCCTAAACAGTCCAAGCAACTTCTTTAAGCACACAAATGCATTAAGACCACTTTGAAAATGTAATAATATACAAGAAAGTCTACTCCGCATTCTGCTTCCATGCACAGTGGCTATACATTTATTCTTCTATCTACAGGTTTGACAATTGCCTCACAGTTAGATTCCTAACATTTACCATAGATTCCTTCCCTTCCCTCCTACACAGGGATTTAACAGATGTAGCTTAAAGTAAATGTTTCCTAAACTTCTGGTGTGTTCACATCAGTTCCTAAAAGCGTTGACTATCAATTAACTGCAAGTAGTTCTCCAAGTATATTTCATATGTTTGATGGTTAAATCATAAGTTAGCAATAGAGAAAAATAAAATGCAGTTATCAATGTATTAAGTAGGTTTAGTTCTTTTATGCTTAATGGCATATGTACAATAAAAATGTCATTGAATAATAGTTACTGGTGTGATCAACCAAAGCCCTGGTTGGATAAAATTTAGAGATCACATAGTCAAGTGTACAAATTCACTTCATTATCCATGACTGAAATACTTATTCAGTTTCTAATTCAAGAAAATTAAGAACAAAGGGCTCCAGAGGCTTTTTGTTTGCATTTGCCGTCTAGTTAATTATAAAAGAATATATCAAGATGTGAAACTGTGTTGTTCAGCACAAGATTTCTGGTCCTATAGTTTTGTCAGTGTCCACAGTTCAGTTCAGGCACTGATCTATATTACTGCACATCTATATTAATTTAATATACAGTAAGTTGGTGTTGTTTCTGCTTTGGAGAGTCCTTTGATTATACAAACATGAAGAATGAATTGCTTTGGATCCTGACATAGAAAGAATGATTCTTCCATATAAAGTCTGCAGTGAGAGGAAGATTAAACTTTTTATCAGCCATCCAACTAACATGCTTCTTAATCATATCTATGCATCATCCACCACTTACATAAATAACCAGACGGTCTCTTGAACAAATACATGTGAAATAAATAATAACAACATCATAATAATGGTTACATTAGCATGTGATTTAGGAATGTTTTTATAAAACAATAGAAGACCTAAAAAATAGTACTTTCCCTTACTCATAGTAAGGTATTGAGAAAAACAGACTCTCTAGATGCCTATAAATGCACAAATGACATGGCATATTTTCAGACTTAGGGACATATGCAGAAAATATATTTCACAGAGCAGACCTGACAAAATGCTATAACTTTTTTTTTTCCTCTGGACATATATTCCATTTCAAATGACATAGCATCTTTCATATTTGCTATTTATGAATGTCTCATTTATTGGAAAAATATCATGTAATAAATAAATATAAAGCAAATATGTAAAAATGTTCACAGTAACTTAAAAAAAGATTCAAAGCACATTATCACCACACAATGAATTCTAATAAATGTTGACAATATTTTATAAACTGTCACAAGCTTTGAAAGATACTGCTTGTAAACCAAGACTAATACTTGTATCTGCTCCTAAGATGCAAAGAAGACGTATTGCATGGTGCACTCACAGTCCTGGTGGCCTGACTGTCTCATGTCTAGTAGAAGCAAACAATGGAACACCAAGATTACATCTACACCAGTACTCATTCACAGAATGCACCTTTAGCATCCCAGAAGACAATACTGGGCATCAGAATGCAATTGTCTGTATATCGTGATTGCTAGTATGCTCTTGGCTTATGATAATCACCAAATATCCTCTTTGGTAAGAGGCTGTATCAGCCCTGGGATTCATTCAGCAGTTAGGACACTCAGAAACCACATCCCAGTTGCCAACTGGGGTGTAGCCTACCTGTTCTGGGGAGAATAAGAGTATCTGTATGAAACCAAGCTGTTCCATGGAAATTAGTCTCAACACCAGAGAACAACCTCAAGCATGTTAATTTTGTTGGAGTACATAGAGCCAGGGTGTCTTTCCGGTCAACTTTACATCTTCAGTACCCTTTCTAAATATTTTTTAGATTTGAAAACTACAATCTACCTCCCCAGCTTTCAATATTATCACAAGACCTCTTTACTATGCCCGTGAGCTTCTTTCAGTTCAAGTGCATCAATACAGTAAAAATAGGCAATATTAAGAGCCATTTTCCTTAGGTAGAGTTAATGTCAGCTCATTTCCTGATAAATCACAACATAAATAAAAAACAGCTTCTTGAAGGTTATCCTTATTACCACAGACACAATAGAGAAAAAGAAAAAAAAAAAACAAAAACCTGTGAGCAGACATCATATTCAGGTCAGCAAAGTGATAATACCTGAATGTTTTAGATTTGTATGCCCATTACAAACATTATAGCAGCAGCAAGACCGTGAGCTGCAACAAATGAAGTGATTACATCTTTTTCTCTTAAATGGTAACTGCTGCTGTAATTAAGGCCTCCATCTCACAAGAATTGCAATATGCTGAATTGAGATGAATCCCACCCTAACTATCAGCAGATCTGTGGTAGTTGTCTATATGAATGATTTTAGCTGATACAATATTACTTGAATTAGGTTAGCTTTCTATCACTAAAGGCTATACTAACAGATTATCTCACTTTTGCCAAGGATTAAGAATGTGTATGCAGATAATCACTCATACAGTAAGCGATTTAGTTGGTATATAGCAATTCGATCCTGTATTTGACCCTTAGGTCCCCAACTTTGATTATAGTTGCTGCTGTAAAGTTGCATCTACATTAGCATGTTCTGTCAGAATATCAATATCTACAGAAATAGACCTAAACAGCAAAGTAGATGGTGCTGATGACCTATTCCTCATTCTTCATACATTTACTTTTCTACTTTTTAGAAACTCTGGTGTAGTCCCTTGGACTGGATTCCCCTTTGTGGCTGCGTTGCATTAGATTTGCTCCAGGAGTGCATCTTCCAGTTAAATTTCATCTAAGGTGAATCAAGTTTGCATGTTCCAAGACTACTCTGAATGTTCAGTGGTGACAAACAACTGGAGTCCTGACACAAATTTAAACACTAAGCCTTAAAATAGCACTGAGCATACACCCATTTGTAGTAAGACAAATAGCCATGAAAATGATATTTGCATACTTTTACAGAAGCCATTCATGTTGGTAGAGGGTGGTTTTGTAATACTGACTGGAGGAGGAAGAAAGCAAGAGAGCAAGGAGAATGATATGATAATGCAGTTATCAAAATCTCTCCTGTCTTCCAAAAACAGGTACAACTTGGAAGGAATGAATATTTGTTTTGCCATCTTTTACTGTGTTTAAAAAAAAAGCCTTTACTCTCAAATTTGTATTAACAGAGAATGATGAGGTTACACATGATAGAATACCCAGA
This sequence comes from Ibycter americanus, assembly GCA_035590275.1. Lineage (NCBI taxonomy): Eukaryota > Metazoa > Chordata > Aves > Falconiformes > Falconidae > Ibycter > Ibycter americanus. The sequence continues at coordinate 53,626,447 of JAVJGI010000014.1, read as the reverse complement.
AAAGTCATTCATTTGGGGCAGTTTCAAATATTCAGCTGCAACAGAGTAATCAGAAATGTGGCAAAGAGTGCAGCTTGCAGTAGCCCACCAGATTTTGAGATACAATTTATTCTAGCATAATAAAAACCATCTGTTTTCACACTATTACTACTTCTGTTATTTAACTAAGTCACTGTCTTATTTTTTTTTGCCAGATCAGTTTTCTCTGATTCACAACTTGCAAGTAGCGTAAGTCAGGAATATCTAAATGAAGGCCAGATAATACAGCAGACATATTTTCTATCAGGAGACCTCAAAGCAATAGATGATCTAGGAGAACATAATTTCACCTATGTAGTTTAGACACTGGAGCCTCATTTTATGATTTTAATTATTCTGTTTAGCTATTATAGTTTTAAGTGTTTTGTGGTAATCAGCAGAAACTAATTAGACATAAAACTATACGACATTTATTTTCAAACACTTTATCTTAATTACATTGTAAATGCTGATATTAACAGATTACACAGCAGTTTGTTTGGCTGCTTCATTAAGTGATTGCTAGAGAGTGCTGTAGGAGCAGTAATAAATGCACACTAATACCCTCAGAGTCTGCAGTAGATGTGGACAATTGAGGGAAAGACACAGAAATTATGTACATTTACTGCAAGAGATGGAGAAAGGACTGCTGCTTACATCCCCAAAGTTGCAGAGTGGCATCAGAGCCACATTTCATCAGTAAGGACAACAAAATCTTCCCGGACATGAACGGATTAACAGAAATGGGTCTAGCATATTAGTTCTGAATATTTAATCCTCATAATTCAAAACAAAATTGAAGAAAATATTAAGCAAATAGGAAAGAAAAATCCAAATAGCAGCCAAATACGAGTGGAATAATTCTTTCAACAGTGATAGCACTACTTCAAGGGCAAACACAGCACAAAACCTGAGAGAAGATATTTTTTTAATTTTATTCATTTCTTTCTAAGTAATTATCTAGCTTTAAAATGCCATCACTTTGCTTTGGTAATATCTCTGTCAAAAAGTACTATCATACTATTCAGATATTTCTTCCTGCAACATGAGGATTATAAAAATGAAGCCAAACGTATTTGTGTGACGTGCTACTAGAACAAAACATACAGAGAACCTTGGCTTAACCCTTGCAAATATCCCTTTGGGATACTGTGTTTATTTCAGGAGTCTGATTTAACAACAGAATAAACTCTTGGCAAACAAAAGAGAAGACAAAACAGCTGGTTGCATTCCTGCCAAGCAGTTTCATAGTTCATAAACCCTCAAAAAACAAATTAAATACATTAACATCAAACAATTCTTAGATTTTACCAAAAATCTGTAACTTGCCATTTGAACATTGTAGTATAATCTTGTTTTTCCTGAAATTGACCCATGCTCACTTCAAAGTCTTTCTGCAAAAAAATCAGTATGCTGACAGATTCAACAAAACCAGTAAATATAGGACTAATTTTACTTCCATCTGGAAATTATGGAAAACCATTAAAGACTGCAGCCAAATTCAGAGCCACTTTATTTTCTCTGCTTTGAATGCAGGGCATGAAAGTGAATGATCACATTTTTGTATGAGACAAAAGTAGAAAGTATGTATGGTGACAGCATGTATAGAATTCTATGAAAAGTTAGTATTTGATCACTGATACTAAGCAATTATACTATTTGTTATTCTACATACAAAGGAAAACTCACCACATCTTGACAAAGCTGAATTTTAGCTGTATCAATGTTATATTAAATAGTCTACACACTGAAGACTCATTTTAATGCTGGCACGGATAATAAGCAGAACACTTTCAAAGACTGCCATGGAATCTATGAAATGGTTTTTGCTGAAATCAATAAAATCTGAATAACTTCTGTGATCCAACCAAAAATACTTGAAAAACTGGGAAACAGGTATTGTCTTGGTACTTATTTCACTTCCGGGTTTAGGAATTTTCTCCCAAGTCAGCGTCCTGTGAGGATTTACTTGTGTAATTTACTTGTATCCGGAAGATTCCATGCAAGGATGTCCACACCATTTAATAAATAAGCTGTGGTCATTGCTCAGTTCCCAGCCATATTAATTTCCTCTCTTCCCCCAGAATTCTGCTTTTTTGAACATTATGCTCCAGATTGTATCAGTTGGCAAGTACCTTAACTTCCAAAGAGCATATTAATATTTAAACACAAGTTGATCTCATGTGAGTGCTTAAGTTGTCTCTGTGCAATTTCCTAGTGTGGATACAGCCATCCAACCTAGCAGGTTGATATTTCATGTATCAGCATGAATCCCATTTTACAAAAAGGATATTGACAAACAGATTACTATGATAGTCAGTAATTATCACATAGCTGTTGATACCCAGGATTAGATGGCCCAAAGTTTCGAACCTCAAATTCCTAGAAAAGGGCATTTGGTAAAATTGAATAGCAACTTTACTCTAAATTTTGACACTCTTTAATGCAATACTTAGTCTTATTGAGGATCTATTCCTAAAAAATAAAAAACAAAATTCTTGATACAAAGCTTGTTGAAATCAATCAAAAGACTATCTGATTACAGAGGCTTGTAAATCAAAGTGTGAAATAGTAGTCTGACACAGTGAATATTTTAAGTAGAAGAGCAAAATCGTTTTAAATCTATCCTCTGTAAAAGCAAATGAATGATTCATTATGCAGAACTCAGACTAGAAGTAACTATCACAAATAAAACCCAATAAATAGGAGAGGAATCACAGAGAGACATACATAATATTAAAAATGTGCAACAGCCTCCTTGGAGAAGAGTTGAAAACTGAGTTATATGAAACTTGTTTATGCAAAACACAAGGAAATACCAGTGAAAGCTGTTATTTTCTTTTTCACTTTCAAATAAGATTTTCACTTTCAAATTCATTGTTTGAGCTCTAAGTAAGCCACAGCACAACTCAGTTTGGAATTCATGATTCATATTGTTCTCAGTGAAATACTTCCTAATCAGCCATTATTGCCTATAGGCACGAAGCCAAAGAAATCAGCAGAGTAGAATGTATTTATTTATTAATTTTAATCAGTGTAGCTAATGCCAGGACCTTTAAACCATCTGCTTCAGTTAAGGAAAAAGTATAGACCACTGGTGATGTTAGTACCGAAAAAAGGTTTTGGAGGAGAAACATATGTTCCAATGACAATTTGCCTCCTGAGTGCAGAGGGAAAGAGACAAACACTTAAAATATAAAAGCAGGCTCTATGGTTACTGTTCCAGAGTTCTGCATATTCTGAATTGCCTTCCAAGGTATTAAGTGTTTTTTCTACATGTCTGCTAGTGCTCAAGGGGGCAGGAGGGACAGAAAAAATCCCAGTGTAAGCAACCATAAACTCTCATGATGTACATGTATGCACAACTGAAACATCTAATCACTCATTCAAACATGTTCTGAATAAACACTCTGGAAAACTCACCTGGCAATTAACGTTACGGTTGAGTGCAGATACAAATTTGTAACTTAACCTCTGCTGCTGCTACCTTTTCCTGGTTTATCCACACTTTAGGAATCCTCAAAGTGATTATATAAGGACACAGGCACAAGCAGAGGGCACAAGCTGCTTGTCAAGGCAGACAGAATTACTTTCTGAACTGACCTGATTCTGGGAACCACATGGCACAGACAGTGCAGTATGCAGTATAGTGTGGACAACTCATGTGAGATAACCTGCCACACCAGCATCCCAGCTCCAGCTCTCTCACTTCCTACACTACTTTACTGTGACTAAAAAGATTGAGAGCACTTCTTCACTTGAGTTTACTCTGAGGCATGTCTTTCCACAGGACATATGAAAAGGCAAACAGAGAAGGAATCTCCCATGGAAAGGGAAGTGATTGAAAAATTGTCTGAAAAAAAGAGATATGTCTCTGACCTTGGCACTGCTAATTAAATGAGGACAAAGAACCAATCCCTCCTTGAGCTCTATATTGCTTTAAGCAAGCTCTGACCCTGAGACATAACAATTCCTTCATGGAATTTTTTTTACTTCAGTGTCCAGAATAACATGAGGAAGCTGTGCCAGCCCATCAGATTTGTGGGGTTTATGAATTAAAGAGCAAATATGTGTGGCAACTTCCTGGCCGCAGCATGTGACTATATGGTGGTGCCTGATGGTGCTGAGGCACCTCTGAAGGTCCACAGACACCCAAGGAGCCAGCCTTAGGTGAACAGCAGCACTCCCTAGAGTGACATAATCTTGGACTATGTATTGAAGACTTTTTTTACCTATATAAAAATTACATTCATGCAATGGCATTTACATATATATTTGTTAAGTTTAACAGTCCTCACAAGTAGCCTTCATAATATATCAGTACAGTGCAGTAGACAGCTGACTACAAGACTAGTCATCAAGAGGCCGTCCATATGAAATGAACAGGGTTTGGTCTTCATTAAGCAGCACACCCTTAGATGGCATACACATGACATATTTTGTGGTATACTTTTTTTTTTTATAATAAGAAAGAATATATTTGGACTCCTCAGTTTCTACAGATCATGAATGGTTTGTGTGAAGAGCACAGCTGCGATCCATTCTTTAAGAAAACTGATGAGAGATGACTGTACACCCTGTCAGGATTTACTTACAATGTCAGAATTGCCTTATCTTTTATTGTGTCCAGCAGGCATAATATGAAGTGCCTAAAGGAAAAAATTCTTTAGAAAGGATTTCTGAAGGAAAATGTAATCAGAATCCTACCTACAACAATTCTTGTGAAAACTGCTAAAGAATATGGTCCTTCCAAAGTTAAGACTCTTCAGTGTAATGAAAATTAATTAGGAGTATACACTCATGCCTGAAATATAAAGCTAGAAACACGTATCTGATATCTGCCAGCATGTAAAACTCAACAGCATTCAGGATTTATGTATTTCAGAATCATATTACTTCACCAAAGCACAAGACTTAGCAGGTATCATCTTACTGCATAGAAATAGCATTTTTTTTTTGTTTTCTTTTTGTTCATTCAGACAATTCCTAGAAAAAAAATAATGGAACAGCTACTTAATTTTCAGTTGTGTAGATAATAATAAGCTCTTTCTGGCATTCAAACTCAGTGTCAATGGCAAGGCATTCCAGAAAGACTTTGTAAGACTGAATAAATGGCAGCTATGATTCAATGTAGAAAGTAAGTGATGTCACTAGAGAAAAAATATCTAAATCGTGCGTACATAACACTCACAACTTTCAGTGACGCTTCAAGAAGAAGATTTTGAAGTTAATTTTAACAGTTCCTGAAAATTTGCTGTCTCAAAAAAGTCAGCAAAATTCTGGTGATATTTCAGGTACCATCAGAAAGAGTCTTGAGACCAAGGTGCCATTTTGTTGATATGTCAAATTTTGACACTCCACCATCTTGCATGTGTGTGATTCTAATCTCCAGATCTCTAGGAAAAACCTAGAGACACAGAAAGGTACGGATAAGAACGAATAAGTGATAAAAAGGATGGGGTGACTGCCCCATCAAGAACAGCTTGAATAAGCTGGCACTGTACAATTTGCAAGCAGGGCAGGTGAACAGAGGTGTGATTGAGATGCATTAAGGTGACAAATAGAGATATGAATGAGGTGACAGAAGCATAAGGGTGGATATGCTGAATGCAAAGATGTTATTTACCTAATTCTGCATCATTAAAGTTGCACAAGAATGCAGGTGAAGAGACTAATAATAGGTAATTCTAATAATAGATAATTTAAGATAGATAAGAGAAAGTACTTTGCATACAGTAGGAAGTTAATTTGTGGAACTTTTTGCCATAGGAGATTGTGAAGATGAACAATAGAAGAAGTTTCACAGAGGAACTCAACAAATTCATGGGTGACCTGAAATGGACAATATGCCCATATCAAAATAGACAGACAGGAATGTATCGTCTAACAGCTGTAATACAACTGTTGTGAATGCTGGCAGAGTATAACAGAAACAAAGGACAGATGACGACCTGAATGGTGTTCTCCCTAAATACCATCTCCTATTGCTACTGTAAGAGATAAAGTACTGGACTCAATGGGCTACTGGTCTAAACGGAAAGGACATTTCTGGTGTTCTTAATCATTTGGCATTGAAGGAATAGGCATCTGAGGGGAAATAACAGAACAGAAAATCCTAATATAAGATTAATTAATATTACATTAGTTTGTGGTGAAGAAAAAAACATAGAAGAGTTAAACTATGAAAGGCAGAGGAACTGCTCTGATTTAAGGCTAGAATAAAGATGGTGCCATATTTCCATATATTTCAAAGTTTTCAGTGTAACTAGCCTATTTCTGAGTAAAATCACATTCTGGTTGCCAGCCTGGGGGTATAAAGAGGCTTGCTATAGTGTTTTTCTCCAAATGAGTACAACATCTGATGACATAGATGTAATTGTGTATAAGCACCTTACTGAGCTTTAGGCATTTGAATTATAAGCACATGGGGACAAAAATACAAGGCAGACATTTGCATAGAAGTGACTCAGTAAGAACATTTGTATTTGAAATAGCTTTTGAGCATTTGGATTAAGAACCAACTGAGTGGGAGGGATGAAGACAGATTAGACCAGAGGCAATTGTCTTTCAGTAATATGCCTTGCAACATATAACCATACCATTTTGTGAATTCTAGGAATACTTTATATTGGCAGCATTATCTCTTGAGAAAATGGAAAGAAAAGATCAGATCTTAGGAATTTCATTGACTACTTCACATTTTTCCTCACATTAATTTATCCATCTCCAGTTTTTAAGCTGAAGTTTAAAAAAAGCAATAAAGCTCATTACTGTACAGCAGTCACAACTGCATTAATTAACAGAAATATTTTTAAGAAAACACTATTCATTTATCTCTTCAGACACCTACGTTACACAAAATGTCTGACTTAAAGGCCAGAAGAAGTAACAGCATAAAGGTTAAGTTGCTTGCAATTTTTAAATGGGATCAGATTTAGTAGTATTATTCTAACAAATTTGTGACTAGTCATACAAAAAAGCAGTCATACTTTATTTTCCTACAAACATGTCATGAATTATGATAATACAACAAAGAAAAGAAAGCATCCCTACAAGAATTCATTTCCCATCTAGAAATAATTATTATGGTATAATAATTAGGAATTAACAATTCCCGCCTTCCCCTGCATTGGGAATACTAAAGGTCCACGCACTCCTCTCTGCAGGCTCGTTCTTCTGGATGATTCAGGCATTTGGCTGCAAGGCCAAGCACACTACAGCTGATCCACTAGCAGATATCCTAAGCTTTACTCTTCCTAAGTACAATATGAATGTGCTTCAACCAGATTAAAAGCTAGCAGTATGGATGGAAATATTCAAATCCTGATTTTGGCATCCTTCGGTTTGCTGTTGGTCACTATCTTCACATGCACATATCACATACAGCAACTAACAGAACAAAAAGCATTTCAAGTATAAAAACAAAATCTGTGCAGTCTAAACCTTATATCCACTGTGGTGGTATCTGTGAGGGATGATAATGATCTTTTAAAGGTAGAGAATAATCTCTGACATTGATAGTAATATTAAAAATGCAGACAGAACATGCTGCTGCTATTCATGATAAAGTACTGCTTTAAGTTCAAGTAGGCCTTTCAAACAGGCCTACTGCTGGATGGCAGAACCTGACATGCAAGACAGGAAATATGGTTATGCTTTTACCAAAACATGTATGGCATTTATAAATGAAAATATTTTCCCTAACAAATACCTTGTCACTAACATTAGAGTGGTAGTTAGCAGTGGGACTAGTAATATCACTAAAGAAAAGAGGGAAAAAAGGTGAAATGCATCATATTCCGGATGCCATAACAAAGCTTCCATTGTCTTTAATGACGCATAACAGGGCACGCAGTCACAGAAAGGCAGCTACATATCTGTGTAGTACCTGTCGCAGCACTACAAAACTAGCCGGTTGCAACAAGGCTTTCCCACACAAGCCTTCAAAAGTTCATCTACTGTCCATGCTGCTTCTCCATCCTCTTCAGGCCAGTCCACCCTGCTTCTTGCCTCTGCTGCAT
>JAVJGI010000014.1:53578875-53616340 GCA_035590275.1 Ibycter americanus | reverse complement strand
ACTTCTTTACCTTGAGGGTGACAGAGCACTGGAACAGGCTGCCCAGAGAGGTTGTGGAGTCTCCTTCTCTGGAGACATTAAAAACCCACCTGGATGCAATTCTGTGCAGCCTTCTGTAGGTGAACGTGCTTTAGCAGGGGGTTGAACTAGATGATCTCCAGAGGTCCCTTCCAACCCTAACCGTTCTGTGATTTTGTGATTCTAGGTATCATGAACATACACTCTGAACAGAGTCTCATTTAGTGTGATCAGATACAGGAATGCAAAAAAACCCCTGATTAATGGTTTCCCATATGGTGTATGTAAACTTTGAAAAGTCCAAAATATATAACAAAAAAATTGAATCTGGCTAAAATTCTGCGTTTCAGTGTTCAATTTGAAAGAAAACTTAATCTGGCATCAATCTTCGACCATCACAAATTGCCACATGAAACTTTCCTTATCAAAATTTACTCCCATGGAACAAAGTAATGCTCTAAACCAGTAAATTCATCCAAAAATGTGTATATTAAAACTTCATATATTTAAACATAGATTTAATTTTTTTCTCTTTTTCTGTTTTCATCACATACTGCTTCATAACAGTTTATAAGATGAATACAGGAAAAACAGAATCAAGAACTGTAACTCAGAGAAAACACAGTACTTTAGCATTTTCCCTCCATCACAATATATGCAAGCATTCTTTAAAATCTTCAAATTTAGCTGTAATGCTCGCTTCTGATAAGTGACCTACAAAACATTGGGTCAGGTGATGCATTCGGAGTGGTTTTATTTTTGCTATCTTAATTATAAATTTATTCTCCTCCTTTCAACCAAATGCACTATTTATTTGTCTTAATCATACTAGCAGATTTGAAATTATTGCCTTTATTGTACAATTAGAAATGACCAAGTAAAAATCTAGGGACTACTACTGTATAAATATTAGTCATTGTAATCAGAATCTTCATTTCTATTCTCTCTCGATTTGGGGGAATTTGAGGGTTTAATTTTCTTTTTCTGAAGAACATACTTTCTTATGTGAAAGTAGTAATGACAATTAGATCAATGCAATAAAATACCTAGGTTGGCAAGAAAAAGAGATAGAAAAGACATGTAGAGGACTTTCAATAGCCTAAAACTCACTGCCATTGATTTAGTTGTTTAAGTCCACAAGCCTGGGAGAAAGAGCAACTGGTTGGACTGTTTGGACATTTTATCCATTCAAAACATTAAAGAGACTGTGTGCTTTTTTCTAAAGCCACACATAACTGAGCATCTTGCTGGCATCAAGGTAAACACACTATAATTATGCAACCATTCACCTAGCCAGGAAAGGCATGCTGCACCCACAGAAGTCCCCTCCTGGAAAGTTCAAGTACAAACTCATTTGCACAGTCACTTTTTGAAAGCCTTTGTTGGCATCTGCCATAATGGAACTGCAGCAGCCTTTAAAGCCAAAATCTCTCACCCATGCAGTGAAAGAAAAAGAAGATGAAGTGCCTTTATGCCCAGTGCTGTCATTAGAAAGGAAATAGGAAAGTATTCTCATCTTTAAAAATATGGTGTTATGTACAATTTTAAATAAGCTGAAAGAAGATGCAAAAAGTTTTGAGTTAGGTCCATTAGTATTAAAACTGAGTTCCATAATCGCTGCAAATATTATCCTGATCAGGTGTGATTTGCATGCTGAGCTAACTGTTGTGGGTTTGGTGCTTTTCTCCTTTATAATCTAAAAAAAAAGTGGAGAGTGGCAACTGGGAAGAAAAATGGTTTTCTGTTGACTCCTCTGCCTATAGGCTGAGAGCAATGGAGTAGATAACAAATTGAGGCCAAGGATGAATGCAAAAGGTACAAATATGACAACATATCACTAGATCCTGTTACTTCTTCCCCCAAAAAAGAACTGAGCAGCAAGCAGGAGCTAGAGGTGAAGAAAGAAACGGGTGGAATTTAATCAGAGAGGAACTACCTTGCAAAGCCGTATCAGGCACGAAAGTTTGTTACTACACCTGTGAGGTTTGGAAACATCAGTAGCTCTGTCTCAAATTGCGCAGAAGAATGTCCCCAGTGGTGGAGCAGCTGGAGTTCAACGTAGAGAATGCAGAGACACACACACCATCTTGTGATACCAGTGACCAGATGATGTAGAAGTTACATGTGGGAGGCTGAACCATCTTGTCAGATCCCCTGCTTGGCCGTTTGCTGAGGGGGAGCCCTGGATGGCTCCAGGGACCAGGACATCTGGTAGTGTGATTTTGGACAGATTGCTGAGAAGCTTCTCAGGGGGATCAAGGAAAGCTGAGGGACTGCCACTCATCCCTACATTACTGATGAAAAGCACACACTTCTGATATCAAAGAAGAGAGAAGTACTCTCTTTGAAATGGAAGTTTTAAGTATTGGAGTATGCTCTGAGGCATGTCCTCCTATTGAAACTACTAGAGCAAAAACTAATGAGAACAGTGATAGAAACCACTGACAAGGTTATGGTTATTGAATGACAGCTACTTAAGAAGCTTGCATGAGTATTCCAACTAGGTGTTTCAGATGCTTGTTTATATGCAAAGATTAAAGCACATTTACATGTTATACATACTCATCTTTAAGAAATGGCATGATGTGCTATCTCAGCAGTTGAACTGCAACTCTTTTTTTTAATTGCTTAGAGAATTTTGACTTCTACTTTATCTGATAAGCAAGCTGAAGAGCACAGAACTGTTTTATTTATGTTATCTTATCTCCTCCACACAGTCCACAGACATTTAGGCTATATCAAAATTATGTAACGTGGGAACGCTTCTGATTTCCTGGACTCAGACATTAACACCAGCCACACTGCCTCCATGCTGGGGGATGAAAAGGAGTGATATCTGATGTTGAGATCATGCTACAGATGAAGGAAAACCTTTTCATGGAAAAGAAACTTATTTGGAATCACCTGGTGACAAAGATCTGTCCTGCCTCTGCCAGCTCCAGCATATAAACACATCCATAGCCTTATTTTATTCTGCTTTTAGACACAAGAGTCTGACTTAACACCGGTGATACTGCTGCTGTTTGTGCACAATAACAATACACTCAGACTTGGTTTCATTGGAGTACATTTGTGCTTATGGCCTTCTACATGCCAATACTCTAGCAAAGTATGTTCAGAAATTACATTGAACATATACTTACTTTAACAACCTAACTACTTCTTCCAGATATCCTGCTTGAAACTGCATACATATTCCATTTCAGGAGAGAATAGTTTCCATATTTCATTGGCAGATTACAAATTTTATCTTCATGATATGTGGATTTTGTCAGAAATCTGCCAAGCAACCATATAGCAGGATTTTATTTTCATATATTACAGCTCATTTTAAACTTCAAATATTCCCTATGATTAAAAGACTGAACTTCTGACAATATGCCTCTGACTGTAAGTTTTTTTCCTTGGGGTTCTTCAAGACTGTAAAGTATAGTTCAATACAAAGCTTAATACAAGCGTATGTTGCTCACCATTTAGAAGACCAGTAAGTCTAACATCTTAAGAAATCTAAAATGGTCCACTAACCAATTCCATAACTTTTTCTGTATCAAACTAAGTCAATATTTTTGTTGGTTTTTTGTTTGTCTGGTTGGTTGGATTGTTTGTTTGTTTACTACCAATATCTTCAAAGACGTGGAAGAGCAGATCTGCTCTGTTAATTCAGTTTATGTGGAAAACTGCCTTGTGCAACAGATAGCACCCCTGTGAATTTTAATTGATTTAGTCTGCTGTACTACCAGAAGACTAACACCATTATACAGATACTTTGAAGAGCAATCAGTCAGCCAGTGCTCCAAGCAAGCAGGAGCGGAGCTCTGCAACCTTTCCCCAGCAGGATCACAGCTTCTGTGCTTCTAAATGAAAAAGGGGTTCTTATTGATTCTTTTGAACAAAACAATAAAAATAAAATATAAAATACAAAATGGAAACCAAAATCCATTCCAGTTGGAGGAAATGGAGGGGAAAAAGTCAGCAGATTATTCAGTGAGGTTCTCCTGCTCACATCTTTTCGCTCTGAACAATGTAATCAATCTCTGCATTATCATATTCACTTTACATTTTACCATTTGACTGATTTTCAAATGGAATCACTGCAACGTAAGGGCACTAGACAGAATTACTATGCCTTTTCTGCTAGCTACTGCATTACATTTATAATACAATATCTGGTGTTCTTTTTTTTTTTTTTCTTTCCCCTTTTTCATCCTTATTTTAGCTTGTCTCTGGCCAGTGCCACCACTATTCCTAATTACACTCAATACTTTGCATGCACTTGAGGATGGATTTTCATTATTTAACAGTAATTTATCTCCTAAGTGCTCATAATTTACAAGGTAGCTGCACAGCAGTGTATGGAAATATCCGTACAAGAGTATAATAATGCTCTTTGAAATCTTTTTTTTATGTTGTATTCCGAATCATACTCCCTGTGACATCTCTGCTGCATTACATTTGATTCAGGACAAGAAATAGATAGGTCTGCTATTACCACAGTTTTTAAGAACTTCCTTTTATTCCATGAATAACAGCTGAAATAGTTGGTTTTAGGATAGCATTTATAAAGTAAGCAGCAGCTTTTACAATCATTTGGCTTATTCTGCTTTGTTAGCACAACTGAAAACTGCAAGGATTAAATTTCAGCATGTCAAAAACTTCCAATGCCAAACCATGAAGTAATCAGAAAAGTTGTAAAAAAACACTTGTTAGATTAAATAATTTTAATGCAGGTTTCCAAGTTTTCCTCTAAGTTCTAAACCCACAGTAAACACTGCAGTCTTCCTAGGTAACACTGGTGCTCACAGCTGTTGGTACTGGGAGGTATGAGCATATGGATCCCAGATCAGTTCCTTCTATACAGGAGGAAACCATAACCTTCATACCCTACACATTCTGATCGCTGCACTAGGATCCTAACGGTGCCTCCACTTCATGGTCCCCATGTAGAAGTTTGACCCCATGCCACCAGTTTTTCCTACTACTCCTTCAAACTTGTACTCTCTCTATCCATTTAACATCCTTGTCACTGATAGCTGTAGTCAGCTATGGGAAAGTTTCTAATTGCACAGGCAGAAGTCAGCATCTCCAGACAGTCATTTATTATTCTGAGACTGCCGAGCCTCAGAAATTTAGATTTAGGACCTCCACAAAGGCAACTGTTAAATAGTGATATCTCTATTATCTAAGGGATCTACCCTGCAACTAAGGTGAGCTTCTCCACATAAGCAGTGGGATCATACCGACCTGTTTCCTGTAATACCATTTCAGGGCTAAAATAGGCTGGGAAGTTTGTAGCATAGCCAAACCATTAGCTTTTATAAAAGATTTATAAATCACTGGTGCCATGCATTCTTCTCATTTCCCAGAGTTTCAAAATCTTGTCAGGAGACTGTTCTTGAGAATCATGCCTGGACCAGACTAGTCCAATCTGGAATACTGAAAATAATAGTTTGCAAGTGTTTTGGGGGGGGGACTGTATTTGCAAATTTCAACTTTTCCCCAAAGACAGGAAAGTTAGAAATTTGTTGTCCTGGAAGAAAAAAAGATTGTGTTGTTTCATTGCCTGTCTGCCAGTACATCCCCAATAATTTTTAAAAGCATTAGTGAATTCCAGACAAATTTGATAGATGGACTGGAGTCCAGCATTTCTGTATACGTCTTTGGAAATCAATGACTAACAGCCATTTCAAAAAGCAGAAGGGAAAGTATAGTTGTGTTTGGCCATGATCAGCTAATCAGCTAGGGAAACAGCAATCCAACAGCACAGATGTTAGGTGAAGGAAGTGGAAGTGTTCAGAGGACATGTCTGCACTATATACTAGTAACATGCCTACAACAGACATGGGTCAGAGCTGTGCCTAGATCATTAAATTAAATGTGTAGAAATAATCAGAAACTTTAGCCAGTCTAACGAACTAATGCATTTTATTCCTTCCAGAACTCTAATTTCATATTAGAAATTGCAAATGTTTACCTTTGTTGATTCTTTTCTTTTTTCCATTAAAAACCACATTTAGTGTCTAATAGCTGCATACATCTAGAAGTCATGAAGTGAAAGCAAGAGTATTCTCTGAGAATGGGCAGATATGGTTTTACAAATCCAGAAAGATTACAAGGTTTCCTTATAAAAACTTCTTTGTTCAAAAAAACTGTCCAGCAGGAGGAGAAACAAAAAGTATGTTGAGAGATTATAATTCAAGTACAATCTTTTAATTTTTTTAATTAGTAAACCAGGTTGGTACTAAAATACCATTTTGTCTTGAATGAAATACAAACCCATGCCGACTAGAAAAGGCTCACCGAGTTTCATTAGGCACGGATGCCACCTACTGGAAATCAGTCAATGCAGAAAAATCAAATCTGAGCAGTGCTCAAATACCCAAAAGAAAATGAGTGAATTACTGTCACATATCATCTCTATATGCATAAGCCTGGGGTCAATATGTGGGCAAGCTCACGGACAAATTAAAAACATGATACTACCTAGGTCAGTAACCTAAGAGAGTGCTAGCAATTGCATATACCAAAGCAAAGCAATCTGTCAATTCCCAACTTTGGACTCTAAACTAAATGACAGAAACGATTGTCCGTGCTTACAGAATTCTGAAGTGTTAAGCATTTTTTGTACAAGGAACAATCAAACAAAAAATGTGACCATAGGAGACATTTCCTTATAGCCTTAAGCCAGGCGCAAAGATACTTTCCTTGGTGAGAGCTGAAATAGATCTTCCAATCACATTTGGTCAACAACACATTATAGCACATAGCAATGTCTTTCTGTAATAACTTAAAAAAGCATGGAGCTGCAGACTGCGTAAAATTAAGTCACAATTTTACATCAAGATCAGAATCAGTAGCGTCTCTAGCTTATCCCTAAGCAGCAATTAGGCCAAAACACAAATTCACTTGAATATTATTTATTGACTTGAATGGCAGTTAGTATAGCCACTTAATAATCTATGTTCTGAAGTAAAAAGGGTAACACTCCCACTCAGGCGATTAATGTCTTTTGCTCTTTTTTTCCTCTCACAAATAAGTTTTATGCACACACACACACACACGCACACACACACGCAGAGCATTCCAGGCATATGTACTTTGTGGCAGTTCAAAGTTTTGGGGAAGTCAAGACTCTCTGGGCACCCTAATGTTATACCCAGTGACTAATGCCATTCACATCCCACCTGGCAAACATCAGAACAATTTTTAATGACAAGCAAAAGTGTGAAAGTAAAAAGTATCATGGAATAAAATTATCTTGGATATTCTTAAAGGAAATAAATGTGAAGTGATTTCTGCTTCTAAATTACTGTTTTCTAGTTTTGTGTATTGCAGTAATTTTAACTAAAATAAAACTTCAAGGTTATGCTTGGTTCTTAGTGTCTCAACTGTTCTAGTCTCCCAGACTGTTACAGATAACATATACAAATGCAATACTCCGGACAGAAATAGAAATGGCAAGAAGGGACTTCGATAATGTAAACTTGTTATAATAGCTCAACTAAAATAAAAATTATAAAAAGTAAATGAAGTAAAACATGACAAGAAGAAATCCTGTATCAGATCTTTAGTCAACTAAGAGTTAAATTTGTTTTAATAATGCACTACAACTCAAAATTAAGTAAGCCAGTATATTCATTGCATGTCAGTTCCTTACCAGACTCATCCAGAGGATTCTTGTCGGACAAGACTTTATTAATTTGATACAAATATATTTCAAGAAATAAAAACCTATTCCAAAGAGAACTGTTGTTCCCTTAGTCTCATAAAATTTCAGCGTTTTTGCAGTGCCATTGGCAAAGGTAGCAGTAAAATGCAGGAGGAAGATTTGCAAAGTGATAGTATTCTGCTAAGCTATAAGCACATTCTAGTGGTTATTGCACAGGAAAAAGCCTTCTGAAAGGCTGCGCAAGACAGATATATGCTGAACAGAAAGTATAAAAACTGGTAAGTCTGGTCCTAAAACTATGCAGAATACACTTTACAATTACTAAGTGATCTCATATATGCAGTGACAGTGCATTCTTGCCAGCGTAAAAGAACATGTATCCAGTTTCCATAATCTTAGCATAGTTATGGCAACAGCAAAACAGTTTCAAGGCAAGTGCAGAGTGAAAGTCCTTTTCTTTTTGAGGCTGCATTCCCTGTGCCTCAGTTCTCACTTATCTCAGAAAGAATTCTAGCAACACGTACAGCAAAGTCAAGCTCCATGTTTCCTTATATAATGTTTTCAAGTACTACAGGTGAGTAGAACAGGCCTGACAGTGTAAGTACCACTGAACAGAGAGGATGCTCTGAGGCAATAAGTAAGGTCACTGTAGTTCAGGAAATCCAATCAAACAAATACATCTGCAAAAGGAAAGAAGGAAAGGAAAATTTCAAGAAAATAAAAAATGCAACTGATGGACTGGAAGAAAAATTGACAACTCCCTGCCCTTAAGCCTCACACACTATGCTCAAAACTTAGACTTCTCCCATCATCAAGCACTTTCATATCATTGAATTTTATAAACCATATGTAAGACTTTTTCACAAAACTCATAACCAACCTTAGCTACTGGGACAAAACAACTGCTAAAAGGATGCCACCTGATCTACTAGAAAACTTCACAGGACTCTGTTGCTCCTTGCCTTCTTCTCCATCTTAATTAGCATTACTAGTACAGCTTGTGATCTCACTGTCAATCTCCAGTAGTTATTAAATCTACATTTACTTATACAAGAAAAACTCTGAGTCCATAAACCATTTTGTCCTTACTGCTTCTTCTTGATATCAACCTACAAAATGGTATATATGCACTCTATTCAGCCATCAAAATTACTTTTTTTTTTTCCCCTCCCTATTTTTTTTGTACTCTCTCAAAGCACCAGGAAGAAAACTCTAGTTGTCCCAGACAGCTCAGACTAATGGTACATATTTCTAAATCTTTAGTATCCTCTGTTCTTCTTGTCTTTTCCTATCATCTATATTTTTCTAGTTTTAGTTTTATTTTTATCCCCTACATGGTTCCCCCCCCGCCCGCCCTCCCTTCCGTCCTTCCGTCCCCCCCCCCCCCCCATTTTCTTCTTCAGCTTTCTTTTATTTCCAATTCATCCTTTCCTTCCCCTTTACTATACTGCAAATACTTTTCTCACAACAATGTTTGCATACCTGTAGCTGTTATCACTCTTCCTAAAAATTTCAATGACAGTTTTTCTCAGGTGCTTTAGAGGGAAAGTTTAGAGTCACAAACATCATTCACTGTAAAATATGTATGTGTTTCTTAAGACTATAGCATCATAGATACATAGTACATGGTATTATTTGTCTTTATAATAAACGATATAAACTTTCAGTAAAAAAATCATATGAAAGCAAACACAAGTTGGCAGCTGGCTTTTAGTGGTCATATGCCTGCTTCAGGCTTTCACTGCACAGTACTCATCTGCATAAGTAAACCTGAGTTGCAGGGCTGGAGAACAGTGATTTCTTTCATCAGACCTTTCAACAGATAGCTATGGCCACCTTGCTCTAAACTTTCAGGAAGAGGAATTTCTGGCTTCCTATCAATGTCTAGATATAGCAATACACAAAATTAACAGCACACCTATTTCTTAGTGTAGTATTGATGCTTTTGATCAGATGACATTTGGGACTCAAAGGTGTTGCAGTCAGGATAGAAGTTCTTTACTTGAGCTGTGCTGAGAGTGGGTAAGAAATGCATCGAATGGCAATGCTTTTGTTTTGAAGGTATTTCCCATAGCATTCTCTTATAGGATCCTGCCTAGGCATTCTTGCACCCATATAAATTTTAGGCAAATCATTATTTCAGCCATAAAAAGAATAATTTTACAACAAAATAATCTAAAACTATGAAATTAAAATACATCTGTCACACATACACAGATACATTGAAAGATATCACAAAAAATGTACAAGATCCTGGGTCAACTGCACCTGCAGACATCCCTAACTACATTGGAAAGTTTCCGTTTTAGATTATCTAATCCTTCCCTCATTTCTTTGTTACTTCACGTCTGATTCTACTCCTGTTTCCTAAACTCAGATTATTCCTTCAATATACATTTTAACAGAAAATAAGTTTTTTTATTATATATATTTATAAAAGATAAAAAAACCCAAACATATTTAGAAGACCAAGAATGTCAAGCAAAATGAAGAATTAAAATATTTCAGTTTCGTTATACAGCAGCACTGTTTTATCAGAAGAGTTTGATTTTTTAATGTCTCCACCATCTGACATAAAGCTGATTTCCCAAAATGGAAAAATAGAACTCCACATCATATTCTATTTCAACAGCAGCAGCTGAGACCAGAACTGAAATTATAGCCATAATAGGCAACTGAGATAACAAAGTAAATTATAACTGTAGACACCTGACTGGCAACTCCTCCTGTACATTTTTTTGTGAAAGTAACTTTTTAAAAATGAAAACAAATGTATAATTTACAATTACTTTATTCAGGTTTCACTGTGGAACTTAAAAATTAAAATGACCACAGTAAATGAGCTGATAACTATGGTGTTCAGGTGGAATGTGAACTGAGGTTCCAGACTTCTCTGGAATGAGCAGAGCACCAACAGGAAGGGGAACAGCCCACCTTCAGCTGAGTGCTCTAATAATTAGGATAACTGATTGCAAGTCAGACATTCAATGTCATGTTACTGAAAACAAATCCCATGAAAGGATTTGCATTTATTTCAGTACAGAATGAGAGAATGTTTAAACGTTGAAAATTTACCTTGGTTATTTTTTACTGAAGAGTAGATTAACTGATACTAACTTTCACTGTTATCTTGGACGTTTTATGATTAAGTATTTCAGCTTCAGCAAGTTATTAAAAAGTCTACATTTGCCATAGGACCAAAATAGTCTGACGAATAAATTCTCCTTTTCAGTCCTCAACAATGGCCACAGAGGCTTTTCTCCCACAACCCTGCTTTGATGTCATATGTACATTGTTTTTTCACTGAGCTATGCTGTTCAGACAGTTAGCACCCAATTTCTAAGTCTAGCTTGCTGTCACTCTTAACGCTTCGGCTCCCAAGAACCAGACATATGTTCAGTTATATTTAGAGCATAATTCAACAAAATATTTAAGTGTATGTTTAAATCTATTGCTATCAGCGATGTACTTAAATAACTTAGAAGATATGGGGTTTAAAGTATTTCTTAGGTTTTACACACAGTATTCTTCAGCTTTTATATGAAATAAATTTTTTTTTAAACAAATGCGTTTATCAAATCTTGTCCTTTCAGTTAGCTCTGTGTCAAGAGTAAATACTGGCTGACATACTGTCAAATCACAGCCAAAAGCTAGACTTTTTAATCTCAGAGAAGTCAACGCACAGACACTGAATCACAATCAGCCATAAAAAGAAGGGATATATAACCTAATGAAGATTAAGCCTGGACAACTATTAATTGTATATACACCTATAGGCACCATGATTTGTTTTTCATTTTGATACGTATAACAAGAAAGGAAATCAGTCATCTCTGGTCTCATAAGCTTAACAGTCTGAACAGCTTCCTATAAAAAGTAATTGGAAGCATTTGTGAATTTATAGAAAACAATATTCTACTCACAGGGTTCTTCTGATTTTACTAGAAATGGAGTTATGGAGAAGACATATGGGGACAAATTAAAAAAAGATGTCTATGCCTCCAGTAGAGTCAATACCGAGCTGGGTATCTGGGCTCTGTATAGACCTCATGATAAGAATTCGCTGTCTTAGACACTGAACATGGAGATGCCCATTGGCAGAGGGCACAGCCCATAGAGCAAATGTGTAGAGAAAAATGGAGGAGTGTGAAATCCCGTCATTTTTTCCAAAGTTTAAGTAACCACAGTGGACTCCATCACCAGGAATCACAACCATTCTTTCAGGTAAGTAACCAAAGCACCCACCCACTCTTACGCTGTGACTGTGATACCATATCCTATGTGCTCCTCATTCTCCTCTTGGAACTACTTTCACTGCTCAGCAAAGAATTTAAGGAACAGGGTGAGTAAACAGATGAAAAGGTCACTTTGGCAGTCTAGTAGTTATGGCTGAGAAGATACTTGATATGAGTTCTTGCTGCAAGGGCTACGTGTACTTTTTTATCCCACGATGTTTAAAACAAGGACTAATCATTCCTGAAATAAAACGTTGAGTTGTTTATCTCATGGTCTTTATGAACTGCCCATGGTTCTTAGATTTGACATGTATATTACAGCCAAATTCATGAATGTAGGAGAGAAACTCATCTTTATTTTGTTTACAGAAGGCAATATCTTAATGATGGAAATTTTACTGCTATCAATATCGCTGTATCGCTGCTGTCATTGTTATCACTATCTTATGAATTAAATGCTTCTGAATTGTCCCACTAACCATAAAACTATGGTTAAACCTGGTTTGCCATGGACTTATGTCCACCTGCCCATATGTTCCCTCTGCCTATTTTCACTGAAATAAAGCAAGATCTCACCTCCACCCTATCCTTACAACAACCACACTGAAATTCTTTTCTTCTCTGGCAGCTTCCTTCCAATAACAGTAATGTTGAGTTCTCCCTATATCCACATCCCGTGTTTGTCATAATTTAGCAGACTTTCATCACCAAATCCTCCCTGCAATGCCCTCAGTTTCCTCTAGCAGTAGCTTCTCTGGCTTCAGTACTACTAGCTCGCTCACTCCCTTTTTGGTACACGAATAAAATTAGCCAAAATCATTGCGATGTCCCATCGCTGAGTGACATCTATTCCTTTGTTAAATGTGGCTGAAGAAGGCTACAAGGTCCAGAAGTTATTAAGAGAATTGGTAGACATAGTGTCACTGCACAGGCTCCAGTTTCTTTGGTGGCTGCAAAAATGTTCATGACTGATTAGCAAATCCATGTTACTGGAGTCATCAGCGTTTGTATATTCATATTTCTCTAGGCAAAACCTATTTTCTGTCACAAAGGTACATTGGACTCATAATATAAATGGTACAAATGGATTAATTAAAAATATTTTGATGAAGTGCTGCTGGGAAACTCTACCACATATTTAATTAGGTCAATGATTAGCATGTATTTGTACTATAGTCAGAAATATATTTACCTTTTTTTTTTAATTTCAGCAATAATTGTATGTATCTTATATATACATATATGCCTCTCGGTGATGCATACTCAGTTTCCATACTATAGGGATGCATGGTACAGGCATATCAGTTTTCAAGTGAAAAGATTAACAGATGGACACTGTCTTGAATCCAAAGTGGTACTCGGATATGTTAGTCCAGTTGGTAACACTGCCTGCTGTTGAGGTTCAGCTTGCAACGTGGTTTTGTGGAATTTTAAACTGCATCTTTCTCTAATTTGAATAGGCGATTTCCTCATCTGAAAATAAATTACTCTTGGAGATATTTTGGTGAGAGAAAAAAGTTTCCAAGCATTTCTCATACATAAAATATATCAAGTCCACGTGAAATGCCTCAAACAGAACACTCAGCTTTGAAACCAGAGGCTTTCAATTTTACCTTTTAATCTCTGTAATAGTTACAAGCAGTTTTTCCCTTCTTTTCTATATTTGAATGGCATATTTCATTTCACACATCCATTGCTTTCTGCCCAGCACTGTAATTCAGCTAAAGGAAAAGGCTTAGTATTTAAAAATGTCAGCTGCGTAAAAGATATTTGGAAGTCTCTGAATGTTAACCTTTCTAACATTTGCTTAAAGCCATCTGAAATTAATTTTCCTCTCAGCCTTCCCATATCTAAATAGAGGGAAAGACCTATTCTAAGATGCCTATTTAAGCAGAAACTGATACAAAGTGTATGATCTTTTGGAAAAATACAGGGGGAAAAACAGACCTCCTAATACATGTAAATAACTCCCATTCACATTACCAGAACTGCAAAGGAACAGATTTTCTCCCAAGGGTGTTATTCAGTAAATTAAACTCACGCTTACCCCTCTCAGTTCCTCTTACTTATTCTTTATTCTTGTAAAAAAAATTTTGAGATGTTCTGTGCACACCTTTCTTATCAGTTCACTGCACATAAAATTAAATTAATAGCTAGAGATATATAAATAGCTTTAAATAATCTTAGAGCTCATGATATTTGATTTAACCATTGATTATCAATTCATCACATCAAGATTTCTGGCAAAGACATAAATCCTGAAGAAAGCTTTGAAATTATTATCATTTCAATTAAGGCTTTGCAGTTTAAGCACAAAACACAACTGAACAACAGAGTAAAATGTCTCAATTTGCTGGGTCATCTTTAATATGAATCTGAGACTATGTATTACATGTTTGATTGCATCCTCTCAATATGAAGTAAAATGAAACTGCAGACCCAATTCTGAAAAAACATCATGTAATCATTTCAAAGAAACACAACAGAGCTACAATTGCTTGAAAAAAACAAATAATGATCTTAAAATTATTTATGCTTGAAGCAAGTAACTTTTTGTTATTGATACAGTTTGTTCTCTCTATCACAACACGTTTTTTAAAACTGTTCCCAAAAATAAATTGCATTTTCTTGACATAAATAGGTCCCATTTGGATAAAATTATATGAGTCTATGGAGGCAAATCCGAATTTTTAATATTTTTTTCCCCTCTGTGGTCTTGAGAAAAGTTACACTCTCTCCTGCAGAAAAACTGCTCTGGGACACATAAGTGGACAAATAACCATGGTAATCAGGGCCAGTATTAGGCAATGTGAGGTCACAACCAAGACTTACATAAAATTCTACTTTTTTTTTTTTTTCTGAAATAATTAGCGTTATCTTTTCCTTTCAAAATCACATCTGAGTTCCATCTAGAACTCCACATCATCCATCCCATTTTCAAATATCATTGTCTTCCCAATACATGCTAGACCTTGATGCTTAGCATCCCGCTTCTACTGTCCTACCAGACATCCGTCTCTTCAGCCCATGACCGGTACATCCCAAGCCTTCCCCAAGAGACAGCAGTGTTTCCCTTTTGTGTAGCTGAGTAACATCCTTCCCTGTCAGGAATTCCCTCCATTCTTGACAGGAAATTTGGCACAAGGGACATTTGTACCTACATGTAGGATCTTATCCTGTGCTACTATTGTCAGCATAAAAGAGCAATTGCAAGGCTTTAAATTAGGAATGGCAACATTCAAGGTCAATTTCTAGCAGCCAATACACACTCTTCAGCATTAACATCCACTTTCCAAGAACCCCTGCCTATTGAGAAAATGCTCCCACTGTTGCAATCTACCAGGCATATATTCTTAATGGGAAAGGACTGTCTTCTCAAGTGACCAAATTTAACCTGGGCCTAGTGGTAGCCACAGTCTAAAAAGATTGTTCTTCATGACACCAGACTTACACGGTTTGCATCAATCACATCTATAGCATCAGGTAGGCCTTTGTCCAAGCTGAACTCCTCAACTCTGAGTAGGCAGGACAATCTACTACCAGAGTCAAGACATCTGGTTTCCTTCAGCATTTACGTCTTCCATCAGAGACACTTCAGATTTCATTTCCCTCAAAAAACATCAGCCTCCACGTTATCAGAGTGCCAGTGTGCACTGTGAACACTACCCTCCTGCTGTTTTGGGCCATACACCTATGTCTGGGTACTTGCAGTTTTCAGCTAAGGCTGAACTCCTGTGAAGCTAAAGATGGATATACACCTTCAGACAACTGACTAAATGCTGAGTGACTCTTAGGGACATCTATCATGCCTGCATACCTAAAACCATGAGGATTACCATTGCTTATTGCACCTTGCTTTATTTCTGAGAGGAGGCTGAAGACCTATACAGTGTGCAAAAAATCAGAATATCCAGTTCAGCTTCATAAACTCTGGGACAATGGCTGCCAGCTCCCTGGTGCTCAGGAAGGAAGACTAATGAATGACACCATGAAATATATGAATGTGTGTAGGTAGGTAGTCTGGAAGCAGCACCACTGCAGCTGACATCAATGGCCCTGAAACATTATGTTCTGCTATGCTTCCCCAGAACAGGAAGTCCACTCTGCTTTTCCCATCCACACCAAAACAAACAGGCAGCAAAACCAGGCTGTTTTTGAACAGGCCCCTACACCTACCAGACAAAGTCTTTTTTTTTTTTTTTTTTTAAATCTATGCACATATATGCATGCACACAAGTAGATGATGTGAGGTCACTCGAATCCCCTCCCATGTGCCATGTAAGCTGTGCCCTCCCACCAGACCCTCAAAACCTCTCAAGGGGAAAAGGTCAACAGTATTTTGGCTTCCCCACTGCACCCAGTTTGACCCAGTCAGACTGGAGGTGGATTTCAGGCAAGTCTGATGTCATAATGTTGTTCAAATGGGAACATGCCAAATCAGAAAACCCTCAAGATAGGTGACCAGCACTTCTCAGTTGCTACTTACTTCTCCTACCTAAGCACCTATGTAGCCGTAAGCCCCTGAGGGCTCATGCCTTCCAAGAAGGCTGCCCTTCCACACAGGGAAGTATAACTGCAGGGAGAGAAATGAATGAGTCACACAGGTTTCCAGAGAAGAAAAAGACAGCACAGCACATAGTATCAAAATGCAAATTGATTTACAATAAACCATTCTAAAAGGCTAGTGTAGCTTAAAATTAAGGCACTAGCTAATCTGTCATTGACTTGTAGGATCAGCCAGTCTGGCTGTGAAAAAGCAGAAGGAGAGGGAAAGAAGGCACTGTCTGCCTGTCTGCATCAGGCGCATGATACATTAGCCTGACTGCTGAAATGAGGTGAGTGATAGTATCCATATGTCTGTCTTGCCTCTGGGTGTCCTGTGATACTTCACTTACATCCCCAGTGTTTCTAGACCTTGGTAGGGCTTTGGCAATGATTTTACTGTGAAAAGCCTGATAACAGTTTATATAGCATATGTACCTAGCTATACCAAATATCAGTTTTGGGGGTTGGTTTTTTTTTTCTGCAGCCCTCAACTTTTTATGGATTGGAATGGGAATACCTTGTCCCTTGGACAGTGGCCATCAGGGCTGAGCTTCCAGATGCTAGGAAATTGCCCATGTTATGAAGGCTTGGGAAGCATGAGATTTCACCCTGTAGAAAACAGTGCCTTGATCCTGTCTGGACCTCACTAGTTGCTCTCTGCCATGGCACTGTTGAGGCAAGTTCTGCTCTGTGCCCACAATGTGGAAATTAAATAGCCACTCCAGACTGAAGCCAGGGAAGAAAGCTAGATTAGATGTAGGGTGAATGACTTGAGTCCCCACACCAAAAAGTAAAGCAGAAAGTGATCCAACTTGTAACAAATATTCTCAAACCCTTAGCCACTTACCCTGAAAGTCTGCAGGAAAGATTGATAGGTAAGCACCATATACAGAACTTCAGCTAAGTCTGACTCCACAATGTCCCTGAGATGTGATGACTTATCAGTAAAAAAAGGTATCATCCTATGCATTTATCTTTCCTTCTCTGTCACACTCTTTTTCTCTCCCAATATAGCTAGCTCTTCTGAACATATTGCTAGTTCTTTTTCCTTTTCATGGAATTTCAAATGATTCTGTCTAGAATAAATATAGTAATTCTGTTTCTTGTTATTTGCAAAGTAAATGGTGTTTAATCATTGGCAGAGATAATTTGACCTGACATTTTCAAAACTGATTTATTGCACTTTTTACACTAAAACTGGACGAGTTCTAGTTTCAAATATGTAAAGGCCCATAACTGTGCTGTGATTATGATCACAGGGCCTACATATTGCAGTCTACTCTGCTTTCTATAATTATTATTTATCACCTATTTCTCAGAGAAATGACATCCCCAAAGCAGAAGGTTCCATTCGTCAGGATCCTGTGTGCAACCTCTATGTACAAATTCAATAAAAATCTTAAACAGGCAGAGTATATAAAAATTCATTCTGTCAAAATCTCTGAAGCTGTAGATGTCAAGGAAGTGATAAATCGTTCATTTTTTTTTTCCTTTTACAAAGTTGGCAAAACTTCTGCACTGGAATTTAATCACAATTAACAAGTGACTTTTGTTTGCATCTAGTGCTTGCAAATATATGTAATTACAAGTCATATAGAAAGACACTATGTCACTATAGTGCCTACAGATACATCTAAGATCACTCACATCTTTGTATGAAACATCCTATGAAATGAAAACACTTGAGTTTTAAAATAGCTCTCTAAAGATTGTTATCTATTCTTTATAAATAATTGTACTAATTTTATGCTTGTGTTATGATTACTGAGATTTTTAAAACTTAGCTTAGATGGAACAAGTTTTTTTCATACTGGGTAACTTCAAGCTGTATGGCTGTTTTTGTTTAGCATGGAATAAAACCTACAGGTTCAATTCCATAAATGACACTCAGCTTAGCTAGTTCATAATCAGTACCAGAGCACGATGATTTTGATTTACAGTGCTTTGTTTTCACCTACTTTTCAAATACATGGGAAAAATGAGAAACAATTTCTTTTTGTATGACTGACAGAAACACGCATTTCCCTGATTGTGATGGTCCAATGCCACATGACAAGCCTGACATTCCTTTCAGGTCATACTCAGACCAAACACAAAGCGTGATAAAACTCTGATTTAAATGGAAGAAAATACCATGGGGGTTTTTCTTGTTTATGGGAAAAGTTAATTGTGTCACAAGTGCACGTATGTACTGACATTTTAAGACGCAAGGTTATGAAGTAGATTCATACAAAGGACTTTAGAACCGAATAACAAAACCCCTTTTCTTCTGTATCATTATTATAATTACCATTTTATTATAGAAAAACAGACTTCGATGACTCTTCACCTCATATTTTCATTTCCTGGTTTTTGACATCTTATGGCAGCTTTTCTGGGTCTGCAAGCGGGAGCGGCACCAGGGAGGTGCCCGATGACTGGGCCTGGGCCTTCCCAGTGCCGCCGCTGCCCCGCTGCTGCCCGGGGCGGTGGGACAGGCCCTGGCTGCCAGGCCCTGCCCTGCCGCCCCATGGGGGACCCTGCCGCGGCCGGCAGCCTGGCCCCGGGAACAGCTGGCCCACGCTGGCAGAAATCTCATTTTTGGGGGGGTGGGAGTGAGGGTTTAATAGCTGAAATGACTCTCCCTGCAGCCCTGTGATCATTAGCTGCAGAGCCAGGGAAACAGGAGGGCACACGGGCAGGGTCATGGTGGCACTCTGACAGCTGTACAGCTGCTCTTCCTCTGAGACCCAAATTAAGACAGGTACAAGATACGCCTGAGGTAACGGTTTGCTCCTATGAAAGAAAGAAGATCGAGAAAGCCCTGCTCCCACCCTGCCCCTTCCCCTCTGCTTTCGCCCACGTGCTCCACCTACTTTCTGTGGACTTTGCAGCTCACCGTGTCCCTACAAAAATGATATAATTCTCTATTCAGTAAAATGCAAGAGGAAAGGAGGTGAAATTAATACAGATCTTGTAGATCTTCACGCCAATACCAGGATCACAAACACTGTAGCGATTGTCATCATCTTGCACTGCTGCTAAAAGATGCAGCCTTGCCTCTGACTTGCCCATGACTTTCCCACTTTTTTTTTTTTTTTTTTTTTCTTTTTTCCCTCACAGAGCTTGTGCAGCCAGGCAGGGAGCTGAATCTGAAAATTAACTACTGCTAAAAGATACCCTTCAAATATTTCAGTTTTAACTTGCATCGGTTGCCTGATCCAGTTCACCACATGGTCAGATGAATGTGCCTGCGGGTGCAAAATGTGCAGCTGCGCCATGCAGGGGAGAGGAAAATCTGTCTCTTTTGGAAGCTGTCTCAGTGGATACCAACTCAAAACATGACAGCCCAATTAAAGGCAGGGTAAGAAGAGTACTAGTCACGTATTTTTAAATAGCAATTAAGAAGGACACGTATCCAAGAGGTGCAGGAAAATATGGTTAGACATTGGCATCTCATTACAAGCCTAAGGAAGAGCCAAACATAATTTTCAAGAGTGAAAACCTGTTCAGTCTACTGAAAATGATATGATGTTTAATCACTCTGATATCACAGTGATACTAATAAGCTCAAGCGTGCATTGCTTATTTTATGACCAAGTATGTAACAGATTGTTAAGGGCATTGGAAAACCTCTAAGTTCTACTGACAAGATAATACTTGTAATAATGGTGGAAGGTACATAACTTTTCATCCTCAGTTGACTGCTCTTGCTCAAGTGTTTTGAACACTGGACTTTGATAATAACAGCAATAATAAAATGTTTAGAATACTACCATCCTTCCTGCTTTTTTATAATAAAATTAGATTTTCCACAGATAACTTTAGCAAGATTTTGTTGTAAAATGTAACCTAAAAGCTCTCAAGTCTCTTCTTAAACTGATTTCTTCCAGAAATTCTCTCAAAGATTTTTTTATCCAACATACCAACACCAGATATGATTTTGCATCCTTTCAAGTATAATTTCTTTAATGGTGAAATGTCTATCACCAGGCCTTGCCTTCAAACAGTTCACACATAAATCTCGTCTGAAGTCAGTGCATGTTCTGCTGTGCAGACAAGTCCAACAAACCAGATCCTTAGATAGTAACTTCTTTGAATAAGAACTGTGTACTTCTAAAACAAAGTTTACATGGAAATATGTATCACAGAGCTGAGTAATATTTTTAAAGTTAGGGGTTATTGTGAATTCAAAATAAAGTAATCTTACAGTGAAAAGTCTTTAAAAACTGCTGGGGAAAAAAAGTAGAAAAGTATGCAGAGTTCCTTGAAATGTATTCTGTGGACAAACTGCAAAAAAACAACAATTTTGTGTTGTCTGTGGTTTTTGTTAAAATTAATGAAGTTAACTAAAACTGTAAAATAAAAGTAATTTCAAACTGAGAAATTATAACCTTTAATTTTGAAAATATCAAACTATCTTTATTACTTTTTTGAAAATGAGAAGTTTGTTCAAATTCATAGATATTCACAAAACTGACTACTGCTGAGTTTTCATAGTTTGTCAATAAGTTTGGAGCAAAAATTGCACTCACTTATAAAACTCTGTTGTATGAGAATTTTTAATATTCAACAATATTAGGTAAAAATTACAATCTTGTACACCTCAACAATCTGTGAAAGTAATAAAGTCCGTAAAATTGAAATGTAAAGTGTCAGTGTGAACTGTGCACCAAATGTTGAAATATTTTGTATAACCAAAAATGAATCAGTTTTTCTCCATAAAGAATTATACCTAGAGGGGTAACTGACTGGACACTTGGAGACAGAAAATAAAATAGAAAATGACCTTCTAGAGATTGGGTACAAATTGCAGGTATTTTCAGATAGGCTTGGCTAAAATTATGGGCAATTTTTGTGAGGTGCTTCTTCAGTTCTATCTGAAGAAGATAATCACAAAATATTACATAATATAGACAAAAGACATGATTTCTATTTTATAAGTCTCATTTTAGAGCATTCAATATGTCAGTATTGCATTTAGCAACAAATTATGTCTCCTAACTTCTGATAATAATGTCAAGTGAAGGAAAACAGAATAAATGACAGAAGTTCCCAGCTGTTTCCTAAACTTCAAAGCACAATACTAAACATACTGTGTATTTTAGGTCATAAAAAACTTTGCAATAAATTCATGCACTCATATACATAGAAATACTGGAAACTAGAAATTTCTACTAAGCTTTTATTAAATTCCTTACCAAGAATGAAGAAAAAAGAAAAAGAAAGAAAACACAAAAAGCACAAAACCCCAAGAACACCTTAAAGATAAATAAGGTAGTCCCTGTGTTCATCAATATATCTGTGCACAAATTGGTTTTTTATGTTTGAATATGTGTGAACAAAAAGTAAAACAATATGATCAAAGCTTTCTCAAACCAGGAAGCATCAGTTAAAGATTTTCCCTAGACTGTGCAGAGCTGCTAGGCAGGCACCATGCTGTTAAAGCCACCTATTTAGACAGTTGGAGTGTAAGTCTGCACTAACATTTCCAGTATAACATAAAGCTGTATTATTTGTATTATTTAGTTAATGATAAGGAAGACAAGCATGAGAAGATCTAAGAAATACGCATGTTTCCTGAAATGACAGAAACTTTCAATCATAAGAAACCCAGTTCATTTCCAGCTGTTGGACTATAGAATTTTGGTTTTAATGACTTAATAGTGCAACTCTCCTCAGAGTTTTAGAGAAGAAAACATTCACTTCTAATATGGTATTTGGGTCCTGTGGAGAGTGAAACTGATGTTCTCTGAGATCTTCTACCCCGGCATCTGTTGTATGGTTGTGGGCTGTGGGCATCAGGACTCAGTGATCTACATGACACCTTCCTAGATCGTATTTGCCTACAAAAATTGCATAGTCAAAGATCAAGCAAATATCATGTAAGTAATAGTACTGAAGTTTCTGTTACTGCCTAAAAGATGCAAATTTTGTAAATTTGGCTATCAACAGAGAATGGAATAGCATTCATGTATGTAAGACTTGTAATGCTTTAAATGAGTACATACAAGAGAGATTTACTTGCAATTAAAGAACTAATACAGCTGTTCTTTCAGTCTTTGTGTAATATATATGGGGGACAGGAATTTTATAAATTTGTCAAAAGAAATTAAATCAAACATTTCACAACAGATTATTTCCTTCAACTTTTCACTTTCAAATTGACCTTCTCCTACCACAAAATTTTAGTGTAAAAGTTTATAAAAACAATGAACCACATATTTTGCAGTATGGCCTCTGGAACACTGAAAATGAGATTAGAAGAGAGTGATGTTGAATTTTTTAAGTTGAAACCCAGTTTCAGTCTACATTAGTGTACAAAACTGATTTGTACCAGAGACATATTAATAACGAACAAAATAGTACACATAGTTCAGTGTGAACGGATGCAGCAATTAAAGTGTTGTAATAGTATTGTTTGGGAATCACTGTCCTTCTGAAGTAACTGGAGGTATTTGCATCAGCTAAGCTTTGTTTGGAAAACACTGTAATTTGATTGTGATATATGAAAGTAGGTTACAGAATTTAACTGATACATTTACGTACAATGCTTTTAGTTAAACCCTATTAATTTAATAGGCAAATTCTCCTGACTTCAGTGAGTCTACTCAAAGGAAGCTAAAGTGATGTAATTGGTATTTACATGTGTGGTCACACATCTACACTTAACAATAGGAAAATTAGGCTAAATTGCTAAATGGTATAGAGCACTTATTTGACTACCAGCCATTAATGCTTTTTTTATTTTAAGAAACTTCTATAGTTGCTTTTGTAGTGCCAAACTTCAGATGGGTATTACAACTCTCTTTTCAACAAGTAGGAAAAAAGGAAGCAATTGAGGATGTGACTTTTCAGGATGAAAGCTAGGTACTTATAGTGTAATTTGAACTGACCATAGCCTTCAAATCTGTTCTACAATATCAGCCTATACATATGAAAAATGTAAAATTCCTTAATCACAAAGAAGCTAAAAGCAGGATGACATTATAGAAAAGCGATTGGTTTGCTGGAGGCCAAAGAGAAATGTCACAGTTAAGCTTCTGGATTCTTACTCTTGCCTCCTTGCTAATTATTTTCTAACTTCATTACAGTTCTGTGCTTTACTCTTGCAGGCTTCCTAGTGGTTTAAAGTTCAGTTTAGATTACGACATGCTGGTACTCATAATCGCCATGGGCTTCACATCTGTGTTAAGAGGGAAAATAGTCAGAGCTGATGTAGAAGGCAATAGAGGTAAAAGCTAGCCTGTAGGATATTTCATAAGCCAAATAGGCCTTAAATTTCAGATGTATGTTGGAGGATAAACTGACAGTTGTTTCTATTGCAGAATTCTCCTACCTGGTGTACTGATTAAAGTATTAGGAAAATAAAAACAACAAAAAAGGCACCATAGAAA
This sequence comes from Ibycter americanus, assembly GCA_035590275.1. Lineage (NCBI taxonomy): Eukaryota > Metazoa > Chordata > Aves > Falconiformes > Falconidae > Ibycter > Ibycter americanus. The sequence goes on along the minus strand of JAVJGI010000014.1, from coordinate 53,592,500 downwards.
TCACAGTTTGCTCCATAGATCACAATACATTTTTGTCTCTCTTTAAATGATAATTAAAAACTAATAAATAATTACAAAACATTTCCCTTAAAAACAATTTGTGTAGTGAAGCAGTTAGCTACAACAACCTCTTACTGAACAACAGCTGGGACTCAGACTCAGCAGTTTTAATTAATAAATTACCAAGTATTATAGAAAATATATTAAAAAAATATCTCACAATTAAAAGTAATTGCATTTATTCGGAAGCAAAGGCTACAAATTTATCCTTAGCTGTCAGATTTTTCCAGGTTAGTACACTAAAGAGGTTATAAAAAACTAACAGTGTTAAACAACATGAAAAACCGTGTTTCCCATTCACTTGCAGGAGCTTTTTGCACAAATGAGGTCTGTTTATAAGGAAGAAATGAACACAGCATATAAGAGCTCTTAAAATGATTACAAGAAGAGATTGCCAAGTACCCCTAGTAAATTTTCAAGTATAAAGGTCTCTCCAGAAGAAATAGTATTTAAGGATATTTAGTTCTGTGCATACTGAAGAAATAACTATAATATTCAAAATCAGTGGGTCCGTTTTGACTAGAGGAAAAAAATAGGACTGATGCATTGAACAGAAGACCAGATCAAGATGTTGAAAGCCACTAGCTGGTTTTGCCATTTTACTCTGAAATTAATAATTTTGACAAACTTACAAAAAATACATATTACGTGGAGTTTTCAAAATCAGACTATGGAAGTTTAAGTCCCACTGCAAGTCAATGGAACCTGTGCTTTTCAGCCACTTAATTTTTATTGAAAATCTTCCCTTAATACAAGTATGTGTCTACTGTTACATCTAGTCTTTTCTGCAATTACAGAAAAATGGTAGATCAAACAGAAAAATGGAAAAGGATCTGTAGAAAAAACAATCACTTAAAGAATTAAAAATAGTTCTGGTTACAGATTTGGGAGGTTATATTTATGTCTCCATACAAATACAGTGTATGCACTCCAGACTACAGCAAAATTTAGTTAAATCCCAGACTCCACAGCTGTTCAAAAGGAGACTCATGTATTCATATATTACCTAATCTCTGCATCTCTCTAAGCTGAAAAAGATTATATTCAAATTATATTCAACATTATCACTCCAAAGAAAGCCAACCGAATTCAGTTCAACTTTCCTCTTAGAAAAGTTCTGTATAAAAAAAAATGGCAGTCCTATAGAATTTTAAGTAACATCTACCAGAAAGAGAAAAATTAGCTCAAATATCTTAATTTATAAAATTAGATGTTCTTAAATTCCTGGCTTGGAAATTCAATGACAAAAAATATTTCCAACCCTTCTGCAGCACTTTCCATCAAAGACCATATTTTTATGCTAGCAAAACAGCAAAAATGCAGCTTACATCTTCAGAGAGCTAGAAAAAAGTTTATTCAACACATCTTTTGATTTTTGTGCTCATTAATGAAGATGTGCAATTTCATAACTGGATAACAACTTTTCACAAAATATGTATTTCTTCTCTAGACCCAGCTACAACTATAGGTGGCTTTTAACAACAGCTATTTCTTTTATTTTTTTCACTGACTTGCTGTGTAACAAAAAAAATTGGGCTCTTATTCCTGTGCAATACATATATCACTTGCTGCTGCCAACGGCTTGTGAAACTGAACATTTAAAGGAGTTTTTGCCATCACTCCCACCATTCAACATGCTGCAGTTGTAGATCAACAGTGAAATTGCATTTGTCTGCATTCTCTTAAAGTAAAACTAAACCTCAAGATTATTAGTAAATGGCAGAATTTTAGTTTTATTTTAGATTTTCATATTTTAAATTTATTGAAATAATCAGAAAGGAGAAATACACAGGATTCATAAATATAAAATATATATTATGAGGATTTGAGTGGTAGTTTCTGCAAATAATCTCAAGACATGTTGCTACAAACTGACCTGAAATCACCATTATCAATTCCTGAAGGTTAACAAGGCTAGGTAAGGAAGTATAACAAACTCCCTTCTTCATGAACAGAGAGAACAAAGAGTCTGTGCTTTTAAGTGGGCATTTACACAATGTGCATGGTCCCTTTCCTGCTGTCTAAATTGGCAACTTCATGCTTTTTGGTGTGGTTTTTTTCACTCAGACTGTAGTAGTCCCTCTAAATTCAAACACAGAATGATATGCCTTTAAATCCATGTCATAGAAATATCAATGAATCATACCATATCTTCTAACGATGCATGTTTTGACCTGAGGATATTTCATTTTTCTGCAGAGACCTCTTTCACATGGCATCTTCTTTTAGAGGCCTCAGCATATAAGTAGAATTTATAGCAGAAGCCTATTTTTTTTCTCCTAAGACTGTGATACTGTGAGAGAAAAAATGTAAGTAAAACATATTGCAGAGTTGTGCACAACTGAGTGTTACGTTTACTTGTCTTTAAAGTTCAGTCTAATAGAAAGAAAAGAAAACCAAAACACTTTAAAAGGAAATAATTTTCTATTAGATTACAAAGAAAAAAAATTAGACTTGGGACTTAAGACTTATACAATAAGCATAACAGTGCATAGTTTAAAAGGTCATTATTACAATTCTTGATTGCCAGATGAGAGACAGGGTCAATGACCTTCAACCTTCAGTTACTAACAGCAACATCAAACACACTCTGAAGTACCTCCTTGCAATTATATAATAATCTACTTCTGTTTGTTTTTAAACTCAGAAAAATGAATAGAACTGCTCTTATTAAAAATACACAACAAGCAGGCTCTTCCCAAACCATACTCTGAGCTCATATTAATATTATTAAAACTGATAAAAGTTCACTGAGAAGAAAAACATACCCCAGCTCAGAAAGTGGCCTAGCTATCCGTCAAACATTACAGAAAGTGGCAGAGACCAGCCTGGTAGGAAGCACTGCGAAACATAGACTTTATTTTCACCTGTGGAGTGCATAATGTTCAGTACTTTGTGGTGCTTTAATTGCATCTCTGCCCCTTTCAAGTGGTGGTATTAGAAAGGCTTATTGTACAGCACCCCATGGTGTATGATAGGTATTCTTACGAATGATAACTTACGGTCTGTATGGTCAGTTTGATAATATTTCCAGCTTCCTTTAACCACAAACTCAGCTACAAATATAATGTAGAAACATCAATCAACCAATCAACCACTTAGCACCCATAGTCATTGCAATAAATACAAAAGGTACAATGAGATGAAACAAAGGTAGTCAGATTTCAAATTCAAGTATTTTTCCAAAGGTAGACCACAAATATCAAAACTGGAACTCTATTATGTTACAGACATAAAAATAAAATATTTATTCTGTAAAGTTCACGCATGTAAAGTTAGTGTATGTAACAAAAGAATAGAAAAAGGAACTACTATTCACCTTTCAGAAATCCTAAATTTAGATCCAGTGAGATTCTGTAGCCAGCTAAACATTTACTAGAATAGGACAATAATTGCGAAGTACTCATGTCAATAAATACAAATGCAAAATGAATCATTCTGGCCTAGACGCTAGATCCATAAAGAGTCTAAAGCATTGGTGTACTGAGTTCCATAAGTTCTACCTAGTCATGCATCAGTCTCTCAGTTTACTGTAGAGGAGGCTTTTTAATATTGTTCCATTTTATAACAATCTACAGTCTCCTATGAAGGTCTACGTGTTGGGAATAATGACACTACAGTATGATACACATGGAATTTAGCACTGGTGGCTCTTTAGTTATAAAGAGATGCAAGTCTTGTCGTTGGTCTTTTTTGAGAACTTCATTATCTTCACCATGAAGTTTTTCCTAATGTGTAATAAGAACCTTCCTTATAGGAATCACAGCTTATGATTTCTTGTCTTACCCACCACGTAATCACGAACAAATATTTTCCTTCCTCTTTAAAATAATCTTTCAGGTCTATAAGACTTGAAAAGTCTTGTGTTTCTCCTTCACCTTCTTTTCATTTGTAGAAAAAACAGCCCACTTCATTCTTAGATTGTATGTTAATGAACTGACTTCATTCTTAGATTGTATGTTAATGAACTGAGTAGTATTTTTGAGATATATTTTATAGTCATAGTATTGTCACAACACTCCAACAGAGGACTTATCAGTATTTATGTGAGAGTTTGAGCTAGAAAATCCTTTGCATAAATTCAGAATGCTGAGGGGCTGCAGGATCTATGTAATTAGGAACTTTTGATTTTCCCCTTGCTATTTCTGCAACATTTCATATGCTCTATATGTTGTTGTATAATTAAGAAGTCTTTATAAAGGCAGTGTGCACCAAGATGGAACTTCATATATACAAGTATACTATAAGCAAAAGACAATTAATATATTAATGTTTATGAGACTATTCACATAGGACTTTCATAGTAAAACTAAAGTTATCTCTGAAGGATATCCTAGAATGATTTTTAGTGTTTAGTAAGTTTGTATGGGATTTTTAGACAAGCAGAGGTTCTACACTGTCAATATAAATTACTTCTGTGAGTAGATAGCAGTAAGCTGAATAACTGAACTCTATATGCTACGTATTGTCTAACAAGCTGGTCCCTCTCCTTTCTAAATACATCTACATCTCTATTGCTGGTTTATGATTAACAGTGATTTTATTAAATCAGTGAGCCTTAAAAAACCTATTTAATGCATGGAGATAAACACAAGCATGAATTTATCACTATAGTAATCTATATATAGTCATATGAAAAATACTGAATTGGAACCTGAAAGATGAAGTCTGTTGTTTCTTGTTAACAGCAGTAAAATGTTTCCAAATAGGTACAAAAATTTGTTGACACCTATTATTACCGATCTGAATCTTGACAAATAAAGAATACTATATACTATGTAAAAGTTATCCATGAAAAACAGTTTTCTAAATACCTTACAGAATAATTTTTCTAAAAGCGTGCAGGAAGGGTGTACAGATCTTCCATTTTCATATTTAGCCCAAACTGATGAAGGCAGAAAACCTTTCATTACGCCATGACTTATGCTGTTGAGATCTTATCATGTATTCTGTCATGTCAGAAGTAAAGACAAGATGAAATATGCTTTGACAAGTTGTACACATACCAATGTCACAAAAGCCTAGCTTACATGGCTTTCTGAAGGCTGAACAGGGTTATGTACTGTAGGCATATAAACTCTCACACAAATCTCACTCCTAATCAAATAAAAGCCAGGAAAGTTCAGGGAATTCTCCACTCATAACAACTTCTGAGAAACAGCAAGAAATCCCACCAATTTTGATTATGTTACAATTGCTGCAAAACTCTTGGCCCAGAAAAGCTTTTGCTCAAAGACAAGCTGTAATGAAACATTACATGGATCTCCAAAGAAATGGGAAAAATTGGGAAGAGAATTTATTTAATAAGTAAAATGTACATAATTCTGTAAAGAGAAAAAAAGTTTATATACAGATTTTATATAGCTTAATGTAAATTATGTATAATTTACATAGATGATATATGAATATTATAATTTGGTTTACATACTAATAAATTTTTTTTAAGCAAATTTAACAACTTAGCCTTTAAGGGAGGAATTTATCTCATCACATATTAGATCCTAAAGAAGTGTTTAATTTTGGCTGCTTGCAGAGGTTTCACAGAATCAAAGAATCATTCAGGAAGGGGCATCTGGGAATGTTGTCATACCACCACCACCATCCTGATCAAAGTAGGGTCAGCTAAAGCATGTTGCTCAGTACTTTATCCAATTAGATTTTTAAAACCTCCAAGGATACTCAGGAAAAATACCAAGGATACCAATCCATAGCCTCTCTGGACAATCTGTTACAGTGTTCAACAATTCTCACAGCAAAAACTTCTTCCTTATGTTTAAATTAAACTTCCCATATTTGACTTTGTGCACATTGCCTATCGTTCAGTTACTAAGTATCACTAAGGGTCTGACTCTCTAGCACCCCCATATCAGGTATCCATACATACTGAGAAGATCCCCCTGGGCCTTGTCTTTTCCAAGCTGAACAGTCCCATCCCTCCCATCTTCTATTCATATGACAGATTTTCCAATCCCTTCATCACCTTCATGGCCCTTTGCTCTGGACTTACTCTGGTATGTCCCTATTTCTCTTGTATTGAAGAGTCCAAAACTGGACACAGGACAGAGCACTCCAGATGTGGCCTCACCTGTGCTGCTTAGATGGGAAGGGTCACCTTCCCTGACCTGCTGGCAACACTTGCTAATGCAACCCAGGAGACTTTTCGGCCTTTGCTACAAAGGCACATTGCTGGCTCATGTTCAGCTTGTGTCCACCATACCCTTGTAGAGGAACGAAGGTAGTAGGTTGATCAGCATTGATAATATGCAGCTGTGGCCTTGCCTGGAAGGCAGTGAGTTGATTGACATGGATGATGTGCAGCTGTAGCTCGTTCCTGTTAAGTAGTTAAATAGCACCGAGGATTGTAGGAAGAGAGCTGGATGGAGGAGGAGCAGTGTGGTCTGGCCTCTGGAGGAAAGAGTCACAGTCACGGACAGTAGAAGCTGACCGGACAGTAGAAGCTGACGGAGGGTAAAAGCCTTGTTACAGCCTACTAACCTGCCTGTGCTGTGACATACCCTGAGGTCTTTTTCTGTCTATCTGCTTTCCAGATGGCCTTCCCCCAGCATGCACTGGTGTATGGGGTTGCTCTTCACCAGGTGAAGGAATTTATCTTTCCCCTTGTTGAACTTCATGAGTGCCCTGTCAGTCCATTTCTTCATCCTGTCAAGGTCCTCCTGAATGGCAGCACAAACATCCAGTGTATCAGCCATGCCCATGCCTCTAATATTTTATCATCTCCTCAGTTTAAAAAACAAGGCTCTTCCTAAAGCAGTTCACCACATCTGCACTAGAACAAAAGGAATGATGTCCTGAGGATGCCTGTCTCTCATCAGTAATTGCTGCTGTGCCTAGATGACTAGCTTGTACTATGCACAGAAATTTCCAACTGGTTAATTTAGGCAAGGTGAATTTTTGCTGAGTGCTTACATTATGTGTCAAAATAAAGAACTATGAGAAATCCAAAAGTGTAGAGTTAGATCATCAGAAATGTGCTACACTTTTCTCAGACTTTCTTTTTAGTAGTGGAAGTCTTGGATTCAATTCTAGTATAACATTTGTCACATATAAAATATTTACATTTACAATAAAAGGAAGAAACAAAAATCCTCCCATTCTTATTTACGTGGTGTGGCATTTGTGTATCAATTTAATAATTCAATATAGCTCCTTTTAAACTTCATTTTCCTGCTGGCAGACAAATACTTATTTACTGAAATTTTGCTTCTTCAAGGAAATCCAAAGGAAAATAAGCAGATGTGCTCACAGTGCAAAACTTATGTTTGTCATTTAGCTGCACAGAATGAACGATCTTCAAGACATGAGGAAAATGCATATGCTATGGGCATAGACAGTATTCATTACAGCCTACATATTCCCACAAGCAAACAAGTTTTTCTGTTTAGGTATCTGGATTACACATCCTTAAATACAATCAAAGTGAGTTTTGGCCTTATCACCTCTTACACATTCTGTTTGATTTTATATGATGTTTTTCTAGTACTCATAACTTTGGCAAATGTTAATCCTTCAGACTAAAAATCCACAGACTACAGTCAATATTGTCAATGTAAATCAAAAAATGCCCAAGTTCAATCTCAGACTGTCACAATAAGTCTTACAAATTATTAAGTATTTTAAAGTTTAAATCATGAATACGTAACTGCCTTCTAATTTTCAATTAAAATTAACTGTACTTGTACCACATCAGAATGAATAATGTAGTATTTTCTTCTGTACTTCCCTACCAACCCACTTTGCAGCTTCTTCACTGATATATAAAAAGCTACATTTTGTACAGCATCACACCTTCTCCTGGCCTTTCATTACACTTCCCCTCTTTCCACAGCTGAGGATGTCCTCATTCTCCCATTATATAAATGACAGCTTGGTGTGTAAGGACAGGAAAAAAGGAAGTTGGCAAGGGAACTACAGAAGATCAAGTATCTGAATAATTTCTCAAAAGCTGGAAAAGAAAAAGAACCATACTGTTCCACTTGGACCTTGCTGCTGGTTCTCTTTCTTAAAAAAAAAAAAAAAAAAAAAAAAGAGAGAGAGAGAGAAGAGTTCTTCATCCTCTTTGTCTGCATATTTGTTTGTTAAAAAACTGCATGGTTCCTAAAAGATGAGTTTCACTTTATAGGTTGGCTGTTCTTGTCTGTGAAGTGAGGTAAAAGAAATAAAGCAATTCAAAGAATGTTTACCTCTTGCTAGTCTAAAGACCATGTTCAAATTTCTAAGATCTGCTGTAATTTGATGACTAGAATCAATTGGGACCCTGATCATTTCTAGGTACAGACTGCCCTGAGTAAAAAGGGAGTTAGAGCATCTGTAGCTTTTGTTGCAAGGATCACCCGATACAACGCATTTGCTCTCAGTCCTGCAATGTGCTTGCAGCCATTCAACTGCACAGCTTCCTCTTCCCATGCTACCATTTCAGAGACCCTGCTTCCTCTCCAGAAATCTCAGCTCAAACTAGGATTCCTGCCTGTAACTGTTCTTCTGCTTGCCAACTCACTCATTAACTGTGAAATCATTTAGCAAAGATTAAGTCTTCCAAGTATGCAGAGAAGAGGATAGCCTACTGTCTATTTCTGTCGCTTATGTAGTTCACTGCATGGGAGGCTATATGTAGACTTAAAGAATCCAATGGTGTTACTCTGAGATGATTTCTAAGAGGATGGCAAATGGAACTGTTTCTGTTTCCTTTTTCAAAATAACTATATGACAAAGCAAATTTGTCAAGAACTGAAAAGGCGAGAGAAACCAGACTTGAGATTGACACCTGAATTGCAAATAACACAGCCTGCCCGACTGCCATAGTAACAACTGGTGTCTGTAAATATGGGATTTAATGTGCCAATTTGTCTGTATGAAGATGTGGATAAAAAACAATACAGGTAGTTTTGCCAGACTTAGAGGTAAAAGTTACACAGAATTTCTCCTCAGGAACATAAGTAGCAGGCAAGCTAGTTGAAATCATGTCCTCCTCCTATCTCTCCTGCTAATGTGCATGCTCTAGATAACATCCCACGATCCTGATTCTGTGACTGTGCAAACCTCCATCTACATTCTGGATGAATCTTGCTCTACTTCCCACTGTTTATCTATTGTATACGACAGGGTATAGGTAATGTTTTAGTAATAACTTTTTTTCTGTTAGACATTATTTCTTATCGTCCATAGTAGCATTCAAAACTGATCATTTGTTGTTTGTGGGTTTTGGTCTTTTTTAAAAAAGTAAGGGATATAAGCAGATGAATTTGTGCCATTTAGTTTATATGTCTATCGAGGACATACATTATCTGTATGAAAATTTTGTTCCATTCCTCAGATACACATTATGTTTTGGCAATGTATCCCATGCTGATTGCTAACATGCACCTCAGTTAGTAAGAATGATTATAATGTATAAAAAACAGGAAGCTATCAGGGACATTGTTAATGAGGAAAGAACACGATACTGAAAGGTGCTGACACTAAGGTCAGTTAGAATTAATGCTAGAGTTGATTACACCACGTTCTGAACTGTTGTAATGGGTCCCTGTAGAAAAGATCACAAAAAAAGCTGCAAAGGGCTCTGTGTGAGATCCTTTCATCCTTCGGACTTGAGGTGAAGAAAAAGATCAAGTGCCCCTTAGTCAAGGGTGGTTAGCAGACATGATGATAAATCTCCATCAGACATCCAAATGTCAAGCAAAACTGGTAGGGAGACTGAATTACTTGGCACTGGGTTATCTGGCTCTGCAGGTATATAGCAAACCAAAAAAAACCCAGTGATGGCATCTTTTCCTCTTCTTTTAAACCAAATAAGAATTTGATTAAGATGATGATACCCAAAAGAAAAGCAGCTGTGACTAAGGAAGGGTTGGGGGCAATAAGACTGTGCCATAAAGTATCCATTGAACAATGAGAAATGATCAATCAGCAGCGTGAAAGTTTGCTCCTAACCTTGGATTCCTGGTATTTTGCCTCAATATACTTTGGATACCATGTCATCTCTGAGAATCTGGGAAACAGCCTTTGTTCAAGCCCCACCTCTGACAACCTTTTTGAAAGAAAGTATCACCACTCTAACCCAGCACCTAAATCCAATGTTTGGTGTACGTAACATAATAACCTTCTCCAGCAGTGATACTAATTTCCTAAATTATGACAAGATCCTTTTGAAGATCTCTTTTTACTCAGACTCTGCTCTTTCTTATAAATTATTCAAACCAGCAAAATTTTTTTTTTATTATTTTATCACCCACCCCCCCCACCCCCACCCCCCATCTGTTTTCAGTCCTTCAGGTCTTTGTCCAGACTCAGTATCAGGTCAGTTGCTTACAGCACCTAATTCGTGTTTTGAAAAATACTGGTGCTATCAATATACTCTCTTCTTTCAAAAATATGTTCTTAATGTAATTCTCTTTTTTTTCCACTCACTGTTTCAGTGCCCCTACCCCCCATCATATTAACTACATATTTCTGAAGGTTATCTTTAACTTCACTAGTGACTTTTTTCAACTCCTGACTAACATTAATTTCTCCCTTTTGTTCTTGTCATATATTTACACACACAATTCTGCTCATACATACAGAGTTTTTAAACTCAAACTTCAAAATGTTGGGTATGATAGTAGTACCATCAGAGGACAAAACAGAATGGTAAGCAATTCTCTCTCATTTTGTGGCTTGGGTGATTGCCAGTGTTACATGGCGTACCAGTTTATAAAGATGTATTTTTGATCATCTTACAAGTTTTATTTATTTCTTATTGGCAGAATCAGATTATTTTTTAGCTGAAGGAGCTTTCTTATCTGCAAAATTGTAATTTTCTGTTATATAATAAAGCTATCTTAATTTAGAGTTACATATGTCTTTTCTTGCTCAACTTTCATCATAATTTTTGGCATATTTTTTGTCTTCCTTTCATTGCTTGTCACAACAACTTTCACTTGTGTCTCAGCATCTGAGGATACAAAAGTCTGATCTGTGAAAGTGCTGTATTTCCATGCTGAAAACATTTTTATGTTTTTCTGTTGATTAAGAAAGCGTATGACAAATACAAAAGAAAAAATATTGACCATGACCTTACAACACGCAAAGAAGAAAGATTTAGTTGTTTTAATCAACTGAAGAATGCTATTTTGGATGATTCAGTGAGTGAAAATAAATAGGGGAGATTTATTTTCACTAGAGACAAGGGTGAGGAATGATAGCTTGGCTACCCACTTGCATATATATCCACCTAACCGACATACACCTGTCTAATTCAGATGCAGGTCCTTTTTCTGTTAGTACATTTGCTTTGTTTTTGCAGGTGAAGGAAACCATAGGGGAGATGTTTAATTGAACTCTGGTGTGGAGGACAGACACAGAGAAAGCAGAATGGCTTCCAGCTTTCACTTACAAATTAAACAAAATCCTCAGGGATCTTTAACTGGCAGACATTTGGAGGAAATTAAATGCTAATGTGTGCAGTTGTACTTTTTACACCCACAGACATCAAATATATAAAGACACTAACTTCTCTTCTGTTGCAGCAAATTCATAATATATGCACAAGGTATAAGGTTAAATCTTATGAAGTAAGGTAAGAATTCAATATCAAATCATGCACTTGCAATATAACATGAGCCCAGACATTTTCAGCCTTAAATTGTTTAAATAAATGACTAACACTTTTTTTATGTGCAAAAATATGGCACTACTGCAGAATTAGAGAAGGTCCTTGTTGAATACTACAATGTGAATTATGCCCAGGAGAATACAGTAAATGAGGTTCTGGGATGGCACGAAAGCTCTTATGCATAGGCTTTCAATACTTCCACAGAGATAAGAAAAAAGTTTTAAATGTTTCCCACTTAAGAGCTTCAAAAAAGATTTCAGCAACTCAGGAGAAAGAATATCTACCAGTAAGAGCACAGGGTGAGAGCTGGTCATAGCGGTTAGAAAGCTCATGTGCTTTATCATACCCTTCTTTTTTGTAGGTTATGACAAATGTGTGCACGTGTATAAATGGCAAATTATGGTGTTACTATGTATGTTTTGTTACTGTTCTAAACTGTCAGAAGGCTTGTATCTTTAGGAGATAGCAGCATGTAAATTCTGTGCTTTTGGTTTTCTGCAAAGAATAAAAAAATCCAGCTGTTTCCTAAGAAACTGAATACTACCTGAAAACCCCACTGAGTTCTCCCTTAACCTTAAGCTTAAGGGATAACTGAGAGTGTGATCTGTGTGACCAAAATGGTATCTATACCTGAACAAGGCTCATTTTGTAGTCAGTGAGAGAAATAGCTATTGAAAAGACAACTTAGATGACTAATCTTTAGGTTTTTAATGCTAACTGAGATGAATTGTGTTCTAAGTTGTTACCAGCACTAATGCTTGGCATTCTTGAATTGCTTGGTATGGAAACTTGTAGCAGTTAGCGTAAGTTAGGCCTAGCTGAAAGCAGTCTTAGCGTATGTGAATAAGCTTTAATTCATCCTATAAGATGAGGGAGTAGCTAAGCATAGAAGTAATGTAAACATAAGCTTTTGAAACAGTGTGAAAGTTGTGATGTTGGGATTCTTTGAGACAGGAAGACTGAATGCCAGCACCAGTCATTTGCTGGGCATACAATGATTCTGCTTGGGCCAGTAAAGTTTTGGGTGTTCCCTACCCCATCCCAGCATGAACAGTGTCCCGAGTAGCTCAGGGAGAAAACCTCAGGGACCCTACAGCCCTGCAACAGGGTCAGGACCATCTATCTCCTCAACTTCCAGAGATGCCTGAGAGAAGAGCACTTGAAGCTAAGGAAGGATGCATGGCACATCTGGAACCCCTGTGCTGATCCACCAGCACTCTCTCCTAGACTTCACATTCTCTCACAGAGAACAGGAAAGTCATGTAATCTGTAAAATTGTGTGTATCTGTCATGAAAGTGTTTAGGTATCTGAATCCACTCAGTCTCCACGCTACCATTTGGTGTGAAACAACAAAACCACAGCTTGTTTCTTAATACCATGTCTCTTCCACATGGCTGGAATAGAGAATACAGACAGGCTATAAGTTTGAGCCTTGTAGAAATCGTGGACAGAGATGGGATTTGTCTGCACATATATACACTATGATAAATTTATTATAAATTATCTAGTCTTGAACAGATTCTGAGACAGCTAGCTTTAAGTTGGTATACATAGACACACGGTTTAACCTACAGACCTGATTCAGTAGCTCCCATTGTTAGGTGCATATCTTTCACACTTACATTTCCTACTTATATTTCCCGCTTATATTTCCCATATTTTGTAGGCTTGCAGTCACTGACCTGAAATTTCTAGCAGCATGATATAAAAAGGTTAAGTGTTTTGATGTTAAATTTGTTTTTTTAATCTAATCTTTGGCAAGCACAGAAAATTAAGATAGAAACTTGTGGTAGAGGTCTCACCAGAATGTTAAAACAGTCTGATCCAGGGGCCCAATGGAATGCAGCCCCAAGCGTGGAGGGAGCTGGCAGATGTTATTGCCAAGCCACTCTCCATCATCTTTCAAAGGTCATGGAGAACAGGAGAGGTGCCTGAGGACTAGAGGAAAGCCAA
>JAVJGI010000014.1:53567919-53578460 GCA_035590275.1 Ibycter americanus | reverse complement strand
GTAGCCAGGGGTGTTCCCCAGGGGTCACGGCTGGGTCCAGTCCTGTTCAACTTATTCATCAGTGACCTGGATGAAGGGCCAGAGTGTGTCCTCAGCAAGTTTGCTGATGATACAAACCTGGGAGGAGTGGCTGACACACCAGCAGGCTGCGCTGCCATTCAGCGAGACCTGGACAGGGTGGAGAGCTGGGCAGACAGGAACCTAATGAAGTTCCACAACAGCAAGAGTAAGGCCAGCACCTGGGGAGGAACAACCCCATGCACCAGTACAGGCTTGGGGTTGACCTGCAGGAAGGCAGCTCTGCAAAGAAGTTCTGGTGGACAGAAAGTTGCCCATGAGCTAGCAGTGTTTGTAATACTGTCACTCTTCTTACATTCATTGAACATGGTTGTGACACTTCATTGGAACTGTAAGAAAGTATTTTCTGTAAAATAATGATAATAATAATAATGACAAAAAATGTCCTACATTCGCAATGTGTTTCCCATACTGGTATAAGAAAGCCCAAACTTTGGTTAACTTTCTCTTTTTCTTCTGATTTCCAGGAATGTGAGGATCACTGTATAATTTGCTTCTACTAAAGCAAATAAGAATTCAGATTTTAATACTTTTGTAGGTTTTTTGCCTGATATGGAGTGGAGAGAATGTAGTAGTAATTGAATCTATCTATGTTCAGAGTTCTGAAAACTGTAAAGAAGAAAAACAATTCATTTCAAGACAAATAAAAATTTCATTTTTGAAACTTTAAAAAATTGGAGTGATTTTGCTTAAAAAACCCTGAAATTAATGTGTTCAATTTTGAAAATATTATAGAAATTTTAATTTTAACTTGTTGCATCACCTTTATTTTTAAAATTATTTGGTCATATATTTTTTTTAAAATGATAAGCAAGTTGCCCGGGTGAACTAATTGCTTTTATGGTAGCAATCCTTATAGCCTAGAAAACATAGAAATGCCTAGTGCATTCAAAGTGTATAGTTCTCAGCCTCAGGGCTAACTTATCAATGTATATAAATACCTGATGGAGGTGGATAAAGAAGGCGTTGCCAGATATTTCTTGGTACCACCCAGTGACAGATGAGAGGCAATAAGCACAAACTGACATTCAGTAAAGTCCATCTAAGAAAAAACATTTAATAGTGACAGTGATCAAAGCTTGGAACATGTTGCTCAGACAGGTTTGGAGTCCCCATCTTTGCAGATATTCTAAACCCAACTGGACAAAGTTCTGAGCAACCTGTTCTAGTTGGCTGTGTTTTGAGCAGGGATGTTAGACTAGATGATTCCAGTGGCTCCTTCGAACCTCAGCTACCTGTCATTCTTTGAATAAAAAGGCAATAAAGCAGCTACAGTGATAATCCAGATATTTAAATAAACCAAACAAACAAGACCGCCAAAACAACAGATTACAATGAAGATATATCTTCCTGCTGAAAAGTTTCTTAACACAGATGATCAGACTAACTGTGTCAGTGGGCTACTTTCCACTGAATCAGAGCAGAACCAAGTAAGGTCCCTATTTTCTATTTATGCACTTAATTTGGTGTTCCAAATGAAGGCTTTATGTGCACTGGAAGAAATCCGTCTTGACACTTGCAAACTAGACCTACAGTCCCTGTAGTTTGTGAAAGCTGTTGTGAAATAGTAGGCCAGAATGAGAGTTGTACTGACCATGGCATGAAGAGAGAGAGGTAATTACGATAACTCTGAAGAAAATTTGATGGGCCAAAAATTATCTGTGTCTTACTGAAAGCAAATCTTTTATTCTGGCCTCCCACTCCTGCTGCTGTGAAACTCAGTTTCTTGTAAGGTCCGGAAAAAGAGCCCTCAGGGTGGTCATTGGTCTTTTGGCTCTTGTTTATTAATAAAGCATTCAGTTGCTGGAAGTGGTTTTTTAGGGTAAATTCAGAGTTTAAGGTTGAAATGCATTTCAATAAGGTAGGAAAGCATTTCTTAGTGCTAGAAATATATATGCTACTGAAAACCAAGCAACTTTTTTTTTTTTTGTACTTACTTTACAAACAAGTATGCAAAACAAAGCACACCAACTAAGAAAGCAAAATGCAGAGTGGAAATTTTCCTTTACCTAGTATCAGCATCAAGGATCTTTTTCCTCAGCAAGCAGGACACTGAGTGGCACTGCTCATTCCTTGTCTTTCAGATTAATAATTCCAAGAATGGTTTCATCAAAGTTAGCAGCAAGACTGAATACTTTTTAATGCTTTTTAAGAATACTCTTGATTTTTCTTTGCAAATTAAATCTCCCACCACAATAGGCTAAGCTCTAGCCTGTTCCCACGAGGTATGTTTTTAAATACTAGACCAGTTCAATAAAATTAAAGGACTCCTATTACTTTAGAATTTAATCCTAGTAGGTAATGAGAACATTGTAAAGCATCTTTAATACACTGTATGTAATTACCTCTTCCACAGTTAGGAATTCAGAAAAAAGTCTTCACCTGAAGAACATCAGTGGGATTCCAAACAGTATAAAACAAAAGGCTTGATATGTTTCTCTCGTACCAAAATATCTTCTTGTTCACAGAAAGATACTTGTTTTACTAAAAGTTCCCAAATTCCCCACCTCCCCTAATACTCAAAATACTTAATACTTAAATTCTTGATTAGTTATTCTCCTGCAATCATGCTGAATTGTGCCTTCATTGAAGCTGAGATGATAGCCAGATGGCTGGAAGCTATCCCATGGCTACTTAGCAGAACCCAGCCAAGATTTATGAAAAACTATTGTTCATAGTACAAAGTTCATTCTTTTCATCCTTGTAAAATGTCAGTGAGTTAACTGGTTTATATCAGAAAAGTGAAATTCATATTGTGAGTTATAGCATATTTCAGATAATAGTTACACCCATGTACTGACATCCATCATCATTCATGTTCGGGTCAGGCATACATGCATTGACTACTTTTGTTTAGGGATCTTATTTCCCATAGTACTTGGCAGTTACTATAGAAAAGTACACAAAAATTGCTGAGGACGTATCATGAATTTTTAGTAGTTCATCTACAATTTAATTACTTTTCAGGAGTTTATGATACCTTATGATAACTTGCTGCAAACCTAGTCATTAAAGTTACAAGGAATACTTCTCAAGAAGACCTTTCCATTTCAGAAGTTTCTCCTTCATGAAATTCTGGAAATAGTTTAGGGCTCAAGATATAAAGAAGGTTTGAGAATTATTTATTAACCACTGGCTCTGAAGAGAATACACATTTCTCTGGACAAAAGAATTAATATTCATGACTGTAGAAGCATAGTCACATACTAGAGTTTGCATGCCAGAGTGCAAAGATGAATAATTTTACTGAAATGCATATGATTAAAATGCAGATAGGCTAAATGTACCTTTTCATCTTTGTAGGTTGCAATGCATTTTGTGATCAGAGGATTAAATAATAACTTTGCCTACAGAACTCCACAGGAGACCTCCACAGAGGCTGAGTTGTGTTTTAGAAGAAAGAAAGGACCATTTCTCTTTCTTGACTTGAAAGACAGAATAAGCTTTATCTCCAGGGCAGACTTTAAACCCATAAATATGGTTCCCCAGGCTGTGGGAAAGACTAGACT
The DNA here is from genome assembly GCA_035590275.1 of Ibycter americanus. NCBI lineage: Eukaryota > Metazoa > Chordata > Aves > Falconiformes > Falconidae > Ibycter > Ibycter americanus. The sequence continues at coordinate 53,574,873 of JAVJGI010000014.1, read as the reverse complement.
GAAACCACAGTATTGTCAGCCTACATATTCTGCTCTAGGTAGTTTGAGGCACTTCTGTCTCTGTGCTGCATATAAGAGAGCTTATTCTAAGGCACGTAAGTACTCACAGGATTTATATTTTGCTTAAGGTCCAATGATGTAAAATTTAGGAGTTGCAGCGTCAGCTCAGGATTCCCCTCCCAAACAACAAGAAAATGAATCTTTTCTTTCAGAATCCCTGTTTTGATATGGCCTGGTTTATTTGGATCAAGAACCAGCATTTTTCATCTCCAGAACAATAACGCAGTCGCAAAGTCATTGAGCTCTCTTTCCTTTGTTTGGTGTTCTTTGCCTCATCTGGAGAAGGGAGATGTAGTTGACTTCCATGTTGGTTAGGTAAATGATCTAACTTCTGGGGGGTAGAAACTTTTTCTCCCTCTCTGACCCAATGCATATATTTGGGTTGGAGACACATACCTGTATTCACATAATTTCTAGCCATTCCTTGCTTTCAAAATTCCTAGTGGAACAAACCCTACTCAAAATGAATCTAAATAAATTTATATACCAAAAAAGCCACTCTGGGTTTATCTTTTTTTTTTTTTTTTTAATATAAGCTTTGCTGAATCAAGTTACTTTGCATACTATTAGCTGTTGATATTTGTATTAGGAAGAAAGCTATTGCCTACTCTGATTTGGGGACTTAAACTACTACTTCTATGGGACTCTGCACAGCCCTGTGTTATACAGATTTACCAGCTAGCTCAGAGATCTTGGAACAACACTGCACAGATGTTACTGTTTGCTTCTCTAACAACAAACAAACAAAACAAAAAAAAAACCACAAAGAAACCCCTGTTCTTCTCAGTTGTTACAATTGCAAGCAGAACTGACCCTGACGGAAGTAGATGAGATATGGCTGAAGAAGTGACAGGACAGGGGCTAGGAGCTCCAGGGAGAAGGGGAAAAAACACTGAACAGAATCTACCTGTGGTGCTGACTGGGCATAAATATCACAGAAGAGGCTTTACCGCTGGAGTGGCCCTGTGTAGCTGTTGTGCTGTTAACAGTTGGACTTCAAGGGTTTGGTTGCATTAACTGTGGATTCAGCAAAAAATATGGACATGGAAGAAAACCATACCAGGTTTGTAGATAAAAAACGTTTTAATTGCTTTGTCTTAAAATATTGTTTTCCAATTATCTAAACTGTTAGCAATTGCACTGGAAAGATTGTAAAGAATAAAATGTGTGTACTTCAAGGAAAAACATTTTTTCGTATCTCAGCCAAACTAGCCTTCCACAGTTAGAAGGAAGAATGTGGTGTTTGCTGAAGCACCAAACTGGTTTAGAAGCATAATGCCTGTACACTTCTGTAGTCTTGCCTGTAGAAGCATCTGGCAATCATACTCTACTACACATGTCATTCTTTCTCAAATTATGGGACTGGATAAAAAACATGCAAGTTGTGAAAGGTGTTGGTGAATACCATACCAGAAAGTGTAATGAAAAAGTTCACAGAGCATTATTAAGATACAAGCAATGCTGGAATAAAGAAAGCACACTTTACAACAGTGTAGAACACTCTACTTTGAAGAAGGAAAGGTCTCAAGTTTTAGCAACTAGTAAGTATTACAATGCAGCATCATCTTGCTATTGGATAAAGTGAAAGCAAGTTATAATTAGAATATCAGAGTTTCAGAATTCAAGGTGTAATACTAAAAGTCATCATTTTCACAGAATCACAGAATGTTTGAGGTTGGAAGGGACCTGTGGACGTCAGCTTGTCCAAGCTCCCTGCTCAAGCAGAGTCACATAGAACCAGTTGTCCAGGACCATGTCCAGAGAGATTTTGAGTATCTCCAAGGATGGAGACTCCACATCCTCTCCGGGCAACCTATTCCAGTGCTCCGTCACCCTTACAGGGCAAAAGTGTTTCCTGATGTTCAGAAGGATCATCTGTATTTCAGTTTGTGCTCATTGCCTCTGGTCCTGTCACTGGGCACCAGTGAAAAGAGCCCATCTCCCTCTTCCTTGCACCCTCCCTTCAGATATTTGTACACATATATTTGTACCAACCCAGAAGTGGACACAGGACACCAGGTGTGGCTTCACTAGTGCTGAGTGGAGGGTCCTGCTGGCAAGACTCGTAATGCATCCCAGGATACCGTTAGCCTTCTTGGCCACAAGGACACATTGCTGGCTTACGTTCAACTGTGTCCAGCAGGACCCCCAGGTCCTTTTCTGCTAAGCTGCTTTCCAGCATGCACTGGTGCCAGGGGTTTTTCCTCCCCAGGTGCAGGACTTTGCACTTCCCCTTGCTGAACTTTATCAGGTTCCTCCCAGCCCATTTCTCCAGCCTATTGTGGTCCCTCTGGATGGCAGCAAAATCCTTAGGTGTATCACTCATGCTTCCCAGCTTTATGTCATCACCAAACTTGCTGAGGGTACACTCTGCCCCATCACACAGATCTTAATGAAGTTGCTGAGCAAGATGTACACCACTAATGTACACCACTAGTTATTGGCCTCCAAGTAGACTTCATGCCACTGATCCCCCCATCTTCTGGGACTGGCTGTTTTGCTCTTCCTGCCCATACACTTCAGCTGCTTTACCTCAAAAGAACAAATCACAACAGTGAGTGGACTGTGTCAGATACTTGTAAGCATGGAACTAAAACTTGTAAAATAACACTTTTTAAATTATTTCACAGCTATATAAAATAGAGGGGAAGCAGACAATACAACTTTTGTAAAATAACACAGTGTTGAAGACTTAATTTGTCATCATTCAGCTCAAAGTTTTCTGACCCACAGAGTAACAAACTGTGGTATAAATAGAGAAAAGACTGGGCAATGGGAAAATTTCCACCTTCATATGCGACTGAGATAGCTCTGATATCACTCATTGCAGAAAGTTTCAATCTCAGGTGTATATATAGACCTCACTATTATGTTTGTTTTCACTAACTACACTAAATAGACATATATATATTTTTAATTTTTTGTTGCTGTTGACTTTCTGTATACGCTATTCTGTAATCTTATAAAAAAAAAAGCTAACAAATAAAATCAAATCCTAATTCACATTAAAAAGCTCATTCCTTTTGACCTGAATTAATTAATTTCCAGATACTTGTAAGGACAATATAGTATACTTCTTTGTCTTGCCCTCTTTGGCTCACCTTTCACTGCTATATTTACTATGACCTTTGCAGCTAAAGATTGTATCATGATTCACACAATTTTTTTGCAGGTCACTACTGCCTTCTGAAAGGTCCCCGTTAGTATTGGTTCTATATAATGTGATGGTTCCTGTCCCTGATTATGTTTCTAATCTTATTTGAATAAAACCTTTCATAAAACATATCTAGAAAGTTATAAACCAGTAGTGTTGTTAGCAGATGTTTTATGCTAAGGCAATCAGATCAATCCCAATGAAAGACATCACTCTGCAGAACATAAGAATTCATTCACAAGAAAATACATTAAAATCTATTGCTTCTTGAAATATTTTGAATCCTTTACTTGTTCTGTCCATTTCACATTCTGTTTGCTAACCTACTTTAAACTGCTTTGTTTTCCATCACTTATGGGACAACTATGATTTCAAACAGAAAGAATAACAACCTAACGCTTGCACAATATAATGCTCTCCGGCTATTGAACTAATAGTATAACAAGTAGGTCTAGTTTTTCACTAGTCAAAAATAATCCAGTTAGCCAAATTGCAGGAATCCACCACTAATCAATGGGATGAATATTCAAAAAAAGAAGTAATAACTGTTTATGCTATTCTTAACAGCTAGAGCTTCTGGAGATTTTTCACACTCTCACACTATGCTTCCCTTTATTTCAATACAAGTTCAATGCACAAAGGGCTGACATGACTGGACCCAGAAATATTTTGCTGATTCTTTTTCCTAATCAGAAATATTAGATATTCAATCAAATTAAATCTTAACTTTAATATCTATGATTCATGTCTGCTTATCACATTCGCTTTAAATTTCCTTATATATACTAATATATGCATGTGTATGTATACAGAAAAACCTAATGACATTACATGACAGCTTTCAATATTTTTGCAAGTTTCACAAAACAGTATTTTAAAGTTATTTCTTTCATCCAAATGAGCATATAAAAACAGAAGGCAAGATTGTAATATGTGTGATCACAAGTGAGTAGCAAACTTCTGTATATTTTTGTCCCCCTGTTTTAGTGGAACTTCTTCCAGAGTCAAGTGCTACTCGGAATAAGTATCTAATCTTAACATCTTTCATTAAAACTGTGTGCAGACTGTTACTCGGGAATATACACATTTGTCTATATTGGAAATAGAATTTATCATTGGTTATGACATCATGATTAATTTTTGTTTATAGTTTACTATTGATTGCATACACTTTTCACAACCACAACAGTTCTAAATGTAATAAATAATAATAGCAATGTTTGATTTTATCTTACTTGTTTCTACAAAAATAATCAGGGCATCACAATTGAGAAGAAACTACAGAAAGGTGGAATAGTGATAACTGAGTAGACTGGGGAAGATGAATTGCTACAGTGCTCTTTAAACACACACTTTTTAACACTGATTCTATGTCCAATTATTCTGCAGGCTCCTTTGGCATGCAAGTCACCCATGCATTTCAATACTTTGCTTTTGTATAAGCCTGGTAAGTGTTATCAAAATATTGATAGGAACAAATTAGCTCTCCAGGATTTCTGTAGTGAAAACATGACCAGAGAAATACGCAATAAACACTTTTCCAGAAGCTGCATTCAGTTTTGTCTTAATGACAAGGAACAACCAACAACATATATCACCAATGGAAAAATGGAGAAGTTGACAGCTACATGTATACATTGACAACTGGGAAATACAAGAAATTGCTAAAGGAAATGAAATGTATTCATGAAACTTCTAAGGCAAATATTAAGGCTAATAAGTATTACACTACATTGGAAACAGAAAAATATTCTAGCACTGATATATGACCTAAAGTTGACACAGACAGCCAATTCATCAATCAGTCATAATACACTATGTCAAAACAGTGTAAGAATATTTCTGTGTTTGGAACAAAGCCAGATGAAATATTACACCGTAACTGATAAGAAAATATTGTCTATCCCACCACTAAATAAAATGATGTTAAACGACACCTGTTAAATGTTTTAAATCGAGTTTAGATCTTATTTTTAAATGATAAAATATTAATTTAATTGAATTTCACTGAATTTCACCATAGTGTAAAATGAAAGACTGTCTTAGAGAAGTCAGAATATATGCACAAGCTAATCAGATGAACTTGCAGGAGAGAACATTAAAATTACGGATCAAGAAGCAGTCTGGATGACTGATGTTGATTCTTTAATAAATTTGAGACTGCAGTGTAGAGTCTGGGGAATTTGGAAAAGCTAATGTTCTCCCCAACATTTTGAAAGGGAAATTGGTTGACCAAGGCAACCAATCTCATAGAAAACTAAGAAAAAATTGATAGCTGATGTAGTCTATAAATACACATATGGCAGCTAAATCACTGCCCATTTAACACAGTTTATATCAATATGTCTTCTCAGACAATACTAATACGTATGTGTATTCTGATATGCACAAGTTTATGTGCATATATGATCATTTATATGAGTACATATATTCATATGCATAATCACCATTCAAGACAAAGAAAACTACTGAAAAATAAGGTTTCCAGAGAATAAACCACTTAGGTTTTAAAGGTATTTATTAACCTACCTACCATTCATTTCAGCCTTGCATGACATTAGAAGCTTATACTAAATAATTTTTCGTCATATCTTTTAAAATCTATGAATCATCTATTCAAACAAAGCAATATAACATTAAAAGTTCTTATGCTGATATCTAAGGGAGGAAAGTGTTTCAGCTGTCTGTTGAGACTCAAGAAAAAGAAATCCTGTGTGATAGTTATATGAAGTTTTTTTTCTCTTCCTTAGGAGGGAAATTACGGGCTTTCCTTTGTTTTTTTCCTATTTGCTTTCATAAAGCAATAAAGTATAAACAAGATATAAATTTATATTTTAGCCATTTCCTGCTAGAAAAAACAAAACTTTAAGACAGCTTTGTAGAGGCCAGACATGACCTGCTTGCTAAAGAGTTAATACTGTATGGTTTTGGGAATTTCCTGCCCAGGACTAGGTGAAGCAGCAACAGGGAATGAAGGTTGTGTGTGCAGGTGAAAACCTTCATGATTATAACGAAACAACTATCCAAGTTAGAGTTTGCCTAGAACAACACGGAATGTAGATAACTAGGTGCGCAGAACTTACCACAAGAAAAGGAGAAAGATATCAGCTCAGGAGAAATGAAACATATGCTGACTCATCAAACAGTTGTTCTCTCCAGCAGTCAGTGCAGGAGGAAGGAAGGGTTTCATTTCCTTCTCTTTAGGATTCCTCTAAATTAGACCCAAATCTTAATTTAGAAGAATGTGGAGTTCACTTGTTTCTCACTCTCCCTAAATGCCTTACGTAGATCCAAACTGTAGTCTCATTAAATTACATACGAAATTTCTATTTCATTTAGAACAAGATTTGACCTATAAAGCTCTGGGGAAAGAAATGCATCCTGAGTAAGAAACTTATGTAGAGATCAACTAAGTAATCTTTCCTATTCTATGCTTCCTGTTCAATTTTTTTTTTAAAGTGTACATTTAGAAATCATAAAGCATTGGTTCACATCTGAAATCTGTAAATTACATGAGGACAAATGTACTAATATGACATAAACCTTCAAAAGTCTGCAGTCTTGTACATTGCAAGGTTCTTTTTTATGCCTGAAAATCCTACATAGAATGATGTAGTTTGTTTCCCTATGAACAAGTGGTAAAGTGACTTGCATAATGGATCAGTCTGCCTCAAAAAGGCAATTTAAACTTTTTTTAATAGAAACAAGAAACTGATCTGTGAAGGTCCTTAATGAGAATA
>JAVJGI010000014.1:53556127-53567203 GCA_035590275.1 Ibycter americanus | reverse complement strand
CTGTCCATGCTGCTTCTCCATCCTCTTCAGGCCAGTCCACCCTGCTTCTTGCCTCTGCTGCATCCAGGTTCCTGGCTTCTCCTCCAGTCAACCTCTCCTCATCCGGGCCTCCTTCTTCTCTCAGCTTCTCCTCATCTTTCCTACATCCCTGGGCTCTTCCTCATTCAATCACCTCTCTCTCCAACCAGTGCTCCCTCTCTTCCAGGCTCCTCAGTGCTATTTAGCTACATAGCACGAACAAGCCACAGCTGTACATTATCCACATCAGCCAACCCACTGCCCCAAAAGCAAACCCACAACTGTATATTATCAATGTTAATTAACCCTCTACAGTTCCTCTACAGTGCTGTTCTTTTTTTTTTTCTTTTTTTTTTCTTTTTTTTAGACAAAATGTAGATATTACTTTCACAGTCTTTCATTAAATGACCGGCAAAATACATCTACTGAACACTATATAAAGTTGTGGCATAGTGTAATTGCCCCCCCTATAGTCCATACGTCAGTATTCTGCTTGAGAAATTTTTGGAAGAAAAAAATAAGGCATCATGGAATGACAGAGTTCCATGCACCTTTCCAGTAAAGCATGTTGAACATTAATCTCAAATAGCATACCTTTCACAACTTCATATTACTGTTAAATAGAACACAAGTCCAGTTCTTCAACTCATTCAATAATGAGGAAAAGTACAGGATATACCTTGTAGCCTTGTAAACTCTCTTTAGGTCTGTCCACTACTGAACGTGTGAGAAACAAATCTCACCTCTTTAATGATCACTCAGTGTCACTACAGGTAATCTGAAATCCCTGAAGTATTAGGTTTAGCAGAACTTCACAACTTCTTTACTAAACCCACTTTGTTTAAATGAATACTAATTTTGATTTTGGTTTGCACTGATTTTTAGCTTCTTTGCCTCCATCTGTATTTTCCGTGCAACCGCTACAGAAGTATCTCTTCTTTGCAGTTCATTAGTTACAGACTGCTTCCGTACTAACCGTTGCTAGACTCTTCTAGAGCAGACTGGCTACAGCTCACTACAGGACCAGGAATTATCCTTGGCTTGATACCTTACCTACCCTATAGACCTACTCATCTGCAAGCTCTTCAGTGCCTTCCACATCATGCACAATACTTTTCTGTTCTACAAATGCAGCAAAATGTATCAATTCTTATATTCTCAGTTTTTATTTCCATGAGCATAGCCTGGGGCGACGGCCACATAATTTAGCACCAACTTCTACAGATGGTAAAAGGAAATTCTCACAACTGTGAGTTGTCCATTTGGTATGAGGACTTGTGATATCCTTTCTAGGCCTGAAATATTTCAAGAATTTTTTTAAGCAGTTTTAATATCTTATTATTAAACAGCACATCAAGAAGAATTACTTGCAAGCATGGGATATTGTAACACTAAGCATTGGGATAATGCTTGGGTTTAGTTGTGGGCAGAGTTGCTTGGGATGTTCTTTGCTTCACTTCTTAAGCTATGGCTGAGGCATGACTGAATATGCTATTTAAACCATTAAAAATACTGAGCTATCTAAACTTGGAAGAATGCTTTACTTTCCTTCTCAAAATTCATTATTTCCCTTTCAGATTTATTATATTGTATCTATAATTTGGAGCTAGATATAAGTGCCACCATCTAACTAAGAGTTCGATTTTTGGAATAGATTTCAAAATACCAGATTACATTAATGGAGGGGTCATTATAAATTATATATATAATAATATAATATGATAAAATTATATTATCAAAAGGATCTGTCATCTAAAACAATGAAATTGGGACCAGAACCAAGCCCTATCCTGCATTAGGGTAAAGATGCCCTCTTTTGCTCACTCATCTATTTTATATTACTATTACTTGTGGGAGAGTAAGACACTTCAAACAGTACAGTCAGAAATGTCTCTCGGTCCTAACCACAAAACGTTTCCTAAATTGATTAATTGGTGAAACAGGTGGTTTTGAACCTTTTCATGTGGAGGAAAAACTGAACTGATGACGTCCCTCTTCGTTGGTCTGTGAAGCCCTTTTACAGCTAATGATAATATGGGCATTTTCCTTTACCTTTGAAAGCGATGGAATAATCTGTTGGGGTTTTTTTTTCTTTCTTTTGTCTGTTAGGTGTGGTTTTACCATTGCTATTAGATCAGGCCCTCAGGAAATAATGAAGTAAAAGATGCTAGTTTCTGGCCTCAGTTTCACTTCAGTACCACATAAGGTCACCTCAAAACCTATCCAGCTTTCAGCAGTAGTCAGAAGCTCTTGCTAAGACAACTTGCTTTCACTCAGCAAGTAAGTGGCTTTAAAAATAAAAAATAAATAAACAAGGGCTTGACGCAAGATGCAAGTAAAGACTATCTCATGACAACATATCCTTTCAACCCCAGCCACTTAATCACTTTAATGTTTTGTGCCTATGTTGTCTTATTTGCTCTTGAAATTACCAAACTTTGCTTAAAAAAGAAAAAAAAAAAAAAAAAAAAAAGATTACAAGTGGATACCACTATTGTCACTCATTCTAACTTACCTAACTCTCTCTTTTTACTTTCATTCCCACTGTTTGTAGACAATGGAAAGAAATATGAATCTGCAGGTGGTAATTCACATCTTTAAGACAGATGTTCCACAGCTATCAGAATGTACTCTTCTAGAAGTTTCTCATTTCTTTCATTTGATATAGAAGAAGCTGAGAGGTGCTAGCTCAAGTATTTGATTTTTAGACATTTTATGTTATAGGATAAACCCCCCCAAAGTATATTTTTCATTAGTTTGTATTCTGTGTAATTCTTAACATATACTGTGAGATGCTGTGGGTAAAGAGATTTAATAACATAGTTAATTTTGTGATTTAACAAGTGTTACAGAATTACTTTAAAGAGATTCCAATCATTTTGTTCATGTTTGCAATTTAAAGAAGCACTCCCACTGACAACATAATTGTTTTACAAGCACAAAACAACCTCAAAGCACAACTATTTATCACAACAATTCATGGCAAAAAGGATAGGAGGTAGCTTCTATGGGAAACCTATACATCTGGTCACCACTTTATATGGTGGCATTGACAGTGTGGTTTTTTTATTAATTAGCATCCTTACTAACATGAAGATTGAAATAACATTTTAAACACCGATCTTTTCAGTATTGGGTTCATCAGGAATGCAGGTAAGAAGGTAGAGAACCAAAGCCGATTCTTAGGAATATCACATTCTTAAGAAACAGTTAGATGGCTCATTAAAATGTTCTTTTATATCAGATTTATAAAGGGTATAATTAAAATACTAGTGACTGTATCAGTGTATTCTGATTTTTCTGCACACTGCTTTATATGCAGAGCTATTTGGGCACTTTGGTTTGACAGGCATTATTGTAAAAAAGTGATTTACAGCTGGTTTTGGCAATGTCAGTTCAGCCTTTGCATGTTGTGAAGGTTACCAAAGACTTAAAATAAAATTATGATGTCTGATGTAGAGTTTCTGTTTCAAAAATATTGTCATTATTATAAGAAGACCACATAGTCATTTCTCCAAAACTGTATCAGCTATAAAAAAGGCAGTGAAAATAATACATATAAACAAAATCGTCACATTACAGTACTCTGACATCATTAAAATATCAGACAGGAGCTCAAACCTTTAAGGTTTTCTCAAAATCTTATTAAGACTTGATTGAAAGAACTGAAACTTTTGACTTTGTATACAAAACAAAATGAAAGGCATTCAAAATGAATGTACAATTTTTTTATTTTTCACATATAAAAAATGTCAAAACATTCTTTTCTCCCTCCTTTTTTTTATTCTTCTGCAGAAGCATGGGGGAAAGTTTGGTAAAGCAATGATAGGAGGAGAAAAAAACATCACAGATCCATAAAAACTGTAGATGTAGTAAATGATCCATACTTGGGGACAATTTCTATATTGTATTGACTGTGGACAGACACTAAGAAATGGTCATGCAATAATAAATATGTATTCTCAAGGGAAATCTCCTTAGCATTAAGTAAGTAGTGAAGATCATTATGTTACAAGGACAAACAAATCTTCATTACGAGCACAGCAAGTGATAAAATATGTTTACTGGAAAAGGGAATGTGCACTTTCAATAGACAGAATGTAAAAGAATTTGTAAGACTACTACACATTTTCAGGGCTGTTTTTAACCTTTTTTTTTTTTTTTAAGAATGTAAACAAATAATTGCAAATTAATTGTGGTATTATAGACTACGAATTTGGCAGTTCCTTTTATTGACAAAAGTGAAAAATCAGCCCAATTAAGTATTGCTATATTTGTGTTAAGTAATGTAATATGTTATTCACTGCATGTTGCATGCAACCATTTTATCGACCAATTATTCCCTTTTAATTTTCAATTAACACAGTATTTCTTAAATCACCTTAAAAATATGAAGATAAGAAATATCCATGCAAACTGAATCTCATTTGTTTCTCTGTAAGTCAAATAATGACACCTTTTAATGAAGATGCTACTTAGTCATGTCACTGCCTTCTGATTTTAGGCTCACCTGATGGAGGACAATTGGATACACTGTGGCTTGCAATGAGTGTTAAGCTGGGACTGTCTTAAGTTAGACAAATCAAGATGGATATTTTGAAAGTATCACCCTCTTCCTATATCCTTCTGGTATTTACAACATTCTTAACAACCGCCAGAAACTCCGTAAATGTGATGGATCTAAAGCCATTCAAGCCAACTGGAAAAACTTAATTAACTTCAATGAGCTCAAATCAGACTCCAGGTAAGAACAGCAAGATCCATTTTTTCCCCAAAAGTGTTATTTCTTAATTCAGAAATATGGAAAAAATGATCACAATTTCAGTTAAAAATTTAATACAGATATGCAGCTATGATAATGAAATTATTTTTCTTTTTAAAATCTTACATAAAAATAAAGAGACTTTTTGGATAGTGTCTCTTTAACTAATTCATTCACCCACCTGATTACAATGTGCCACACTTTGTTAACATGCAGCTAGATCTTTTCCCTGTTATAGTAAATCAATGGAAAATGTATCATTGATTTCAGGTAGGAGTGGGGAATAGCAGGGAGTTGAGTCATAAAAGGGCAAAAAAGAGACTTAAACACATTTGTTTTATTGATTACTGCTGACTATAACTGCAAACCCATTAACAACTTGATTATAGGAGAAGGGCCTTGGTTTTCTCCTTGTGTTGGACAGAAAAACAGAGAGAGTCCACACAAAAATGAGACAGTGACAGAAATGGAACAGAAAATATTCTTACTGTGTTATAGAAAGACTTAAACAGGAATTCTGTACATGTACATTTGCTTAAAGTAGTCCAGCTTTTTAAGTATAAATATACCTTGATGTATTTATCTCCTTTAGAAGAAAGTTAATAAGCTGAGTTGTTAATACTTCATTAAACAGTACTATTCAACTCCTCTTCATAAAATTTAATTGTTGTAAATTAATCCACACAAAGTTATATTTTAGTTATAGTTTGTATGATACAAATAGTTACCTACTCGAAAGTTTACAAAAAGCCTAGTAAATTAACACATTAAATTATGTATCTGCACTGCTTTTGCTTAGAAATGTAAGACAGGACGGAATCAAAGACAACCTTACTGGCAAAATTTGGGGGTGAAGGCCCTACAGGTTACACACACTTGCTCTTCTGGTGTTCAGACATCACCTGTCCCACACATTTGTACAGCTGTGCCCCCTTATATCCGACCTGAATCTACCCTGAGCAAATGTCACTAGTGCTCTGAAACTGTGAGAATGCAGGAGGAGAGAATAAATCTGGAAGGTGCCATAACAGTATCCAGTCTTTTCCTGTGTTACACATACAGCAACACGTTAAGTACAAAAGACCAGAACTTCCTAACCACATGCACAGGAAGATATTATAAATAATCCAGGCCACTCTCAAATACCCTGGACTGTTCCCCTCAATAAGTGACAGAGACAACAGACAGTAGTACTTCACTTCTTTACTACATTTTGTTCTGTTGTAACCCATATAGCCTGGATTCTGCTGTGCCACAATGTAGAGAATGATTACGAGCAGGACCAGAAAAGCAAGAGTGACTTATTCCATTTGGCATGGCTGAGGGAATAAACGGATATAAGGTAGGTTTATGTTCCCATAAATTCTGAGGCTACCTGAAGGCAGCTCAGCACAGCATCAACTCGAGCAGCTAAAAGTCTTCAGATTTACAGCATCCAGTAATAATTCCCTAGACACTGTTGTGGCAACTAGGAATTCCTGAAGCACAACCAGTTATTACCTATATACCTTCCTTTTCTGAGAAAAACAGAGGGACAGACTGATATGAAACTGCATCACCAAATCACTACCCTGGCCCTAAACCTGAACAAACATATTATCATTTCATCAGTGTCTTCCAGTCACTGTGTTGTTGTGTTACTCCAAATGACTTCAGCATAAAAAAAAGTTTCATCAGTCTGTCTTTATGCAATACATTGCTAGTCCTCAACCTGAACAGCTCTAATAGTGCCAGCACAGAAATATATTCAATATAATACGCCAAAGGAAAGATTGAAGCACCAATGTGTTGTGCACACACGATACGCACAGAAGCACCTATGGTGCATGATTAGCATAATTTTGTGACATAGGTTGAACAATGAGGCAATTACAGCAACCATCCTGCATTTCACAATCACCACTTCAGAAATCATTTGGCATACACAAACAGTCATGCTGTTTGGAAAAGAACTTACTCTCAGGAGAGATAAGAGCTGATTGATTGAAGTCTCTACTGAGAGTATTTTAACCAAGCATGCTTTATTACAGCTTACTGCACTTTAGTCTGTGTTTATGAACATGCAATGCTGAACATTCCTTGACAGACAATTATGATGCCTCTGTCTGACCTGACTATTACGATACTGTGACTTTATTAGCACGTAAGCATTTTTTCATTACATTTTTTGGATCATATTTAATTCTGATGCCACTCCAATGGTTTCACTAAGCAAGGAGATGAAACAATGTTCTGCAAACTAAGCCCAAAACTAAGAAGAAAAAAACCACCTTGAAAATGGGATGTTTTCAGCTGCTGAAATCAATGGCGGCAAATCATGCTATTTATAAAATGTAATTTGAATTTAAAGTTATCTTAATTATCAAATTCACTTAAAGTTAATTATACTTTATATCCACTTAATACTCTGTAATAAATGTTATACTTGTAATGGATAGGCTCAGCCCATTGAAACAATAACTTTTTCTGAGTGACATGAGGCCAATTTAAAATAAAATTAATCTGTGGGTGGAACAACGACTGAATTCCAATAGTCTATCTCAGACACAATACACACTTGCCAAGGGCATCTCCATCAGCATGCACCAGGTCATTCCACAGGACAAAACAAACTGAATTGGAGAGTCTTTTTATTCCATTACTATGGCCTCCAACTACTGTCTTTGGCTTTCTATAGAATAAGAAATGTTCTACATCAAGTGGTATTTTAACATAAAAAACAGAAGACAAAACCCAAAATCTCAGACCTGAAAAGTTCATTTTGGAAACTGTTATTTTTAATTTCAAAAAGTTCCAGTGAAAAATGACAGCCAGTTCTAGGCCTCCATAAAATATATTTCAACACTTTCAAGTGAAGTTTGTGTTTTCTAATACATTTGCAGAGCACAGTGAACCTGCTGTTGCAATATACATAAGCAAAGACATTTTTTAGGCTATTTTTTATATAGGAATTAATACTTCTTTTTTTCCTGGCAAATTTCCAGACTCCTTGGGAAAACACTGAAAGAATTCAGTGCATCACTCTTGCCAATTCATCAGTTCTTTCAAGACTGGCTCCATTGCAGAGTTTAATGAATATTTCACATTTACAAATTAGCATTTTTACTACCTAGCTCTTCTCCAGAGTTAGCAGTCAGGTATTTCACCTGCTCTTACAGCTGGTATTGTACATAACATTATACATTAGAAACCTTATTTAAATGTTACAGTTGCAAAGGCAAACAGAATTCAGGCTGCCACATTGATTTAATTCAGTTTCTTACTGCATATGTATTATATCATCTTACAAAAATTAAAATGAGAGTCAATGACATGATCAAGAAGACAACTCCATAATACAGGAATCCTGTTCAATACTTTCAACACCAAAGAACATAATTTCTTATCTTGAAACCCTCTGGCTCATTCGCCCCAACTTCTTGCTCATCTATAGTCCTGTCTTTGAACAAAGGCATATTCCCCAAGGCTCCCAGAAGGTGTTCTTTTCCTACTTGAAATTTCAACCCAAAGCCCTTAGCCGGATTTTGGTTAAGCCTTTTATTTCACAAAGCAAAAAGGAAACATTACTTTCATTCAGAATAAATTGGTAGCACAGGATGATTGCTTGTATGAAACTCCATTGCTCATTTTTATTCAAAATCCAGAAGTTAAGTGATTGAAGAACTCCTCCAGCCTTTGGAAAACGTTAAGTCATCTTTTTTTCATCTTAGGGCTTTAAATATACATTTCTTCTAACAATGCTGTAATGATCAGGTGTAAGTATTTGAGGTGGGAGGGAAGGTACTTCGTACTTCTGCAGCTGAAGCTCATCCTCCATGCATTAACATACACACACAAATATTTATTATGCTAGAACAAGCATGACTCTTGTTTCTTCCTGATTAACATACTCAAGGGAGGAGTTGTACAGCAGTCATTTCTGAATCTGCTATTTAAATGAGTTAAAACTAACCATGATTTTCTTGTTTCAAGCACTAATTTATTTAATGGTGAAGACGATATTATTGCTTGTTATATGCACATAAAATACTGACCAATTTCATCCTAGTGATTCTGTTTTCTTTTCCATTCCTCTTTCTTTTTGATCTTACTCATACATTAAAGGCATTAGATAGCACACATAATGCAAGACATTTACTTATCATAAATAGGTTTATATTGTGCACATTGATTCCCATACAAGTACAAAGGAGAGGAAACTAAGACTACTTTTGAGTTTTCCTCCCATATATATAGCCAGTAGTAAAGTTTAGTTAATAAAAAATGACTGTTATTAGGGCATTGGACAACTACAAACGATCCCAAGCTGATCTGATTCAAGCTTTGTAGAGTCACATGATCATAGTTTTCTAAGGAATATCCAAATATTGTTCTGACATGTTTCCTTAGTAGTTCTTCGGTTACTTAAAATGGGGTTATTATAAATGTTTTCATGACAGCAAACACCCAAGTGTTAGGAAAAGAATCAAATTACAGACTGCTATGATGAACCTGTACTGTTCATCCGTGGGGTTTCTTCCACTTTTCTGACTTTTCCCCCCCCTCTATTCTTACAGTCCTTAAAATGCCAACAACAGACACTTTTCCTGTCTGTGTCAGAATCAACTGCTCTATATTAGATAGAAAATGTTACCTGGACAGCAAAAAGAGAGCTAGAATGTGAGAGATGACTGTTGTAGGTCCCTTCCAACTAAAATTATTCTGTTCAAACTAGGCTCGGCAACCTAGCAAGGAAGGCTTTGAACTAGGTACAGCAAGGGAGGGTTACCATAACCTGAAGATAAGTGAGAGTATAAGGTGCAGCGCAGATGTGTGCAGGGGACACAGTGACAGTTTTCCTGTAAAAGCAGCACAATCTGGCCCATGTCAAGTGCCTGTACAGCAATGAAAGTAACACAGGAAATACACACAAGGAATTAGAAGCTCATGTACAGTCACAGAGTTATCACCTCACTGGGACCGTGGAGACGTGGTGGGAGAGCCCACGACTGGAGTACTGCAATGGTGACATACCAACTCCTTATGAAAGATAGGGTGGGTAGGTATGGAGGAGGGGGTTTGCTTTATACAAAGGAGTGACTTGAATGTATGTAACTTTGCTTTAAGATGAAGTAATTAATACGGGGTGGGTGATGCTCCAGGAACAGACCAGCACAGCTGGTACTGTAGTAAGTACCTGCAACAGGCATCTCAATCATGAAGAGGAGTCAGATGAAGCCTGCCTACCTTGGATAGCTGGAGAAAGCCTCACAGTCAGAGGCCTTAGTACTCATGTGTGACTTTAAACTACTATAATACCTGCTGGAAGGATAACATGATGGGGTGCAGCAATCCAGGAAGCTTTTGGAATGTATTGAAGACAATTTATTGACGCAGGAAATCAATGAGGTGACTAGAGGAGATAATTTGCTGGACCAGCTAACCACAAACAAGGGAAAATTTATTGAAGATTTAAAGGTGAAAGGGCAACCTAGGCTGTAGCAACCATGAGACTTTGGAGTTTAAGATCCCAGAGGAGTGAGCAAGACAAAACATCAGAATTAAAACCCTGGCCATCAGAACAGCAAATTTTAGCCCCTTCAGGGGCCTGTTTGACAGAATCCTGTGCAAGACTGTCCCAGAAGACAAAAGGCCCCAGGAGAGCTGGCTAGTCTTCACAAACAATGTATTCAGAGCACAACAACAGTCCATTTTAGTGCATAGAAAGTTGAGCAAGCATGACAGAGGACCAGAATGGATAAACATGGAATTCCTGACTGAGCTCAAACACGAAAAGAAGGCAGAAGCAGGAACAGGCTGCTTGGGAGGAATGCAGATACATTTCTTGCAATGTAGAAATGGAGTCACAAAAGCCAAAACTCAGCTGTAGTTCAGACTAGGAAGGGAGGTGGAGGGCAGTAAAAGAGATTTCCATAAATACATTAGTAGCAAAAGGGCCCACTTTTCTTTAGCTTTCTATCCTTCAGTACAGCTTGGGAGCTAGTAACAAGTTACAAGTAAAGACCGAGATACCAAATGCTTTTTTTTTTTGCCTTAGTTTTCACTGGTAAGACAGGTCCCTGAGCCTGTGGGAATGAAAAAGTACCCACAGTACAGGAAGAAAAGTATCAGGATTACTTAACTTGCTCAGATACGTAGAGGTCCACATGAGCAGACAGGGTGCACCTGAGGGTGTTGAAGGGGCTGATGCCATTGCAAAGCTGCTCTGTCATGTTTGAGGGTGTTGCAGCACTACCAAACTATCAAGCTGCAACAAGGCTTTTACCATCCCATACCACCATCAGTCTCACACAAGG
>JAVJGI010000014.1:53527444-53556027 GCA_035590275.1 Ibycter americanus | reverse complement strand
TCCACATCAGCCAACCCACCACCCCAGAAGCAAGCCCACAGCTGTATATTATCAATGTTGATTAACCCTCTACAGTTTCTCTACATCAGGGGTCTTGGCGATTGATGGAAGTCCCTGAAGACTGGAGAAAAGATGACACACCCATCTTCAGGACAGACAAGGAGGATCTAGGGAACTGAATAATCTTCATCACAGTCCCTGAGAAACTTACAGACTAAATCTTCTCAGAAATCATTTTGAAACACATTAAAGACATGGTGTTTGGGAGCAGCCAGCAGAGGTTTACCGAGAGCAAATCATGCCTAACCAACTCCAATGCTTTCTATGACAAGGAGGCTGCCACTATAGACAAGGGGAGTACAGTAGATATTTTATACCTCGAGGTTAGCAACATCTTCAACACAGTCTCCCCATAGCCTCCTTATCATCAAATGTGTAAGATATAGGCTGGATAAATGGACAATAAGTGAGCAGCAAATTGGTAGGACTGCCAGGCTCAAAGAACTGTGACCTGTAGTGCAAAGTCCAACTGGTACCCAGTCACTGGTGGAGTCCTTCAGGGCTTAATACTGGGACCATTACTGCTTACTGCCTTTATTAACAGCCTGGATGACAAAATAGAGAGCACTCTCAGCAAGACTGCTGACACCAAAGTGTGGACAGCAATCAGTATGTCAGAAGGCAGAGCTGCTGTTCAGAAAGGCCTCAGTAGGTTGGAGAAATGGCTTGATGGGAGCCTGTGGAGTTCAACATGAGCAGGTGCAAGTACTTGCAAATGGAATGGAATAATCTCGTCTAATGGTGCAGGCTTGTGGTACTCCAGGAGGTAGCTTCACAGAAAACGACCTGGGGGCCCTGGTGAACAAGCTGAACACGAGGCAACCGTGCACCCTTGAAACAAAGAAGGCCAAATGCATCCTGGGCTGTCTTAGTAAGAATGTCAGTAGGTTCAGGAAACTTAATACTTCACATTTATTTGGCAATTGTAAGACTGCATCTAGAGGGCTGCGTCCAGTTTTGGATTCCCAAGAACAATGACATGGATGTACCAGCTCAGCAGAGTGCCACCAACATGGTCAGGGAGCTGGATCCCATGACATTTCAGGGGACACTTCAGCTCAGACAAAGGAAGGCTCAGGGAAGACCTTACTGTTGTTTACAACTACCTGATCAGAGGATACAGAGGTAATGAAACTGAACTGTTCTTGGGGGTATGCGGTCATAGACCAAGAAGCTATGGACAGAAGTTATATGAGGTTTTGATTAGATACAAAGAGAAAAATAATGCTGTGAGGGTGGTTAAATACTGGCACAGATTGCCTGGAGTGGCTGTGGTATCTCTGTCTTTGTAGGTATTCAAGACTCTGTTGGATGTTACCAGGAGCAACTCAGTCCAATTAAAACTGCTTTGAGTAGGCAGTTGAATGAGTTGACCTCTAGAGGACCCTGCCAACCTAAATTACAATTATGGTTTTTAAATGTCTTCATGAATACATACCTTGAAAAGAGTATGGGCAGTGAAGGACAAAGCATTGTTTGTCTTCTAAAGTTACTCAGAATTATAAGGTCAAGGCTCAACTATGATGACCTGCAGAAGTATCTTATGAGCTGTTTGCCAATAAAATAACTGGTGGAATGTAATGCAGACAAATGTAAATTAGTTCATATTGTGGAAAAAAAATTTCTAACTTATTATCTAGGACAATAGGTTTTGATACAATCATTACCAATTTAGGATATTAGGCTTATGACAGCTAGTTCCATCAAAATATCAGATCAATATGTAGTATGAATCAAAAATGCATAACAAATGTTAGAAATTATTAGGAAAAAATCAAAAAATTACACAAAGAGCCTTAAAGAACAATATCCACCACATCAAAATTTATGACTCACACACATATTTAGTCCTGTGTGCAGTTCTCGTCACTCCTACTCAGAAAAAATAAAACAAAAAGAACTGGAAGAGATTTGGAGGCTGTAGTGGCATGATCGAAAGTATACAAAGACTTTTGTACTACGAGCCATTACTTAAGCAGGCATTTTCAATACGGAAAAGAGAGATTGTTAGGGGAGCTGATACAATGGATTTAAAAAATGATTGGCATAGACATAGTGGCTTGAAACTGACTGTTCATCATCTCTTCCACACCAAGAATCAAGAACATCAAATGAAGTTAGCTGGAGCCAGTTTCACAACAAGCAAAACGGACACTTTGTGGAATGAAGCATAGAACTACTTGATATATGGTGCTGGGAATGTTAAAGTTACATGGATTAGACAGAGGGAAAACTTGACCAGTTCATGGAATCTAATCGTTACTGAATATGTAAAAATGACACTGCAGTTGGATGTGTGTTAAGGAAATGTATTTTCCATTTTCTTGCTCTTCTTTAGGCATTTGTTTTAGCTAGTATTGAAGATGGGATATGGGACTTTGCAGACCTTTTGGTCTGATCCAGGATAGCCATATTGTGTTTTATGATATGGTTCATCAGTAATCCATAATAAAGTGGAAACCTCCTCTAAGGGGTGCTTGATCTGCATGACACAAGTGACCCTATCAGATAAGGTACAAAAAATGGAAGTACATTAGTCAAAAGCAATTACCATGTTTACTTTTGGTTTTACATGACATCACAGTGAATAAGAAGGGAAACTTTCATATATATATTTTTTGCTGGATCACCAAGGGATGTTTATTAAATCACTGTAATTTAAAATAAAGGACTATGATATTCTGTTTCAATTTACTTAAAAAATAATCCTACTTATTTTACAACTAGAAATTCCCCACGGTTATAACATGGAAGGGAATAATTTCCCTGTAATACTTGCATGGATAAATAAGAGTTGACAGATGGTATAATACACAATAAAGCTTTCTATTAGGTTCAGAATACATATTACACAAACACAGTACTCATGTTCATATATTCCCCATGGCCCTAGTCTAGATCTTAGTGAAATCAACAAGACTATTTCCATTAAATCTGGTGTAAAGCATAAGAAATTTAACTTCTCCAGTAATTTCATACTTTTAATAAAAAATGAACAAAAATATATTGCTTGTATAGAGTATTGAGATGCATTGATTTTAATAATTTATGATCCCTCTCATTGTGATTATGTACTGCAGGCTGAAACCACCCGATTAAGCCAACTATATATGTAGTTAGGACATCGAGAATGCATAAATATATGTAGTAATAGCAAAGGAAAGTTACGTGTTCCTTTCAGTTTGACTCTTTGGGCATGCATTCACTTTATGATGCCCAGAGGAAACTCAAAACTGCGGATCAATAAAGCATTAAAAAATTAGGTAAAGTCAATCACGACTAAAATTATAAAGAAGGGGGGAAAAGGGTAGAATATTAGTTGCCGATAAACGTCCTAACTCTAAGAATATAAATTGTCTAGAGAATTTAACTTGTCAGTACTATAGATTCTACTATTCTGTGGTTCTGTTGGAGCTAGTTTAATGTAAAATAAATTTGATTAAGCAATGAAAATTTGGAAGATTTTGCCTTTTATGCATAACAGAAAAAGGATCATAAAAATGTTCTTTATCTTTTTATGTGGAAAGTAACTCTAGCCCAACTAGAATTTAATCTGGCTACTGCCATAAAAGAAAATAAAAAATGTTTCTATAAATACATTAGCAACAAAAGGAGGGCTAAGGAGAATCTCCATTCTTTATTGGATGCAAAGGGAAACATAGTGACAAATGATGAGGAAAAGGCTGAGGTACTCAATGCCTACTTTGCCACAGTGTTTAATAGTAAGATCAGTTTTCTCCAAGTATCCAGCCCCCTGAGCTGAAAGACAGGGACTGGGAGCAGAATGAAGCCCCCATAATCCAAGGGGAAATGGTCAGCGACCTGCTACACCACTTAGACACACAAGTCTATGGGTCCGGATGGGATCCACACAAGGGTTCTGAGGGAGCTGGTGGAAGAGCTCACTGAGACACTTTCAATCATTTATCAGCAGTTCTGGCTAACCAGGGAGGTCCCAGTTGACTGGAAGTTTGCAAAGGTGACACCCATCTACAAGACAGTCCAGGAAGAGAATCTGGGGAACTACAAGCCTGTCAGTCTGAGCTTAGTGCTGGAGAAGGTTATGAAGCAGATCATCTTGAGTGCCATCATGTGGCACTGTATTGGGTTTGACTGAGCCCCATAGCAGCCCTCATAGTGCTGTGATGGTACTGGTAGCTAGAAAGGTGGTGATAACACACCAGTGTTTTGACTACTGCTGAGCAGTGCTAGCACTGTATCAAGGCCATCTCTCCAACCTTCCCCTCCCACCACCAGTAGGCTGGGCGCTGGCAAGATCTTGGGAGGGGACATAGCCAGGACAGCTGACTCAAACTGACCAAAGGGATATTTCATACCATGTGACTTCTCCTTAGATATAATAGCTTAGAGAAAGGGTGAGTAAGGTGGGGGGCATTTGTTATTTACAATGTTTGTCTTCTGGAGCAAACACTACACATACTGAAGACCTGCTTCCTGGGAAGTAGCCAAACATCACCTGCTGATGGGAAGTAGAGAATTACATCTTTTGTTTTCCTTTGCTTCTGCATGCGCGAATTTTTGCTATTGCTTCATTAAACTGTTTCTATCTTGACCCACAAGGGTTTTTTTCTATCTTATTTTCTCCCCCCACTCCCTATTCTGCTGAGGAGGGGAGTGACAGAGCGGCTTGGTGGGCACCCGGCATCCAGCCAAGGTCAACCCACCACAGGCATATACAGGACAACCAGGTGATCAGGCCCAGCCAGCATGTGTTTATGAAAGGCAGGTCCCGCTTGACTAACCTGATCTCCTTCTATGGCAAGATGACCCACTTAGTGGATGAGGGAAAAGCTGTGGATGTTGTTTACCTAAACTTTAGTAAAGCCTTTGACACCATTTCCCACATCATTGTCCTGGAGAAACTGCCTGCTCATGGCTTGGACAGGTGTACTCTTTGCTGGGTAAAAAAACTGGCTGGATGGCCGAGCCCAAAGAGGGGTGGTGAGTGGAGTTAAGTCCAGCTGGTGGCCAGTCACAAGTGGTGTTCTCCAGGGCTCAGTATTGGGGCCAGTTCTGTTTAGCATCTTTATCAATGATCTGAAAGAGGGGATTGAGTGAACCCTCAGTAACTCTGCAGTGAACACCAAGTTGGGTGGGAGTGTTGATCTGCTTGAGGGTGGGAAGGCTCTACAGAGAGTTCCGGACAGACTGGATCAATGGGCTGAGGCCAATTGTATGAGGTTCAACAAGGAGCAGTGCTGGGTCCTGCACCTGGGTCACAACAATCCCATGCAACGCTTCAGGTTTGAGCAAGACTGGCTGGAAAGCTGCCTGACAGAAAAGGACCTGGGGGTGCTGGTCAACAGCTGCCTGAACATGAGCCAGCAGTGTGCCCAGGTGGCCAAGAAGGCCAACAGCATCCTGGTATCCAGAAACACTGTGGCCAGCAGGACCAGGGAAGTGATTGTCCCCCTTTACTTGGCACTGGTGAGGCCAAACCTCAAATACTGTATTCAGTGTTGGACCCCTCACTACAAGAAAGACACTGAGGTGCTGGACCATGTCCAGTCCAGAGAAGGGCAACGGAGCTGGTAAAGGGTCTGGAGCACAAGTCATATGAGGAGCGGCTGAGGGAACTGGGATTGTTTAGCCTGCAGAAAAGGAGGCTGAGGGAAGACCTTATCGCTCTCTGCAGCTGCCTGAAAGGAGGTTGTAGACAGGTGGATGTGGGTTTTTTCTCCCAAGTGACAGGTGATAGGACAAGAGGAAATGGCCTCAAGTAGCACCACGGGAGGTTTAGACTGGGTATTAGGAAAAATTTCTTCAGTGAAAGGGTTGTCAAGCATTGTAACAGGCTGCTCAGGGAGGTGGTTGAGTCACCATCCCTGGAGGTATTTAAAAAGTAGGTAGATGTGGCACTTAGGGACATGTTTTGGTGTTGGGCTTGGCAGTGTTAGGTTTACAGTTGGACTTAATGATCTTAAAGGTCTTTTCCAACCTAAATGATTCTATGATTCTATGAGTGATAGTTGTGACAGAAAAAGGAAGATTTCCTTAAGAATTATTTTTTTTCTTTTCCCAGAAAATTGTTTCCTTTTGAAAAAATGAAGTAGAAAAACAAATAGTACGCTCAAGGAAAAAAGAAAAATAATTTATAATTGCAAAGACCTTTACACTTCAGTTATATTAAAACCAATCAGTTGATATACTGGATGAATAAGAAATTACCAAAAACACTTTGAAAAGTCTTTCAAAAGGTGACAGACACCATAAACCTGGATTTTCCCTCTCTCTTATTTACCTCTTTCCTTAGGTTTTTCAAAAAGCAGGAGAACCTTCAGAGAAATGAAATGGTTCAATGTGACAAGTTTAACAAAATGAAACTTCTAGCTATGTGTCAGAGCTCAGTTACTGGTTTTGTTGTAGTGTGCAGTTAGCTGTGGAAATGCTAATTTTAATGAAAACCCTGTTCCCTTGTAGCCAAATAGAGTGAACTCCCAAGGGCATCCCCCATGTGTCATCGTCTTTATGCTATTTGATCTGATCAAATGGAATCTTTCACGCTTGCTGAATACACAGGTGTGTCTTGTAAAGTTGCCTGCTCCCTGGATTTACCATAGCTTTTCTAAGATTTATTGTTTCCTATGTTTTCAGTGTCCCCTGGGGCAAACACAGCTCTACTTACTTTAAATTATTTTTGCAACTTTACATATTTTTTTTCAGTGTACTCTTGCTACTTTTTTCAGCTTCTATTTTTTCAACAATTTTCAAGTTGGAATTCTTGTGCATTTTGCAGACTTGCAAGGACAAGATGAGAAGTCAGTAGTTTTGAAAGGCATTCATTCTGGCTCACCTATCTGAGTATTGAGTGGAAACTCATGTACTACATAGAAGACAAACTGTGAATATGTGACAAAATTGTAGTGCCAGAGAGAAGTGAATGTCAGAAGGGTGGGATTTGTCACTAGCGGCGTTTGAGGGAAGTACTATTTTTCGTAGTAACCTGTAAGGAAAATAGGTGAACTATTACAAAATAAAGTAGCCATGAGATAAAGGTGTGGAATGGGGCACCCTAATTAGTTTTAAAAAGATTACTTGAAAGAGAAAGTGGAAAAGACAGACCTTGGAAAAAAATACTGAAGTCTGAAATTCCCAGAAAGAGAATGGCTGAAAACATTCCAGAGGTACTGCTGATATTAACCTCATTTTGTAAAGTGCTGTGATCTGCTTTCTTGGGGGAGCAGGGGAAGAAAAAGGTCATTGATATTTTAAATTAAGTATGATCAACAGTTTTCAAAACAAGAAAAGGGTTGTGAAAAGGGTTGTAAAAAGATTTGGGAAAAAACAAACACTGACTGAGAGCTCAACTAGCTCTCTTACTGATACCCCTAGGCTTTTAGATTAACCTTTCACACGCTGCATTTTTGGTTCCTGCACTAAATATAGAAAGCTATATGGGTCAGCTTAAACTCAAGGATCACTGATCTCAAAATTATACTACTTAAAACTTAAGAAATCATAATGATTTATCAATCAAGGGCAATGAAGGTTCTTGGGTAATGAGCCAACACTGCTGAGATAACTAAAGTGCAAGGAAAGGAATCTCCAATAAAACCAAGATAGAGCACATCTCTTTGGAGAAGTTATTTTGCAACTGCAGTTTTGGCAACCAATAGTTATAGTATCATAATGCATAGGTTTGTAGTTAAAACATTTATTCAACCAGGCTTTTAAGATTCAACCACTTGAGCTTGGAATAAACCCACTAACTTCAGTGTGACTGAAGCATACAATGCAGAAAGGCATTTACTCATGACTTCCTCATCTCTTAGTATGAAGAATTAATCTTCGCTTTATTGCATTCATCAGCCACCTTTACCACTAAACATTATTTTTCCCTCAAAAGTGTCTGGCTCCTTTTTCTCATTATTATTTTTCATAGATACCAAACTAAAGCTGAATTTCCAGATTTTCATTCTGGAAATGGTTATAAGCCAGGAAAAGAATTCCCAAATCACCCTCATATTTGTTTGCTTTAAATAGCAGGCATAACATTTTTAAATAACAGGTTCTGCCTGAGGGTTATCTTTTCTAAACATCATAACTTTCTCTGTATCCTTCTGTACTTTTCCACACCCCTTTCAAGTGTTGACTTCAGGTCTGCATTGTAGTATTGGTCTCCTTAATGACACACTTAAATGGAAAATACTGTTTCCTGTCTACTGTACACACTTTTGTTTATTCTTTCAAGGATGACATTAAACTTGCCTGCACTTCTGGTAATCTAAGACAACTAAACATTTTTCAGGGGTACCACTTGTAAAGGCATAGTCACCTGTTCTGTGGGTATGGTCTACTTCCTGAGAATACATGCATATCTGTATTTTTTTGCAATAATTATACAACACAAAAGTAAGACACCGGCTTAAATTAATTGTTTCTTTAATATCACTAAAACCAAGACACATCAGGGCATGATTTGGGGTTTTTCTTCCTGTTAGCAATGAATAAAATGACCTTAGCTGGTGAAAAGACTGCAATTCATTTTCACTCACAGATTACTTGTAGCAGTAATACATCAGAACATGTTTTAAGGGTAATGGCCTAATAACTCACCTTTCTGCAGCTTCTTAAGATGAATTCAATGTTTCAGTTCTGTATATTTTATTTTTATATTATTGCTTAGGTCACTACATCATTTAAAATAAAACCCAAACCAAAAAACCTTAGCTGCAAACCAATACACAACAAATTCCTGTTTGTTTCCTAGGCAAAGTCAGAGGAAGGAGGAAATGAAAAGAACTGTGTAACTTGCATCTCCCAGTTCATTGACACAGAATGATTCACATTCTCAGGTCAGAAATGAGAATTTTTCAAGATGATCACCTTAATCTAAAAGACTTTGGGTGCCACTGAGAATTCGTAAAATTCTAAAAAGAAGCCCTGCTTGTGCTACAGCATGGAGCAAAGATGGACACTAACATGAGAAGCCAATACCTTCCATAGCTAGCGCAATATTCTTCACTCCATCATCCACATGAGAAAATTCATTTATGCAAGAATTCCGATCTCGCTAAAAGCGCATGTGTCACAGGCAAGTGCTTATTTCTAAGCTAGGAATCTAAACTATCATAACAGTCAATGAAGATCCTATAAACACAATCAATAGAGTCTACAAAGCTATTTGTGTCACTGTAAAACCAGACACTGACATTTGATCAGCTGGTTCCCTAGACACTATTGGTGTGCTGACAAGGCTCAATTCGCTTGACTGCAGGTATTGATTTAGTGTCATCCGAAATGGCAAAGTGTCTCCTCCATGGCCGCCAGCTGTTGCTCCTGTATGACACCTGTAGGTCCCATGCCATATCTGCCAGGTACATGCAGGTGTCTGAGATACGCTATTTCAGAAGTCTGTGTGTGAGCAGCCAAATTGAGGCTTCACTGTCTGATGATCAACACTGGTTATTGGTAACACTGGTAAATGAATTGCAAAGGAGGTGAATTCCACAGCACAACTTGATTCCCCCTCACACTTCTCCTCTCCCTTTCCCCATCCAGACCAAAAGATTTGGGGACACAATGAAGCTGTCTCATTATCAAGTACTGTCATTAAATCAGGGTTTGGGAGGCAAGAAGAAAAACTTATCTTCTGGTTACAGTCCCAGAAAATAGTTTACTGTATGAAACTGAGACACTAACTACCACTATTTAGATACAGCCTGAGAAAGCAAGGTCACTGATACTATTCACACGTTGAGCATTCTTTTAGCACATTAATAATGTATTTGTGATGCAGAAATAGTCACTATCGGTAATTAAGTAGTCATAATCATAGACAAGACTGACTTAAAGTTACTACAAAAATTACATATTTTTATTCCATTAAGTAAATCAGTTACTTCTGTTAGTTTTGCTCTAATTATTAGCAGTATGACTTGGAACATACAGAACTGGGCTTTTAGCTATTTATATTTGGGAATTATATTGTACACACTACATGAGGCAGCCATTAATCTTTTACAGCTGGGAAGCTTGGGCAAGTTAAGCACAAAATTCTTCTATGTCACAGGTATAAATTAACATGACAGCAAATTTTTATTTGGAGGATTTTAAAAATGCAGCCTTCAATTGTAAATTTTATAACTTTAAGCATCTAAGCTTTAGGTGTGCTTTGAGTATTTATATAAAAACAGCAAAACAGGTTTAAGTTAATGTTTCCCAAAACATCCATTAAAATAAGCCTCATTATTGGGTTTTACAAAATCTAACACAAAAAATAAGCACTATAACAAGCGCATTAGATTATTAAAACTTAATTTCAGAAGACTTATTCATTTTTTTAGTAGTAATGCAATTTGTGATCCAGTTATGACAATGAAAAGAAACTAATCAATTTTATTTTTGGCTATGTGTATTTGAGTCTTTTAATTGCTAGCTCTGTGCCTCACTTTCAGCTACAAAATGACTAATTGAAGTATTTTGACTTAGGGTCTAAAAGTGTACTTTTTTATGGAAGGACTAGATTTATCTATAAATTGCACTAACAATGAGAGTTTAGTATGTTTTTTCTAATTCAGTATTTGATGATATAAAAGCAAAATCAGAGTCCACAAAGGACTTGGAATCTACTTTTTTTTTAAATATAAACAGATGTCTTTATCCTGCTGCCAGGAAAATTACCTACATACTGTTTTATTCATTCTAAAATATTGCTGAGAGTGTATTTAGATTAGGTAGTGATGCTCAGCATTACCAACATAATAGAATTAAGAATATGTTTAAGAATATGTTGGAGGAAACAGAAATTTAACATAAAGGCCGTGTTTACCTTAGCTTCTGAGAAAAGAAGGCAACCTATAATAATTTATGTGATTCTTTATTTATTTACTGTTAATTTGTGCACTATGCACCATTACAATGGGAGTTATTGCAAAAGCACTGCAGTTTTTTAGATGCCTTAGGATATCCAAAGGTGCCCCAGCATATCCAAAACATCTGCCCAGATCTGGCAGACATGCTGTGGGGTGTGTGACCTACCCATGAACTTCTGTTGTGGTAGCTAGGGGCCGGGCATTTCAGATGTCACGAGACACCTATATGCAGTAAAATGAATTGAACTTTAGGGACTTAAAGCTCAACTCACCCTCAACTCAAAGCCTGAACTTAAGTGCGTACTGTCCTCTTAGATGCCAGACGTTATCTAGGCCTCAGCTGCCCCTACAAAAAGACAAGAATCTCCTCTAGGTTTTGCAGCTCCATGCAGATACCACTCAAAGAGGGCATTTGACACATCACTAGATATGTATTTTCAGGTAACCAAATCCTGTCTGTTGCAGCTGACAAAGCTGTTTCACCAAGTAGATGCAGGTTCATGTAGAAACCTGCAGTGTACATACCCACGTTTATAATATCTGAATCTGGAGATGAAACCTGTTGTTGGTTACAGGCAATCTAAATGACTCGTGAAAATACCCCCTTCTCCTTTGATTAGCATGTCCTTGCTTCTTGCTAAGCACTTCTTTGATTCAAATAATTACCCAAAATTCAAGGGCATCTTTTACTTTCTCTACAGCTGTTTCAACTATCCAGATTTTTTATGAAAAGTTTAGAGATCCAACATGAAAAATGTTTTTTAAGTTTTGGACAAGCAAAACTTCTTCAGTCATTCTTTATGTTGACTACAAAAGGGTGATATGCTTTGTGATGCCTTAATCCCTTCTTTTTCCAGTATAACTATTCAAATTACATATATTTGACTTAATGCCAGCAATATTTTAGGTATTAAAAAGCAAAATTTTCTTTATTGCTCCTTAACCTTTTTGATCAAAAGAGCTCTCAAACTTATTCCGAAAGCACCAAGGTTGCCCCTTTGGCTTCTCCATATTTTTTTGTTTGTTCGGGCTTTGGTTTGGGGCTTTTTTTACAGTATGAAAGAAACTGTCATTGAGCTCTGCTAACTGAGCGGAATTTTGACTTGCAGCGATCCTGTTCCTTGTGGAATTCTCTTTAAAATATCAATTGAATTGCTGAGTTTTCAGTTTACTGAACTCCTTATCTTAATATTTGGATTAATGCCTACTTCCTTTATTTCACAAATTAAATGTATTGCTTTTCTTTATCACAATGTAAGTGTCTTCAGAATCCCCCTCTTCCATATTGGACTTACAGCTGTATCTATAACATTCTTGGGCATTAGTTTCCACCTTCTTCACTCATCACTGCTTCCTTGGTGGTTCAGTGTGCAACTAAAAGTTTACAGCACTCTTTATATTTTTTGTTTATCTTAAGCTGCATATCCAAGTTGAGCTAGCTGTCTATAGCTAGTAACTCCCCATTAGTATCAGGTTATATGAGAAATTAAGGTCTCCTAATTCAGGATTCTTTTTTTCTGCTTTTTTTCTCCCAATCATCAGTGGGTTAGGCAACTTACACTGTTGGTTAGCTTTAGATCATATATTAAGAACCTGTATACGGACAAGGTAGCTCAGTCTGTTTTCGCAGGGTAAGGTCCAAACTAAAAATTTGCTTCATGGAACATGAAACCCTCATTTTATCAGTTTTGGTTTTTATCAATATAACTTTAAACATTTTATGTCCTTTTTCTTAAAAGTTAGGGTGTTTGGCCAAGCTCTTCTTTTTGAGACTATGAGGATAACAAACTGCTGTAAAGAGTACATCTTACCCATATGTCTGATCTGACTCAATTTCTCATTCTAAAACTGACTTCCATGTTGACCTTTGCCTCTAGGATTTGTTCTCCCAGTGATTTCTCAGTTCTGTAAGTCCATGCTACAGATACCCTGGTTTCCTGGTTGACATTGCTGACTAGAATTTTACAGCTGCTGCCACAACAAAGATTTCATCTCTGACTGTAAGTTACCTACTAGAATGCACCCAGGCTAGCTTTGATTTGACTGATTGGAATAACTTCTCCACCCAGCTTTGTCTGTTCTTGTGCAAGAGATTACCATTCCTACCTTACTGACAATCGCAGAGCGTGTGCTGCTTGCTGAGGCATTCAGATTCACAGCCTGGCACATTCATTTCGTATGCCACTGATTTTGCTTTAAATAAATATAGCAAACAATGAATTGGGAGTAGCTGGCGTGTACTTGCATCTGGCACCTCTGGGTTCATTTGGGCAACTTCTGGAGAAAGATACAGGAGAAGAGATGGGGGGAAATGACCTTCTAAGATGTGTGAAGAATGAATCTGGAGTTATTGCTGTCTTCTTGAGAAATATACAGGCCTTGCATTAATTCCTTCTGTGAGGCCTTCAGGTAACTTTAAGTCTTATTTTAACTTTTCTGGGAAATACCTGAATTCCCCATCCTCCGTTTTCTGTTTTATTTTGGTTCATCAATGTACAAGCTCATGCATTATCTCCATGGAAACTGAATCCTACAGTTGTCATCGGTACTGCCCTTTTTGATCTATTTGGTTATCCAAATGTTGCAGCTGTGTGGGGTCAAGCAGCCCCTATGCAAACATGTTTATTTACAAAGAATATACATATCTCTCTTTCCCTGGACACAGCAGAATTCAAAGGAGACACTTTTTATATTTAGCATCAAATCTCTTTCAGGCAATACTTGATCCAAAATCTTTCTTCGCTAGCTCTCTCTATATTGCAGTCTTATTGCCTTTTCTCTCTTTTTCTTCAGCCCTCCTTTTCTTTTCTAGGAAATATTGACCTCCACCAAAAAAATGGACAAAGAAAATTTTCTTCCATGCATGCCAGCATATGCCTTTGTTCTGAGAGGTTACACCACCTTGGGTTTGAGGGAAAGGCTGCTATTGTGTCAGCCAAGTAGATGTATAGAAGGTCTTACAGCTTCTATCAGATCAGGGAAAAGGTTTATATTCTGCCTCAGTGAGGCTGAATCTGGCCCATAATAGTTCCAGTAGTCATGGAATCATGTTGATTTCTAAGCCATTTTCCATGATGACATTGCAGATGTTAAACAAAGCAAGCTTTCTTTTAGCTACCATCAAATTTCTACCTTTCTTCTGACACACCTACTATTAGCAATGCTTAGGACTTTATGTCAGAATATAAAAATTCCAGTGAATGGAAATTTGAAAATAGTCTTGCTGTGGTATAGCTAAGCAACTTACTCTCTTTTCAATTATGTATTTAAAGGAAGGGGCAAGAAAAGTTGTGAGGAATCTGCACACACAGATTTTCTCTAGACACAGTTAGGACTAAGATGATCACTCTGGCAGATTCCATTCTGTTGATGCTTGGGTTTCTGTTACTGAAGCTTGTAATATCTTATTAAAATTCTCTCACAGTGTGCAGAGATGTTTCAAGGAACTTATTTCTTCACACTAATGTCTAGCTGTCTGATTATCAATTCATTTATGCTTTCCAAGGAATCATTTATTTTTTTAAGACAGTGTAATTTTTGTGCAAGTCCAACTGTTATCTTGTCTGCTTGCAAAGTGACAATTAATGCCTGATATATAGCCTCTAGTGTACAGCCCTTGTCAGTTACACAATTAAATGCTCAGTCACTGATCTTGACGTCTGTTGGAAAATAGACTAAAACTTGTGTAAGGTTTGGGGTTTTTTGTTGGTTTGAGGGTTTTTTTATACAACTAAAAATAATGTTAACACATAGGCTTGCATGTTATCTGCCCCAAGGCAGTTTTTATGAATTGCATTCACAACTAGGTTAGTCGGCATCCAATTATGATGTTATTTCATTTTCTCTTTAAATTTTCTGGAAGAATGATGTTTTAGACAGAAAGTTCCTCTGTGCAGTTCCTTAGGAGGCTTGCTATAGAAATTAGCTGTCTAGTGCGACCGTTTCTTTGAGAGCTATTTGAGTTAGCAAATTACTTTAATCCAGAAAATTATATTAAAAAGCTTCTAAAATGTATAGGAAACTTTCCCCAACCAATTAACTACCCATTAACATAATTATTTAGAATGGAGTGTTCTATGACTAAGGTTAATAGGAGTTTTGCCTTTGACATCAGTGAAAACCTTTTTCAGAGAAATCTGGGAGCTAAGAGAAAATCAGTTAACACAGCAAATGTCTTCAACTAGATTGTAAGATGGATAAACTTTTATGGACCGGAGCAATGTGAAGGATATAAAATCTATATAATTTTTAACTGAGGAAAGATACTGAGGCAGACAGGCAGCTAGGGGCAGCCTAAAGAAGCTGTAGCATAGTATGTAGGAACAAAAATAATGTGGAGAGGAGGGGAACATAAGCTTGGGTGAACTTACACATTTGCATCAGCAGGAATAGTCCAGATTTGAAAAGACAGAGGGGGCAAGGGGGAAGAAAAGGCCTTAATGCTGTTCTGCAACCCTAAACTGAACTTTTTTCCCATCCCCATACCTGCCTCGGCTTTTCTCCTAATGTTTACACTGTAGAATTAGTTTCTTTTGCCTCTGAGTTAGAACAAAGTAACCTGCTAAGTATATGCCCTTTTAAAAATATTTCTTCCATTAAGGTAAACAGAGTTTTCATAACAATAGTATAAGGGGTCCCATTCTACTCCTGCTGAAAGCAGCAGTAAAATTCAAAGTGTTTTTAATGAATGTCGTCAGCATTAATGAATGTTTAACCAATGTAATCATCCATCCCCTTATCTACAATAATGGATTCTAGTAACAAAAAGACAAGGAAGAAAAACTATACAGTATTAAAAGATAAGACTAGAATAAGTCCAGAGCTAACATATATTATTTACCAGATACAGGCTCCAATCCAAAACCTAGAGGAATAAACAGGAAACTTTAGGCTGATATTGCTAAGCTTAGCATGACTACCATAATGACCTCACTAATCTACAATTGCAAAGATCCATTTGATCCCCTGTCCAATTTTTTTTTTTTAAGCTCCTAACCAGTTCCATTCTTTACAAAGGTAGATTCTTATGGAAGATATTTATATACACACATCAACTTGGAACTATACTTGCAGATCACTAATACAAAAATGCCAGGACGGGAAAATAACTTGATCTGTCAAAACATTTGGCAGAACAAATTTATCTTTGAGCTCTATGGGGCAATCGCATGAGAACATTAAAAAAATTAAACTATATACAGTCATGGTCAATGTCATGAAGTGGCGTGCATGTAGATATGCACAGTCAGCATGTTCCTAGGAAATTTCTCATCCCTGTAGGCACGTGCACACACAGTAACATTAACTATTTCTTTCTCTTTTTCCCTACCTCTCTTGCACTGTTTCTCTTTTCAACCCTTCTCCTTTCTTTCTTTCTTTCTTTTTGGGGCATATATTGTCTTCCATTTTTATCCAGTGATTTTTTCTTTTTTTCTGTCTTGCCCCATTAAATATTTACTAGCATTTACTTCATATTTCCCCTTCTTTCCTTAGATCTCTGTTGAGTCTCGCCACACTTTTTATCTACCTTTCAATAAGTCTTTTTCACTTCTATTCATCTTTTATGCTTTTCTAGACACTCTGTTCCCTTTTGTTTCTCCTCCATTCAGTTTTTTAGTTATTACTGTTCAGCTTTCCATTTGTAATATTTATCGTTAAGTCAGACTTTTCTAGGGGGTCATGCAGTTCTTCCTGTGCACTTGTACGCTGCATGCAGCACATACATATAAGCATCACATGATAGTTTTAGGACAGGTTTCTCTGCAAAGCTTAAGTTACACTTCAATTCATTTAAATATGATAGCAATAGATTAGACTCGGCAGAAAAAAATCTGCTTCAGCATATTTGGGAGTTGTAGTGAGGGGATATATTACTTATATATTACTTATTTAATTCATGCAGTTTAAAGCTTGTTTTGAAACACGCCCCATTGTCATTCTGTTCGTACTCTGCCCAAGCACTTCTTCTTGATCCCACAGACAGTCAATAAGAACTACTGCAGCATTCCATAGACCTTCTCTGTCTTTTGTTTTCTGCATAGATATCAATTTGTTAAACAACCCGAATCTTTGACGACTTACACAACAGTTCAGCTAATGGTCCATGCTTTAATGCATCTTATCAACTGCAAACATCTGCCTAAAAATGGCTGTGCTTTCATGACTGTCAAGCTCTAGGGGAAATGTGAAGTTAGATGTCATTTTGATGATCGGGCTTAAAACAAGGACGGAAAGATAAAAGATTCCTGGCTCTAAGCAGTAACTCCATGTAAATAATTTATAATCCAAAAAATAATGCACTATTCAACACTCAGAGGAAGGAGTCTTCTTTCTGTGTCTTTTATACCCGTTCCTTTAGAATGATTCCAATTAATATTCA
The DNA here is from genome assembly GCA_035590275.1 of Ibycter americanus. Lineage (NCBI taxonomy): Eukaryota > Metazoa > Chordata > Aves > Falconiformes > Falconidae > Ibycter > Ibycter americanus. The sequence goes on along the minus strand of JAVJGI010000014.1, from coordinate 53,538,753 downwards.
AAGATTACCAACTTCCTATCTATAAATGAGTTGCTTATTAATATTACATAAAGCTGTCCTCCTTTCTTCTGATGAGGCAGAGCACAACATGCTGTAAACAGTATTGACAGGAAAATACATGGTTTGGAACTGCAGTGAAGCCGTTTACCATTCATGAAGTAACTTACTAATAATGGTTGTCTGCTTACGAAATTCTCAGTATGGTATTAAAAAGAAAAGTCTAACGTTAAGATTTCAACAGGGCACTGAGATCAAAAAAGAATAGTAACACATGACCTAGAACTGAATTCTTTCTCATACAGCTATATAGAATAAAGTGTTAATTTTGAATTGTACATGCACACGTAAGAAGTACTTTTATTTGGTTGGAAAATTCAGCAGAGTAATATGACTTTATGACAAGTAAATGCAAAGCTCAGAAAAACTGGTTGTAAATACATTATCTACTGGCCATAGCTATCAATGAATAACAAAAGGGCATCTTTCCATCAATGTGCCTTTGGGGAAATAGAGGAACTATTCAAACAGGACAAATTTAAAACAGCTAACAATACCCTAGCTCAGTGGACAAAAGCTAAGTAAAGGTTGCATTCCATGATGATTGTACAAGTAAAGAAAGAAAAAAAAAAAGAAAAAGAAAAAAACCCCAACACCCTACATCAATTTGTCTAAAGGATGTAAAAATCAAACACAATAGCAATAACTGTAAAGCAGTGATGTACTGAATGCAACTTCATAACTACATGCTGATTATTTTGACAAGTTCAGCTGTTTAATATCATGCCTGACTGCTCCTTTATGGCTGATGGTTTTCTTTTGTTCAATATGACAAGCCTAAATGAATTTGAACCCAAGTGAATTAAAAATCTGATTCATTTACTTTGGCTAAAATCCTGTATGCACAAACCAAATGTGTGGGGTTTGATTCTGCTAATTCATTGGTAGAAACATATTGCTATCTTAGAAACATATTGCTATCTAAGAATAGATCTATCTGTTGCATGTTCCATAATTTTTCTGCACAAGGTTATAACAAGAGCCAGGAGACTCAGACACTATTCTTTTCAGGAGTGACCAAAGCCATTTTAGGGCGGCCAAACCTCATTTTATAAAATAAATAAAGAGTGACCAAGACTTTGTTGTCTCTTCACATAAATGCAAATCTGGTTTATAGATAGCAAACGTGATACAACATTGATAATAGAAACTAGTATATTATTATTTATTTTATTATTATCATTAGAATAATGTTTCGTAAGGGGCACAAAAGGTTTGCAAAGGAACGAGCGGTCTCTGTTCAGGCAGCATCACTAAACCATAGCAGCATCTAGTATTCTAAAAACTAAAGTTAACCAGCACAGCATTGGCATGGGAAGGAAAATATACATGCCAGTATTTCCTCTACTTAATAAAATAAATGTCAGTGACTGTTTAATTCCTCTTAAGAAAATCTCTGCTACAGTGCTCTTTCAAAAGAACCCCGGAAGGAAAATAAATTTAATACAGTCTATCTCTAATTTTTTCCTTAGATTAAAACATTTCCACAGCAATAGGCAGACACACAAACAGGAAAACAACATTGTTCTCTAAAGCAGCTCTGATTCTTGCCCAGTTCATCTTACATGCATGCTTATCACTGTACAATGTCATCATATTCCATAAACATGCTACATACCTTCCTCTCAAATTCTGGCCAAACTTTCCTCTGAGTAGGGGTCTCCTTTTAACTGTTTCATGATGGCTATGTGTCCCAAAATACTTCTGGTTTGGTTGTATGCCAAAAATCAAATGTATTTTTTTTCCTTATTAGCACCACATATCATCTTGGGGGACATGTGGAAAACATAATTTTTCAGGTAGCTTCTGCTGAGTTTTTGTTTTTTTTAAAGGACTACTTTGATTAAGGAATTCAGTTTCAGGATTTAAATCATTGTCCTTGTGGAGATCTGTAAAGTACAAAGTCTGCTTTGGAAATGAGTTACAGAAAAAAACTGAGAGGCTGTTGAAAAAATACATCCCAGAAAAAAAACATTCCCATGGAAGAAAAATTTCTCATACAGAAATTTTGCAGTGAATCTTCTGGAGATATTTTCTTTGTAAAACATAGTAAATGTTTGGAACATCTGTGCTAACCAGCTGTGTGAGGTCTCATACTGTTTACATATACCTAAAATAACATGGAAGGATACTGTGTCATGTATCAGCTCTAGCAATGCATTTTTGAAGTAACAGCATTTCACTCAAATTCTGATATTCCATAGAAAGGTTATAAATTCTACCATCTGACAGTGGCTGTTCCAAGAAATTTCAGTAAACTGGAAAGTACAGAGGTTATTATGCTTCACAAATCTTAACGAGGTAAATGATTTAAAAAACAAAGAAAAACGCTTCAAATATTTTCATTTTTGGAAATCAAGTGGTAAAGTATTTCCTGCTTGGCTTTCTCATAGTTTAAGGCAATAATATTTTTCCTTAGGCTTTCTTTCCTCATCTTATTTCTGAAGGAATGAATAGGACTTTTAAATACTTAAAATAATTTTATTACTTCAAATACCTTTTGCTGGGTCGTGCATTACCCGCAATTCCTTTCCAGTATCCCATAAATATTCTGCTGTCACATCCCCTCTCAAAGCCCCTTGCCTTGCAGAGGATTGCTCCCTGAACACCTTTTAATAAAGCATTACTCTATGCTTAGCACCATCATGTCAGAAAATATTATTCATTTTTTCACAAGGTGAAAAAAGCAAAATTCTGTCATTTTCTTCTTTGCTTTCATCTTTTTTAATTCTAATGTGAAAAACTGCAAAAGCAATAATAAGACTGGTAAGTTTACAAACCTACTAAAACAATGCAGAAAGGGAGCTATTCAGGAAAAAAACACAGAGATGCCTGAGCAAAGCTAAGTAAAATATTTGTCTTCTGAGCTGCCTGGAGTTTGGGAATCAGACATGCTTTTCACTCAATAGAAGGAATAGATAGTTTTGTTTACCTGAACAGCAGTTTCCTAAAGTGTTTCAAAAACCTACAAGGTATGGTCTTGCTCATCAATTGTATTCAGGAGTGCAGCTAGGTGACAGACTAATTGCTGCAACGTTGGATTCATTTGTGCCCTTGTAGAGTAAAGGAACATCTGGTGCATATTTCTGTCACTTCTTCCTTTAACACCACAATGAGCTGTGTCATCAGTATCATGTATGCTTGTTCCTATGTTACAACTTTGTCTTCCCTACATGGTTTCTATATCCCATAAGCAGTATAAAGTCATTTGGATGCATAGGACAGCAGCTCATGTATAATGCGGTTATTGCTCCTGGGATTCATCTATATTTGAACATAATATATTGACTCCGAAAAATAAAAGCATTTTCTTTTTAATTACAATTACAACTTAGAATACAAAATGAAAGTGAAATTTAAAATCTTAAGAGGAAAAAGCAAACAAGTATTCTTTCCTACATACCTTTATTTCACTAGCCAATAAATAAGGAATTAACTTTGCATCTATTTGCACAAATATTTTATCATGCAAATACTCCTAGCACAGGTCAAAAAAATCTTAGATTCTTATCAGTTTTTACTGGGCAGACCCCTACAGATTTTAATGAAAGTTTTATTGAATGAGAAGTAAGTAAGGGCTTCACATTTCAGCTTTATAGGATTACACTTCTGGATAAAGGCTGGGTGTAGAAGCAGGTCTGTATATCCTGTAGAAACAGGATATTAATGATGTTAATAATGCCATAATTTCTGCAGTTTACTGCTTTAACATGATAGAGACATGAATCATTGCTATTTAAAATAAGGAAAAAGAGCTTTGAAGAGGTAGCTAGGGATGCAAGTGTGTATATATATATATGTATATATACTTACATGGATACTTATATACATATGTGTATATATGTATATACATATGTATAAATAAATCATAGTACTGTTAAAAAAAATAGAAGGAAAGAAGTGTAATGAGCTTAAATTTGAAATTACAGGATTATTCTCTAGCCTTAAAGCCAGTCCTAGTTTGTAGATATGCTCTGAGATAATTTGGTTTGACAATATGTGCAACATCAAGGAAGCCATATTCTGTTTCTCCCTGCCCCCCCACCCCAATGCTTCTCTGTAAAAGGTAGTCAGTCTTACCTATTAAGAACTCGTTTGTCATACTCTCTTTTTTCAGTCATTCCAAATAAAGCCACTGGACAGTTCAAGGATAGTGGGTCCTGAGTACTAGACAGCAACTATTTTCTTTTAAAAGCCCTAAGATTCCATCAGGATGGAGATAGGAGAAACACAATCCAGTTCCCATCTACAGAGAAAAGGCAACAGTAATAACTATACTTTCATTGTATGCTTTTTGCTCACTTTTGTGCAGGGAAAGAAAAATAAGAAGAAGCTACAAAGTCCGTACAATTGCACAAAGTGATTTCTGAAGCTTTCATAAGGCCATACGTTTCAGAATTCCAGCTAAAAGAAGCCATTAACAATCAGCTACAAAAGAATTAATACTGTAATTAAATGAAATGGTTTCTAAACATTCTGGTCAAGGGATACTCAATTTCAGTTTTCCAGACTTTTTGATATGAGTTTTTGTGAAAATCTCACTGGTTGCACGAACATGCAAGAGGCAGAAACCATTACTGAATTCTAGTCTGTTCCTCCCTGCTTGAGACCCAAGAAAGCTAGCACACTCTTAAAGAATCCTATATTTTTTTTAATTTTGTTTGAGAGGTAACAAGATAGATAAGGTTTGTGTTCTCTTTCTCAAAAGCACCTCACTTGAGAAGTTACAGCCTTTAATCAAATCAAATTAAAAATCCTATAGGTTCCATTATTTAGTTTTTTCATTTTAAAACATACACTGAAATTGCTCACCACAGTCACCAAGATTTTTTTACAAAATGTGTAGCATGTATTAATTGTGCTTTCTTTTCTTAGTGCACAGCAGGAAAACTAATTTTGGATGCTTGACTATATTTCTTGTTCCTCAAAGTAGAAAGGCCTAAGAGCACAGCAGAAATGATCCATTTACATCCCAGGGCGCAGAATTTCATTTGATTTGAAACTGACATTTTGTGGCCATTTGTAAGCAGTATGACTAAAGATCCCAAGTGTTCACAGTAGGCAACAGAAAATGTATATGCATTCCCTGAAACAGCTAAGAGATTATCTTCACCCTAAAAATAAAATATTAACACAATATAATGCAGAAAATAGCTTTCTTAAATAGTAACATACAATATGGCCAGTGTAGTCTAAAGTATTCTGACTTTAATTACAACATAGATGTATGAGGACAGTAATTACCTATATGTATTTGGTGGAATAGGAGAAACTAGTCTACAGCACCTGTCTAAACCCAACAGAAAGAAGACATGGGGCCAGCAATGAGAAGCTTCTCCTCACGTTCTCCTCTGGGATGCTTGCATATACTCTTATATGGAACTAAATAATATGCTTTCCCTATTATTGTGAAAAGAAATTCTCTCTAAACACCGGAAGTAAATCGAGCAGGGAGATAACACAAAACATCCTGGGGTTTATTGTTAATTTTTAGCATTTTTCCTTTTAAAGAAGCGTAATAAATAAGTAAAACACATTCTTCCTAAAGCAATAATAAGGTTGCAGAATACGAAGTTTAAATGATGCATATAATTTTTTTACTGAACATAGCATCTTAGTTTTCACAAAATCATAATAGGTCATGCATGTCAGATCATGTAATATGCTATACCACCTGTATGCATGAATTTAGGACTGTGGTGGTTTGACTCTGACTGGACACCGGGTGCCCACCAAAGGCACTCTGTCTCTTCCCTCCTCAATTGGACAGGGAAAGAAAATATAACAAGAAGCTCATGGGTCAGGATAAGGACAGGGAGAGAGCACTCAGTGATTACCATCACAGGCAAAACAGACTCAACTTGGGGAAATTGGTTTATTACCATTCAAATCAGTGTAGGATAATGAGAAAAAAACCAAAAAATCTTAAAAACATCTTCCCCCCACCCCTCCCTTTGTCTGGGGCTTAACTTCACTCCCAATTTCTCTACCTCCTCTCTCCAAGCGGCGCAGGGGGATGGAGAATGGGGGTTGTGGTTAGTTCACCACATATTGTCTCCCCTGCTCCAGTGTGGTGTCCCTCCCACGGGAGACAGTTCTCCATGAACTTCTCCACTGTGAGTCCTTTCCACAAGCTACAGTTCTTCATGAACTACTCCAGCATGGGTCCCTTCCATGGGGTGCAGCCTCTCAGGAAAAGACTGCTCCAGAGTGGGTTCCCACACTGGTCGAATTCACTGGAGGGACAGATGGAGACATAGACATCTTTTTCATTTCAAATCAATCAAACCCTTCTCTTATAAAGAATTGTATTGCTGTTGAGCTATCAAATTATTTTTTGCTGCTTCAGATATTTTTCAGTGGAGAAAATACCAATGGCTAGAATAGCATCATGGAATCATAGCATGGTTTGGAATGGAAGGTACTTTAAAGACCATTTAGTCCACCCCCCTGCCACAGACAGGGACATGTTGCACTAGAATTGTTCAAATGTTCATGTTGCACTAGAAATCATCCAACACAACCTTGAATACTTCCAGGAATGGGGCATCCACAATTTCTCTGGGCAACCTGTTCCAGTGTCTGACTACCTCTGTATAAAAAGTATCTTCCTTATATCCAATCTAAATCTACCCTCTTGAAATTTAAAACCATTGTGCCTTGTCCTGTCACTACAGGCCTTGGCAAAAAGCCTTTCTACATCTTTCTTATAAGTCTCCTTTAAATATTGAAAGGCTGCAAAATGGTCTCCCTGGAGCCTTCTGTTCTTCAAGCTGAAGAACCCCAACTCTCTCAGCCTTTTTTCATAGGAGAGGTGCTCCAGCCATGAGAAGATACGGGGGGGAAAAGAAAAATCCACTTTTGTGATTAATGGCATCGATCTGTGGATTTGTTTAAGAATGTGACTGGTGAGTTAAGGATAAAACAGTTAGGATCCTGAACTTAGATTAACCTGGTCAAAATATAAAGCTTCTTTTCAGGAATTTTTCTTATATTTTTCTTTTTTATTATCAACAGTGCCAAAAAAATAAATAGGACTTCTGCAAACAAAAAATGAAAACATAATTTTCAACTTGTGTAAAGGTAACTTCTAAACATTTTGTTTCTTTTTCTTTTGTTTCAATTCACTTTAAATATTTTTTCACATATTTGTTACATTTAAGCTTGGATCAATAGCTATGAAGTCTCCTCTGGTACCCAACCATTACAGATCAGATTGTCCCAAGTTGGATACAAAAGTATTATGGGAGCCAGTGCTGAATACCTTGCTGAAGGAAGTTAAGGTAAATGACATCCACCACTCTCCCTTTGAAAATGCAGTCATTTTATCACAGAAGGAAATCAGGTTGGTCAGGCATGACTTACTCCTGATAAGACAATTTCATGATTTTCCTAGGGAACCAAGTAGACTTAATGAGCCTCTAGTTCCTTGGGTTGACCTTTTGGCTTTTCTTTTTTCCAGTCACTGGGTACCTGCCCAAATCTCCATGATGTTCCAAAGATGATAGACAGCAGCCTTGCAAGGACATCAGCCAACTTTCTCAACACTTTTGGTAGCAGCCTATAGGGTCCCAAGGATGTGGGGAGGTAAATTTCTCTTTTGCATCTGGTCCCTGTTTCCACATTTGGCTTGCTGCCTTTCTGCACTGGAGCCGTCATGAGTTCCCAGTTTAGCCAAGAGTGGTGTATCTACTTTTTTCCTGAGCATCATGATGAACTGTTTTTGTGCTAGAAAGATCCTGTCTTTAAAAACCTGTTATCTTTCCTGACCTCTTTTGCCCTTGAGAGCTGCCTCCCATGGAATTCCACCTAACAGTTTCCTGAATAAACCACAATGTCCAACTAAAGTCCAAGGTTTTTAGTCTGCTATTGTCCTTCATTACTCCCTTCAGGATCCTGAGCACCATGATTTCACGGGTATTGCAGCCAAAGCTGCTACTGAATGCCATATCCCTGGGAAGTTCTTGTTCCTAAATATCAGTTCCAGCTGTGAGTCAACACCTAGCTGGTGAATTTGGTACCTGTACCAAGAAGCTATCCCTGACACCCACTGGAGGGCTTGCTTGCATTTTGCTGTTTTGCCCCTTCCATCAGCTGGAAGGGAGTTTCAACTCTCCTATAAGAGCCAGGGTCTGTGATACATAGACTTTCTCTAAAGAAGAATTCATTGGCTTCCTGACTCTGCTCAGGTGATCTAGAATAATTTCCCACCACAGTGTCATGCTCACTGATCTCTCCTCTAATTCCAGGTTACCAGAAGCCCTCAACCGGCCTGTCTGCTGTGTAGAATAGCTACAGGTTACCTTCAAGGTGCTCCTTAACATAAAGGGCAACCTCTTCTCCACTTACTCGCTTCCTGCCCTTCTTGAAGAGACTGTATCAACGCATCGCAGCATTCAAGTTATACAAGCTATCCCACCACATCTGTTATTGTATCATCAATAATGTCACAATTCGGCATCTGCACATGACACTTCAGTTCTCCCTGCTTGTTTCCAAGGATATATGCATTCACGTATATTTTGGGAGGACTTTCTTTTGCCCTGTTTTATTGATCCCGGAGCATCTCTTGTTCTTGTCCCCTTGCACCCTCTGATCTCCACCCCTGTCCACTGCTTCCACATTTAACTGGGTTATAATTACCCTCCACCATTGGTTATAGTGTAAAGCTCTCCTCACCAGGTTTGTCAAAGTTGTTGGCAAAGATGCTTTTGCTCTGCTTTGCCAGGTGGGTCCTGGCTTTAACCATCAGCCCTCAAATTTGGACCACTTTTACTGTAACCTTGTTAAAAAACTAAATGAAAACATGGTATATGGGGCAGAAAGAATTCCTGTGAAATCGTAAAGAAAACTCATGTACAGAAGCAGAAAAAAGCATTCACAAAACTACTAGTAATCCAGCTATTGAAGTAAATGAAACCGAAAAAAATGGACAAAGTTGAAAATTACAAAACACTAAAAAATATACAGGGCCAACAAACCGGATTTTACCAACTCCCACAGCTTTTGATAAATCTCTAGGGAAAGTAAATGGGAACTTTTATTTTGGTAATATATTGCATCTTAAAAATGAACTCAGTTTTTATTGATTTTGAAAGTAACACTTGCAAGTATGAAGGTAATAGCTTTTTGATTGATTCAGTCAGGATGAGTTAGGCTTTGTGAATAAAGGGGAAATTAATCAGTAAGGGTTGATTTAGGACCTCTTTCATAATATGGATTTCCATTTTTTTGTGTCATTGTTCTGTTGTTAAAGACCTGATGGACTGTTTGCATTGAGGTGAATGATTAAATGACTCTAACAGGGAGTGACTGAAAAGTGAGGCCATCTCACCAGTATTAAAGCCTTCCTGAAATTAAATGCAACAGTCAAACTTCATTTAAGAAAGTATGCAGGATCCTACATAGCAAACAAGCAGAAATGCAAACATTTTCCATTCCAGGCAAAGCAGCTCAGAAAAGAGACAGAACTATTTCAGAAATCAGCCTTCAGAGAGTGAAAGAATTGTTTAGGAGGCAATACATAAAGACACGTATTCAGGTATTTGTGGCAGGTACTCTAGCAAGCAACACTCTTCCAATGTACATAGTACTGGTTTGACAAGAATCACCATATAAAGCTGTTCCCTCCTGGCCTTTAAGCTCTTTTTTCCCCCCAGTACAGACAAATGGTATCTTGGCAAGGTGCAAAATATTAGGCTTGCTGAGTAAAGCTGTGGTTGAAACAGAGGTTATTGGATACTGAGTTGAACAAGTAGCCAAAGAGTTTTTTCTTTATATTCTCTGATTAGAAATAATTATTCAGGAAAAGTTGAACTACAGGAAGTGGATACCAGTTTTGTGCTAAAATTCCTAAAAACAAATTTACTTTTATGCTATTGGACTGACACTATTACAGGAGAGAAGTATATACATAAAACTTAAAAAAATGCTGATTTGTTTTCCCTCAGGGAAAAGACATAAGAGGCCCCTGTTATCTGCTACCTTCGAGCAGAGGACAATTCCACCATACCTGTATATCTCTAGCCACAGAAGCCAGCAGATTGTATAGTATATGTGAGTGTGTATCTATAAATATTTCTATATATGCATGTGTATATATACATAACTTGATAAAGAGAAGTAACTTGATAAGAAGATAACCTTTACAAAAACAGACATTAACTATAATTTCTTTATGTTTGCATATACTACAATATATTTCATCCCATAAGAGTCTGTGAGACAGCTAGTTTCAATGAACGAGAATATAACAATCATGGAATAGTTTTGTATGATAAAACTTTGTTTCTAATAGCACATATTGTAATAATTCATGAACTCATGGCTTCAAAATTGGTATTTTATCTGGCTCCTGCAGCTGACTTAACTGCTGATGAACAGCTAGCCCCTTTTAGAAATCAGTCTTCTTCAGGACATCATAGTTTAAGAAAAATAGTAAAATATGGCTTCAAGATCTTGAGCTATGATACTGTGACATCAGAGCATCTGAGCAGAAAACTTGATCCTGGCAAACAGCCTACATCACACACAGAAAATAACCAATGTGTCTATATTGTAATGGAGATCAGACACAGGATAAAATAAGAAAGATGGATGAGTATAATTATGCAGTTATTGTGATGAATGTAACAACTATGTTGGGGGTGGTGGGGTAGGGGGGGTGCCCTGCCGTTGGTTTGCTTTTCCAGATTGCTCTGTAGTTACTACAAGGTTTTTTTACTACGTTCTATTTGAAAGGTCATGATTAGGCAGGTGGGAGGAAGTAAACTTGTTTACGTTGGTTGGTGTCTTCCAGGAACAGCTGGATATGTAATAATAGTACAATCTAATGAAACAAGATAGATATACAGTCAGATTCAGCACCAAGCACAAAGAAACATTGGCATGAGAGTTTTCTGGATGACTGATTGGTGTTTCCTGTGTTCCAGAGAGGGAAAAGTCATGTATAGCACTCACAAAGGCAGCCCGAGAAAACTGTAGGAAGAGACAGAGAGAACCCTGTGTAGTTCTTTGCACTCTGAAACAACATACACCTGTCGGCAATCACACACGTGAAAATGAAAATGGTTCCTTTTTCCCTTGAACATATCAGATAATTGCCAAATTTATCATCACTCATATTTGGCACCACAGCTGACCTATTTAGAAGAGGTTCTGGGTTAAAACAAGAGAATCTGTCCTAGTTATAGTGGCTGGGACCAGTTTATCACTGTGTGGGTGTAACTGGAACTGTGTATTCTATACCCTCT
>JAVJGI010000014.1:53480617-53509079 GCA_035590275.1 Ibycter americanus | reverse complement strand
TCCCCATCTTTCTGGGTGAGGGGAATGAGCGAGTGGCTGCGTGGTGCTTGGTTGCCGGCCGGGGTTAAACCGGCACATACCTCACTGCAAAAAAGAAGGGATTTTCTATTCTCTGATGAAATTATAGAAGAAAACAAAAATGTCCAGCCTTCACAAACTGACCCCTACGCTTCTGTGGAGCCCACCAAAGTTAATGAGAAGTTGAGTGAATACTTCTGTGACTGCTGTATCAGGGCCCTGAAACCCTTGTGAACTCCGTAGTCTGTTTCCATTACATATCAATATATACATTCTCTTCCTTTTCTAAGTTGTGATTAAGAATTAAGGGCATCAGAAGCTCCTTTTCATTTTCTGAGTTGCTACTGCTTCCATGGGGTAGTGGGATAAAACTGCTTGTTTTCTTTGAGATCTATAGCCAGAATTATGGGAAGTTTGAAAGAAAGTATTAAAAAATAAGATAAAAATCAATTTTCAAGAGAGTGAAGGAGCATAAATGATAAATTATAAATAGGAAAAAATAATTCCCTTTTCACAGTTTAGCAAACAGTAAAGTAGATCAGATTTTCTAAAGTAATCATCACAAAATCTGTGTCCTGGATCATATTGTTTTCCATAGCTATAACTCTTCCAAAATCTCAAAACTCTCCTTCACTTAATATTGTACTTAAAAATGAGAAGACAGAACAATGTTCCTGTTTTGCTAAGAAACCCTAACACAAGCAGGTTTTACCAGCTATAGCAGCAAGCAATTTAGGTGCAAAATAGGCTTTTGTAGAGAGCATCTGCCCCATAATGAATATTTCAGTTAGTGTCACTATTCACCTAAGTAGCTAGAAAACACTGTCTTATTTTCCGTGCCACTTTTGTCTGCACTAAAATGATGAAAACTGACAGTATCTCCCTGTTGCATCAATGTGTATGTTTTCTCACTGTGTACTGTGCAGTGCTTTATAAGCAATGGAAGAAAAAAAAAATAGCAAAAATATAAATGTTAGGGATTTTTTTTTTACTTAGTTCATGATTTAGTTTTACACATATTTGAACCTTAAACTTAGTTTCAGAAAGCTCTGTAAAATGTACACTCTTTTCCTTTTATTATTCACATTAAGAGAAATCAAAAGCTTTTCATTGAAGCACAAATCCTATTTTAAAAGATACAACACAAAAATGAGGATCATCTGTGCTAAATTAATGGGACTCTGATTAGCCTTTAATAACTTTGGTAAGCTAGTTAGTGAAAAACAAAACAAACCAGGAAAAAAGATAATTTGGTTTTTATTTTTGAGTTACTGACAAAAAGAACTATGTGGCTGGTGACTTGTTCTTCTCAATTTATCTCCTAGGCATGTGAACACCGGGAGACTCATGGGCTCAACTTCATGCCCTCGTAATCACTTTTACCTTCTCTTCCTTCCACCTGTAAATCATATCTAGGTTTGAGTTTACACACAATTTTCCAGGACATACAGTCATCACAGAATGTTCATATAACTTTTAGTGTTTTGACTTACAAATGCCGAAACACCACCTTTGTGAGCAACACAAAGGGCATATACTTTCATTATCATCACAGAACTGTGAAGAAAAGCTTTTCATTCTCAAGAGAAAAAAAGCATCAGCGATCCCGTACTCTAATGTGTATTTTGGGGGCTGGAAGTTGAAGTGTATTTTAAAAGGAGGCAGATAAAACTCAGAAAATAATTCATCATCTCACTTCTAGCCGATTAATACCTTTACAGAAATTATGCCAATGTCTTACATGCAATGGTAATACTCAAGTATTTAACATATCTTGGGTACCAGCTAGCAGTCAGAAGGAGCTCACGTCAATACAGTGTGATAAACGAGCTCCCCGTAGATGTGCCAAAAGACAGGAACAGCTCACACAATGAATATGAAATAGGCTTCTCTGTCAAGTAGGAATATCCTAATACGACACGTCACCCTAATACTCTGCTATCATGTCTTGCCAAAGACGGAATTTGTCCAAGGGTTTGATTTCAAAAAGCCAGTAACATTGTATTAATTCCAGAAATGAAGAAAGAGGAGCCAGCATATCAAATATGAAAGGGAGAGCCAACAAATCACTGGGGGGGGGGGAAATTAACATAATCAAGATAGTGAGCTATTCTGTACCTGCAGGATTGTTCTAACTTTGGGAAAAATAAAACTTAAAAAGTGAAAAAGGCAGTAAAAATGAAATCTAAAGCAAAATTAACATTCAGATATGCATTTCTAATATGAAAAACCAAACAAAAGAAAACTTGTGAGGCAGCCTTTCCTACTGCAACAAAAATAATAAATAGGCAGTTCAGGAGCAAACACAGCTGAAAGCAATTCTACCACCAGTGAACCTTGAATGGCTGTTGCTCAAAGTGCACTGAAATTTTACTTCCCAATTACCTCTATGGGATACTTGTTATTGAATGGTGCAAAGTGCAGGATACAATATATCAACTAAAAAAACATTTAAGAGGAGAAAGGAAAAAAAATGTTTTGAAAGTGAGTCTCCAAGAGTGTGTTACTGAACAGTGTATCAAACTGAGGCCCTAAGAATCTGTGACTGTTAAATGCTCTACTCTTGAGAATTTTCTCATTCCATGACAAAGAATTGCATTTCAGTCATCAACAGAGTCATCAGAATGTATAATTTGTTAAATTTATACAGCAGTTTGAACTATTCTAAAAGGCAGAGGGATTTTAACTATTAGATGATTATCATAACACTAAAGAAGGCACAAACTTGATATCTGTGATCAAAGGGAAGCACAACTGCAAGTGCCACATCTTGCATATGAATAATTTAAAAACATGATTCTTTGTATGTGCAGATGAGGACTCAGGTAATGTATTCCATCACCATTTCCAATATGTACTTGGACAGCTCTTAAAAAAACATGTATTAATTTGCCCATGCAGTCAGTGGTACATTGATAAAAGCTCTAAAAAACACAGCTGGGAAGTTTAGTTGTTAGTATGCCAAATCAGTGTCAAAATAAAATCTCATCTCACTATTTTTATAACCTTTTCGAGCCAGGTAAATGGGCAAACGATGGCATGGTGAAACACAGTGCTTACCAGGCCATAATAATGACCAGTAGTAAAGGAAAAATTAGATTACAACCTACATTTAATGTCTTATGATGTAGTGGCCTCTATTCACTAAAAGGATGCAGGCATCCCTTCCATTAGTGACAGTTTTCAGCCCTTTGTGGAGAAAGTAAATATTATTCCATGTATATCAGCTAGCCGTTGAGTGGTATAGCAGCATAAGATGAGATCCCTTCCAAATAAGTTCAGGAACATCTTTTGCAGCACCTAGAAATAGGAAATAATTTATCCTAATAGAAGCACTTAAATTTCCAGTATAGTCAATAGAGTGGCACGTGCCTCTGGAGACCTCCAGAGGGAGATTTGGTCTGCCTAATTTAGACAGACAGACTTAAGGGTACTTTCTACTATGGCAGGATTTCCTAAAATCAGGAAGTCTTTATATCACCTTTAAGTATGAGCTCAAAGCAATGTCTATTATTTTCAAAAGCAGTGTCTTTTTGAGATTGTCTTGAAAGACATACATTGAAATGACCAAGGTCCAGACGCCTGTAATCGCAGCACTAAAATATCATACTTAATTCATAACCTCAGTATTCGCACTTGCAGGAAAGACAAATGAATTGTGGACTTAAATTATTGGGGAAGAAAGAAAAATAATTACCATTATTATTGCTGCCATATGCAACTGACTTTGCTTATCATGATTGCCTATTAGAGTGATAGCTGCAGATTGCAGTTCATAAGAGAATATGCACTGAACCCATCATTTGCCTACCGTGAAGATAAATGAATGAAGAAGACCCATCATTTAAAACTCTCCAAAACAACAGTCTTTACAAGTAAGGATTTTTACAAAAGAAGGTCACTTTGTCAAGCCATTTTCAGCACTGACTGGTTCAGCAGAATTCATGTTAGTTCTTCTGATTGCACTTGGTTGCTGTGAATACAAACCTGTGGAGACCAGAGCACAGATTATAGCAGTCAGGGTCCAATAAAATCAAAAAGTTCTATTGATTTTTGGTAAATCCACTATTTACAGGAAAAAAAGGATTACTGTGAACCTCTCACAAAGAAGTGCCCAGAAACCACAGCCCGCTGGGAAGAGATACTGTCACTTATGCAACAGGTTTAATTTCAGTGGTTTAAAGTTTTTAATAGAATAGAACCTAGAAAACAGCACATGTTTAAGTATTGCACATTTACATATTAAAGCTGATTCTTTGCTTGGGATTTTCACGGACTTGTGTATCTATCTTGCCTGAAAAGAGGAGATACTAGGAAACCTCTTTTCTGCGTGCAGGGCAGAATGGTCTTTGATCTGTTTTCTTATGTATGCATTAAAGATGAGCAGGAAGGGATCTTTAAGATATCTGTTCTTCTTTTGCTATTTGATAATATTTAGTAATTTGTACAGTAAATATGTACAGTCTGATTTTCTGTCACCTCACCGGACCCTCCCTTAAATGGGCTCTCCCTTTACATCTCAGAACATTCACTTCCTTCTTACCCTCATGCTGAGGTTCTTGAAAGAAAAAAGGGAAATGTAGTGTACTTGGTGAGAAAAGGGGTCATCTGCTTTGATGACAAGAAGAAAAGGTTTCAGAAAACAATGAATCTTTCTAACAGAGTTTTTCTACCCTGCATTTACCAGAGAGAATTACTTTTTCTGGCTGGCAGGATAAAATGTAATCAGGACATATTTTTCAATCATCTGACTTAAATTATGTATTCTAAATGTAAAACCAGTCATCCTCTTCAAATTAGTCCCTGTATAGGTTAATAATAATTTTTAACCATTAGAAAACAATATATAATCATAAAATGAGATTTTTTTAAGAGTTCCCCAAATGTATGTATATGTGTATATAAATGTTTGTATATGCTAAATATTTCTCCTTAGAAAATGATACATTTCTAGTTTCCACGTTCAAACTGACAACCTCTCGGAAAGGGCTCAGAAACATGACACGAGTCAAATTCTTCAGACTGGACACCTAACTGCAAGTGTCTACAGTGTAGAGGCCAATATGTGAGCAATGTACCCAAACTTCTTTTATATTATGCAAGACTAAAGAATTACTAGTCTTCTTATCCTGAAGCATACATTTACATATGGCCAAATGAACAACTCTCTGAGGTCCGTTGATTGAATCTATATACAAGGAAAGCTTAAACACCTTAAATGCAGGTGTCTGATCAAAGAATTGAACTCCACCCTTGCTGCAGATAAATGCCACAGGTTATCACTGATGAAATTACACTTCAGTGCATTTCACCATTTTTACTGTTAAAAGTACCAGAAGCAAAGCTTCTGTTTCTTTGCCGCATATTGATATTTACAAATTGGTAGAAACTGTTCAGTCCTGAAGGCCGTGGCTCCATGACCATTTACCACTGATACACAGAGCTCTGGCCATGGTTGAGAAGGAAGGACCATATCCTATCATGACATCATGAGACAGAGAGAAATGCCGCTTTGATGTCCTGCATCTTGAAATGTTCCAAAACTGACGTGAAAAGTCATATAAACCTGAATTACCACTCATTTCCTTTCTCCTAATACAGAGAGTAAATGACTACATACAAAACACAACTAAATAACAAAAATGTACTTGTTTAGCAAGCACAGTTATGGCAACATGGAATTAATATAAAAAATATATATAATTACCTTCATGAATAGCAGGTTATATATCACCCTGCTAATCTGTATCACCTTAAGCTAAATTAAAGTATATAAACTTTTACAGATTTCAGGAACGATTAGTTCTGGAAAACAGGACAAATATGACTTTTTTTCTACTAAATTAGCTATTTGAACTTTTGCAGTGCAATAATACTGTTTGGATAGAGTGCTAGACTTAAGTATGACACTATCTATCTCTGACAATCCATTAATCTCCCCTTTAATCTGTCCATCGTAAGCTTAATATGTGATTCTTCCTTTTCATACCACAGAGGACAAAAAGGTGATCTTTTGTATTTGAATCTCTAATTTACACTCCCCATCCTCCTTTCCAAAGCAGTAAATGGTAAAGAAGAAAGCTTTTTCTGCAGTTTCTTCAGCCCTTTTATCTGAGGAAAAGCGGCTATATGTTGGGTCTCGAAGGAATTTGATGCTTTCTTTATCCTCCAACCCTATTTCCATACTCAGAGCTGCAAGAAAGGAAAACATCCCATAGAAAGATAACATATTTGGAAGATAGTAAGACTCGCAGTATGTAAATTATATGTCCTTCTCCCCCAAGACCCACTCCACTCTTTTGGGACAAGGGCAAATAAGCTCTCAAAATGAAATACCTTATAATGGAATTGTTCTATTCCACTCTTTTAGATCCTAACTCAACGAGGAAACAACACAACTTCTAGTCTCTAGAGGAAAACAACACAATAAACTATACAGCACAGATCTAATATCAAAGGAGGAGGGCATTCCTGATAGATGAAAGACCTTGAGACCTACCCAAGTAAGACTTGCAATGTTTTACTTTGCAGTGTAATTAATAAAGTCATAGCATCTCTTCGGATGGAAAATTGTGTTCATTTTCTCACCATTGTAGTCACCATTTTAATAAAGAAAAAGAGACAAAAGCATGCTGAAGCTGGAGGGCTACAAAAGATATTTCTTTTAAGGAGGAAGGAATAATGATTGCCTTTGAGCTTCAATCTGGATGCCACTTCTCCCAGAAAACAACCCTACTGACAGAAAAGATTTTTTCTGTTTTTTTTCTATTTCACCACTTTTTGCTGTCAGAGAGGAGTTATTTTTCACAAATAGAGAAATAAGAACTAAGAGAGTTTACCATGAAGCTATTGGTAATATTTCAACCCCAGAAACCATTTGGGAAACTGTATTTAAAAGCTGCCAAGAAGATGGAAAAACAAAATTAAAGCAAGTCCTTAGATGGAACGAAATGCACTAGGCAAGGAAAAGCCATCTAACATCTCTAATACTCATGTTTGGGGAATAAGGTAGAGAAGGGAAGTAGAGACCATAAAGGTGTCAAGCTTGCATGCTCCCTCTAAGTAGCCTCTCCTTTTACCAGTGCAGATGAAAGGATACCAAGTTGGATGGGTCACTGACAAGAAATGCCAGTAGAAATTTCTTATCACTGAGTCTTCATATCAGAATGGGAACTTATATTTTTAAACTGAAATATAGAGTTGTCAGCAAAATAACGGTTGGTTTCAATAGAACCAGATTTTTGTCCCATAGTTCTGACTATCTGTGCATATAGATACAGCACGTAATAAAAGATACCTGTAATCCTTTAAACATATTACAGTACTATGATTGTGCATAAACATATTGAAATTGAATGCCTTGTAAGCCTTAAATTTAGTAACACAGATATGTACATCAGGTAATGAACACCAGCTCCTTTAGCAAGCATGGTACTTCTCTTCAAGCTTCCTAGTTTTTCTATCTGACGTCTAAGCAGAAAACCTCACAGCAAGAGCAGTTAAGAAAGAATGTAGATTTAGTAAAGAGGGATTTAGTAAAGAGGGAAAAGGGAAATTATGTTTTATTGTTTTTTAAACATATGCACTCAGCTAAGATCCCTAAATTACACTGTTCGTGCTTCTGTACCTTTACTGTAATGCTGAGCTGCGGTACTCACAGGTACCGATAGCCCAGGTGGCAGAGCCTGACTTCCTACACTTATCTACCATATGCAAACCTTTTAACAAAATAATTTTTAAGAATTGAAGGGAGAAAGAGAGCAAGTAGTGTTTTGCTGTTGATGTGCACTGAGCAGTAACTTGAATTAACAATTAACCTTTAATGTACAGTAAATTAATACTTTCACTACTAGAGTGGTCTTTAGTACTATTCTACATCTATATGTAAAAGCAGCTTACCTGAATAACATGTTTCAGCTTGTCAATAATTTGACTTATTACAGGATCTGTTCCCTTCACTTTTACTTCTGGATTTGCAGACTGAGCTTTGATTCCACTGCCAACCACACGATGAGTATAGCTAGTTTAATACACAAACACATACACAAAAATGGTTTAGTAAGTTATTCTACTCTCAGAGAGTCATCTTCTAGTTTGTATCAACACTTATGGCACCAAAATTCCACTTTAATGAGATACATTAATTTTGCGCACATATTTTTCACAGAAAAGAAATACAGCGTAATAGAGTTACTACATTACACAAAGTTGTATTATTTATTATAGCTTTAATTTTACTATAAACTTCAACAAGAAAAATGGTTATCTACATTCTAGAGCAAGAAACATTCAGCCCTATGCATGGGTTTTTTTGTGTGTGCAAAGACTTTCCTCTATTTTGCTTTTGCTAAATATGAACTACATGGTGATTGCCTAAATGTATGACATTTCAGATTTTTAAAACAAACTCCAGATTGTACACACACTGTATGTTCAGAACTACACCTGAAGTTTTGTAGTGCTTTTGTGAATGCACATACAGATAAAATATTTATTGCAGGACAACAGCCAAATTGTGCATAAATTATTTAGCATTACGTAAGTGATATAAGTAGAGAGTAGGCCAAAATTTACTTAGTAGATAGATATGTAAAAAAGAAACAATAGAAACTTGATATATGCTCATTCAAGAAAGAACTGCTGTAGTAAGTAGAACATTGTTTCTAATGCATCAAAACTCAAATTAGAGAACAAAATAACCACCTAGCAGAATTCTGTGGCTTATTAAGATGCAATTCTTCATTCAACTTCCCATGTTATATGTAATACTCAAGTTAGCCAAGAAAAACTGAGTATCTACCTTCTCATCACAGATACTGTACACTATGCAAATACCCTCCATATGTTATGTTTTGTCTGCATACCCTATAAGAGGATAGCTCTATATATCTCTGTCTCAAAAATATTTTGCCAGCTGTTATGCTGTAAGAAAAATAAAGGACAGAACCCTACCAGGAATGGTGAGAAGAGGTGCCTAATTCCTGCCTATTAGATCTGCATATGAGCATACACAACACAGCATATTCAAATTTTGCAGAATCTGTTTTATGAAAAACATTGCAGGTCCTCTTAGCTCTGCAGAAAACCTTCTATGTATGCTAAACAACGAATACTGTTTATTAAAACGAGGTTGCCACATAGCAACAATATTTTGTCTTTGATCTTTGCTTAAATATCACCTTAAGTGAGATTGAAGATATTCCTAAGGAAGCATGCACAGACCAGATACCATTCTTAAAATGGCCATGCTCATAGATATAAATTAACCTTGTCACACAAAATGACATACAAGTTTTCTCTAGGTCCCCAGAAAGCATGATTTGCCTTCTATATGTGTGACAAAAATTAGTAGCTCCTTTAGGCATTACACAAAGACACTTTTTGGACTACGTTCTGCAAAATCCTTCCAAAGTGAACTAATTCTAAGGCCCAGCCACCTTTTCCTAGACTTTTAAAGTATCAAGATCTAGCAGTCATTCATTGCTTGTCCTTTAAAGCATTCAGTTTTACGCAGTAAATACCAAAAATTCTAGACCTTCTACATACAGCTCTGCATGGGCTATCTAGGGCAAGTGTAGTATATTTCTTCTGCAAGCAATCAAGTTCACTAGAAGCAGATACAATATAAAATTTAAAACTAATTATATATCAAGATATCACAGCAATGATCTCCTAGGATTAGTCACAAGTTAAAGATTCTACTTTATTCATTCTTCATTTGAGAAAACAGTCAGCTGTATCCAATATTCAGGACACTATCAGCTAAAGGTAAATACTGAAAATAATAAGCTCATTACTAAATGCCATTATGGAACCCTTTACTGATTCACTAGCCGTACTATTACTTGGAATGGATGTTATTGCTGCACAATCAGGACAGCAAGGCTTAATGTACTTAATGTAGTTCACTGGAACATGGTAGTTGAAATGAGTTTAAACAAAATCTTCGTAGCACTGTTTAATACCTTGAGTATATGAACGGTTCATATTCTTCACAAAGTGGTATTTTGGTTTATAGCAGACAGCTTTTTGTGCTGCCTTGTAGTGACACGGCAATTTGCCAGCTTGTAGTGATGGGGTAATGCTTTTTATAGGGATGTGTACAAAATCTGCAGCCTGCCTGCTAGACTTGGGGGAACGTTTAACACAGTAATTTGAGTAGGGTCAACAAATCTTCTGGTAGCTTCTAAGGATAATCCCCCTGCCCCAAACTTAAAAACCTTCTCCAAGGTTTTCCTCAAAAATCCTTCTTTCACAGTAATTTGTCTAAATCAAAATAGATATTTCAATATGGAATTCATTCCTTCTTTCCCCTTTCCAGCTGAACAATACTACAGTCACCAGGTGGACAGCAGGTTCAACTCAACACACTGGTTTAGTGCAATACAGCAAATACCCTTCATCATGTAACACTATAAAAAAAAATCTTAAATGTTATGGCTATTCTTTCTATACTGTGCTCTCATTTTCTGTCTCACAGCATGCAAAAGCCATGTTCTCACTTTCTATCACTCAGAATTCTTCAATTAACACCTTTTTTCAAATGCTGCAAACCCAACCATGACACATTTTCCTGTGAATTGCATAACTACGTGAAAAATAATACCCATTCTGTTTCTTTCATTGAATTGACAATACTCATGTCTCTATCCATGCAGGAAGAAATAAATCATACAGAAGTTGAGACTCGCCTAGGCTACAATTTCATTAATTTAGCTCATCTGGGAATTATCTGGCAATGACTCATTCAAGACTGACCATCATTCCTTTTCAGCTGTTTCCACAACGAAATCCACACCATTGCACAGCTGGTATTTACTGTAGGATTAACTCCCTTCTTTCACGTGAGAGAAAGTAGCTGGGAAAGTAATACTCTCTTGTAAGTGGACCAGATAATAAGAGTTTCAATCGTGTTCCCCAACCTCTTTAGACCTGTCATCCTCTAAATTCCTCTTCAGCTGTGGTTCATAAGGAATAATTGGATTTATTTACCAGTAAAAAGTGTTAGCAATTAGTTTGGTTCTCTCTCTCCCACACCTAGTCATTCTTATAGTCGTTCTTTTCATATTGTCTCAAAGGCAAGATACATATCTGCTCCTGAGGTAGATGGAGCTCTATTATATTGTTGGTAGGGCTTGTGACCCCGACGGGGGACACAGATTGAAGGAGCCTGTTCCTGAAGGGCTGCACACCATGGAAAGGACTCACACTGGAGGAGTTCATGAAGAACTGCAGCCCTTGGGAAGGACCCACAGTGGAGAAGCTTGTGGAGGACTCTCTCCTATGGGAGGGAGCCCACGCTGGAGCAGGGGAAGAGCGTGAGGAGGAAGGAGCAGCAGAGACAACATGTGATGGACTGACCGAAGCCCCTGTTCCCCATCCCCCTGCACTGCTCCAGGGGAGGAGGCAGGGAAGGGAGCCAGAAGTGAAATTGTGCCTGGGAAGAAGGGGGAGTGGGGAGAAGATGTTTTAAGATTTGGTTTTATTTCTCATTATCCTACTCTGATTTGAATGGTAATAAATTCATTCCCCAAGATGAGTCTGTTTTGCCGACGATGGTAATTGCTGAGTGATCTCCCTGTCCTTATCTCAGCCCCTGACCTTTTCTTTATAATTTTCTCCCCCTGTCCAGCTGAGGAGGGGGAGTGACAGAGCAGCTTGGTGGGCACCTGGTGTCCAGACAGGGTCAGTACACACTGTCTTTGTGTACCAGTTCACAGCATAAATGTTGAATGACATTTTCCATGCTATGTTGCATTGCTAAAGGATGGTGGTCTCAGTATAGAACCCCCAAATGTGAATACACTCAACATACTTAAGTAAATAAATGCATATATTTGTATTTTTTCTGTTATTGGAAAACCTAACCCACATTACATTTGCTTTCACTGCAAGGTGATCTGACTTCGATCAATTGACATTAAAAACTATCATTTAACTTCGACTCTTGTAATTACAGGCTCTGACAAGTCGCAAGACAGGTTGAAAGCCCTTTTTGTTTTTTTTCTTCAGGTGTGTAAGGCATTGACAAAGCCTTATAAAGTATTGGTTTATTGATTCTTATCATAAAAGTAAGATTATGGAAGTCAAATTCTGTTTAATATACTCTTTTGCTGCTTGGAATTGTCTTCTGCATACAAAAATTACAAACTTAATTCTATGTTGGTATTTTCCACATATCATTGTGTTTAATTAACAAATGTCTATAAATCTAAATCCTCAAACATTCTAATGTGAACTAAATGATCTGTCAGAGTGAAATGGGCTATTGGGAATCTGAACATGGTACACAAAATTTCATCCCTGTTGATTTACATTTACATGCAAAATGTTTCCCTTTAGTTGGGGGGGGGAATATAAGAATCTCAGGCTCTTGATTTGAGAGACTTCATTCATTATAAAGTTTTAATACAGCATTGATCACTTTCTGTTTCTTTTACCCCTAATGTACCAGTAATGGAAAAAAACATTTTAAGGATCCCTGCAGAGGTAGCCTGACTTGAGCAAGTGTTGCTCAGATTTGAATCCTGGGGAGGGGGGGGGGGGAAATGCCGAATTTCTTGCTAGAGAAGTAATAGACCCGCCATCTGTGCTCATTTCTGTACAAGCATAGTAATGTATCACATCACTTTAATAGGCAGACTTGGTCCCCAAGTACTATTCATTTTCATCAGCACTAGGAAAAAAACCCAAGTACCAATATATTTGTATTCTATAAACATGTTTTAAAGTGATGAATAACAAGGTGCCCATTTTCTGAGCTCAATACATGAATATTCATATAAATTTCCTATTACTCTCTATTGTGTCTCTGAGTACAGTCAGTGAGTTTTACATTTGATTGTATCAATATCTCTGTTAAAAGAGAAGATGATGTTCTATTGGCTATCACTGACTTCTTGGTACATGCAGTTGGAACAGCTATTAGAAGTAATGAATATATTCATTCTCATAAGAATCAGCCATTTTGGACATGGTGCTTAAAGCAGATCTGTTCCTCACCCTCCAACACAAATAATCTATATTATATTGTGATGACAACAAATACTGATACATCATATTTATTGTCAGGAATTGATCATAATTTTCCATTCCTTCACATTAGCTTTGTAAAGTAACATCAGCATAGAACAGATAAAGAAATCAATGCTAAAAATGGGTCTGAGCCATAAAGTTTTGATCTAGATTCAAACTTCTTCAGAGTTCAGCTCCCAGTGCTATGAGTGTTTTGCTTCAGACCTGTTACTTTTCAAATGCTGAAGATAAGAAGTGAAAGACAGAGGGACTAACTTTGCCTTTAATGTTTTCAGGTTCACTAGGATATCAAGCAAGCAAATCATAAAAAGAACTGAGGATACTGAGTGGCATTCAAACTTGTTACTTCTTCCGCTTCTTGGAAGAAATTACGCTGAGCTGCTTCTAGGCACTGGGATCATGTTCCAGTTGGTAGATTAAAGTAGCAAAAGGTATATTATCACAGCAAATACTATTCTCCAGAACAACCCTAAGCATCCTGGCAGTCAAGCTTCTCCCAGGAAACCAGGTGATGTCCTGTACTTTAGCAAGTTTAGCTGTTCGCCCCCTCTTGATGTCTCTCTGCAAGCTGCTACCATCACCTTCTACTACTGCCTTCTTGGGCTTTTCAGTGCTTGGCTCAATTGACTTTATCAAGAGCTATTCAGGAATCTCCATGTTAACTTGTCAAATTACAGGGTCTTGATATTGAGACAACTGCTCTGGTTGTGAAGGGCTTAATCACTGGGGTGCATTGCTTTACCCCTGAAATACTCATGTGTATCAGGCAGTCACGCTGCTGTAGGAGGTTCAGGTGGTTCATAGCTCTTGCAGCTGTACAGAGACGCTGCCTGACAAAGCTTATTCTTTTTGTCATTTTGTGGCAATAAGATTCTCACCTCCATTTGTGATATTTCACCTCAAGTGAAATCCTAACTGATAGCATTACAGTAATCTCCATGAGAGCAAGCAGGCAACAACCACTAACTCCTCATTCTGGTAACAACGGAGAAGTCTCTCCATTGACTTGACTGTCTTCATTTGAAACTAATTTGGTGTAAATGGAACAATGCTGATTTTCACCAGCTGACTCTTTGAAGTAAGCATTGAAATCCTAGGGAAATAGTTTGAAACTGGGTGTTTCCTTCCTGTGGGTTCTTTGGGAAGGTCTGGACAAAGAGAATATAATATACAAGAGACAAAATAACTTAATTTTTAAAATAATCTATTTATTTACTGTATTTGCTCTCCTGTATTCATCGTCTTTAACTAGCATAGAAACAGTAACTAAGATGCAAGTTTTGCAATATGCTCCTCCTTCACAACTGGATTTTCTTGTTTGTATGTTCTAGTTTGGAAAAGTAGGCATTTGTGTACTGACATTGTTAAGGGATTTGTTTTGTTCAACTTCTCACATTAATTGAACTCTAAATTACTTCACAGCTTAGGCTGCTGGCACTTACAAGTTACAAGCAAGCACCTGTATTTATACAGTCTCACTGTGTTTAAGAATGGTAAAATAGCCCACTGTGCCCACTACATTTTCTTTTATTTCAAACCTGGGATATAATTTTTAATACCTCCTTCTCAGCTTGCTTGCTTTATGATTGCTGATAATTGCTGTTTTACACCTGCTATTGCTAGCATCTTCATCGCTGCTGGACATTTCAAAATTCTGGGTAACTGTTAATTGAGAAATTAACAATTACCTGAATACTAGTAAAAAGTAAACATGTGCAGCAACAAATGAGTAAGAGTGTTTAGTGGTGCAAATTTTAATTAACAAAGCTGAACAAATCACAAAATCACAACAATCATAAAAAATGCTTGGAACTTGGACAGGTGTGTTGGCTATTTTTGTCTAGTATTACACAGCTTTTTAAAAGTAGACATTGCAAAGTTAGCCCCAGAAAACTTGTCAAAAATATTTTACACCTAGTTAACAGAGACAGTATTTATAGTAATTCTAGGACAGATTCCATTTGTCCTACACATTTTCAATACTTTTAATTGATCACCATGTATTTTAAAAGAAAATAAAATGCCTTTGAATTTTTCAATGAGAATTTATTTTTAGATCTGTAATTTGGTATATATTTGAAAAAAATGATTACATATACACTTGTTAAATTTACAGAAACTATTGTGTGGAAAAACAACTGAGTAAAAGTTGTGTTATTTGTGCTTCAGACAAAAAGATGTTCCTGTAGTAAGTTAACATGAAACACATCTAATAAAAGATATGTATTTAAGTTTTGATCACTGACCAGCCCTGCCTTGTTAAAGTAAAAATAGCAGGTCAGCCTTTTCTATATATAGAATATATAGAGAAAGAGAGAGAGAGAGAATATAAATAGAGGGCTTTTCTACATTTGAAAACTAAGCGACGTGTCTTTGGAATACTCTTTTTTAAATAGATATTTCAGTAAAAACTTGCTTATTTGGAGCTAGGTTTATGGGAATAAGACAAATCACACTGAAGTATGTAATGAAGTAACTATTACAGAGCCTGTCAGGATATTTCTTTTAAAGAAATTGCAAGTGTGACCCAGACCTTTGTTATTTTGTACAGCACAAAATCTATCATCTCAATGATAATTTCCATTATGTTCTAATCCTACAATCACTCCTTTAAACTTCAAAAAAACCCCAACAATCCTTCATGATCTTAACTTGAAGACCAAAATTTTTGAGAGGATTTTATACATAGTGGTTGGAAGCCAGTTCATCATAGCTTTGATGTTAGCTGTGTCTTCCAAAAATAAGTTTTTAATAAGCAATAATAAATTCTAATGGAATAACTAGATGCCCCAAAGGCTTCATTACAGAATCACAAAATGGTCAGGGTTGGGAGGGACCTCTGGAGATCACCTAGTCCAACCCCCCTGCTAAAGCAGGGTCACCTAGGGCAGGTTGCACAGAATCATGTCCAGGCAGGTTTTGAATGTCTCCAGAGAAGGAGACTCCACAGCCTCCCTGGGCAGCCTGTTCCAGTGCTCTGTCACCCTCATGGTAAAGAAGTTCTTCCTCGTATTCAGGTGGAACTTCTGTGCTGCAGTTTACGTCCGTTGCTGGGCACTATTGAAAAAAACCTGGCCCCATTCTCTTGACGCTCACCCTTTAAGATATTCATAGACATTGACGAGATCCCCTCTCAGTCTTCTCCAGGCTAAACAGGCCCAGCTCTCTCAGCCTTTCCTCATAAGGAAGATGCTGCCTCGCCGCTCTTGAACTGGGGAGCCCAGAACTGGACACAGCACTCCAGAGAGGCCTCACTGCGACAGAGTAGAGGGAGAGGATCACCTCCCTCGACCTGCTGGCCATAATCCTCCTGATGCACCCCAGGACACCACTGGCCACCTTGGCCACCAGGGCACACTGCTGGCCCAGGGGCAACTTGCTACCCACCAGAACTCCCAGGTCCTTCTCCACAGAGCTGCTTTCCAGCAGGTCAACCCCGAGCCTGTACTGGTGCACGGGGTTGTTCCTCCCTACATGCTGCTTTACACTTGCTGTTGTTGAACTTCATTAGGTTCCTGTCCACCCTGCTCTCCAGCCTGTCCAGGTCTCGCTGAATGGCAACGCAGCCTTCTGCTGTATCAGCCACTCCTCCCAGGTTTGTATCATCAGCAAACTTGCTGAGGACACACTCTGGACCTTCATCCAGGTCACTGATGAATAAGTTGAACAGGACTGGACCCAGCCGTGACCCCTGGGGAACACCCCTGGCTACAGCCTCCAGCCAGACTCTGCGCCGCTGGTCACAACCCTCTGAGCTCTGCCCTTCAGCCAGTTCCCAATCCACCTCACTGGCTGCTCATGTAACCCATGCTGCCTGAGCTTACCTATGAGGATGTTGTGGGAGACAGTGTCTAAAGCCTTGATGAGGTACAGGTAGACAACAACCACCGCTCTCCCCTTGTCTACACAGCCAGTCAATGCATCATAGAAGGCTATCAGGTTGGTCATGCATTAGGCAGAGAGGTCTTCCTCTGGAGACCTCCAAAACCACCAATTTCTCTTCAGTTGCTCTGTATGGAACATGGACTTAGAAGGATTCTTTTACTAAGCATCTGAAATTTGGTACAGGATATGTGTCTGTTAAGACCATCCTTTTTTGCAAAGAATGCAACTTCTACTGAAGTGAAGCTACTAAAGCTAAATTTTCTTCTTCAGAAGAAACGCTATAATCCACACACTGAAAATTTATGTTTTGAAGCTTTCTTCTACTACAGCAAATAAATTCTGATCACACTTAAAAATCGATCAGTAGCACAGTTGTGACAGTTTTGAAATACTCCAAATTTGCCTGGATCTGCATTAACTATTTCAAGTAATCTATTTCAAGTGAAGGTTAGGTAAAATGTTTTTAAAATACTATTTTTTTTCTGCTGATTTTCCATCTTCCTTTTCTTGGGTATCATCTGAGTGAAGTAGTCCACACTAACTCAAAGAATTCTAGAAGAATTCTGCCCAAATGTTATGAAAACTTAAAAATATTTCACTATAACTGCTGTTATTTCCTACTGTAAAAAAAAATTCTATATCATGTTATCAACATCAGAGAATTTTGGTTTGGTTTGCTTCAGAATTTAGTCCTTACAATGTTTCAAAAGTTCAAGAACTTTTGAAGAATTTTCACTTGAAAGATACCATGGAAATTATCCTTCTTAATGGTGGTTAATGCTAACCGCTGTAATAGTTATCTATGTGTACGTATCTCAGCAGCACATTGCTAAATTCTAGACAGAGACACTATTTTTATATGTGAATCAAATGAATGACACAAATAGCAAGACAAAACACCCCAGACAACAGCTCTGTTCTGCCAAACACAAACTTAAACTCTGCTCATCATCACACACTAGTAGGGGGAATTCCTCACTCCAACAATGTACAAAATCTCCATAGAGGCAAAAGAAAAAGCATCTGAGAGGGAGCTACTATCAATCTGTAATGCAACTCAACAAATAAATGTGTTCAAGTAATTGCAAGCTCTGTTGAAGAGAAAAGAACTGAAGAGGAGCTTTGAGACAGATATGTCATTTAAACTAGGTGCCTTGGGTAAGTCACATGTTTAAAACTGAGAAAATAAATTCTTATTACATTAGAAAATAACTAAACAGCAGACATATGCAAGCACACTAAATCTAGATAAATGAGGACAACATTTCTCCTTCTTCTTATAGTATTCTTGAAATCTTCTTACAACCTTAATAATTCTATTGTACCTTCATTTAGTGGAGTAAGGAAATGAGAGATATTAATTATCATAAACAAGCACATAAATGTTTATAGCAAATAGCTAGCAAAACAAAAGGAATTATCTGGGAAAAACAATTCAAACAACTTGGAAGAACAAAGCTGTCAAGCCTAATTAGCCTCAAATTGAGAAACCTGCTTCCCCTCTAGGACACGAAAATATCTGTTTGGAAATGGCAAAAGGGTCATGTAAATATGGTATTACGTAGGACACCAAACCTTGGAGACAGACATCTGACATTGCATATTTCGTCCAACATAATGCTTCAGCACACAAACCAAAGTATCCTCTAGGGACTTGCAATGCACCTGATAGTTTTGGGACTGATACCTGACACAGTGCTGGCACAGTCAATATTTATCTCACAGCCACTTGGGGACTATGCCACTACAAATCATGTCAAAGGTTCGCTCTCACAATCCATTCCTTTTTATTGAGTGGTGGGTTTTTTTCTGCGGTAATTTATGGAAAATTAGCACAAAATGACATTTAAGTTATGGTGAAGGACTACCAAGCAGATAATAAACCTGAATATGATTATTGACAAAAGAAAAGAAGGTCATTCAGCAAATAAAGGTCAGATGAAGGAACCAGCCTAACTTGCTGTGCAATGCCAAGAGTGAAATGCTGTTTCAGCAAATTCACTGACATGAGCTACTTGATAGATCTTTTCCTATTTATTCTAAACAGTGAAATTCCCTGTGGCGGTGATGCTGCTTTTTACTGGCCTTCTCTGTTGTCAGAGTACACTCAGAGTTAGCAAAAGATTGGTGGATTAATAATAAATCAATGTAAGTGGCCAATCCATCTCTGTAGCTTTGGATTCACTGTATCTTCCTAATTTATCTAAGTGTGCACGAATGATGATGCTGCAAACTAGGAATCGATGACATGTATCCAACACATGAGGCTTTTTGTCTTGTTTTATGACACCTATGTGCTTAATCATTTGTGAGGGGTGGTGGGGTTATTGGTTCTTTGTTGGGGTTTTTTGTTGTTTTTTTTTTTTGTTTTTCCCAAATAAAACATTTTCCTCTAACCTGTTCCCATTTTCGGTACTGTTAAATACTAGAGAATGTAACGTTATCTTGAGGAGATATAGGGTGTAATTCTCTCTTAATTGAAACCAGTTTTACATTGATGCAGTACATCTGTGTGAGAGGAAAATCAGTCCCCAGCTATATTACCATACAATTTGGTTTAGTTTTGTTTTTATAAAAAAGATATCAGGTATGATACTGAAAAAGTTTTCTCAGCAACTAGATGATCGTTCAGCTACTAACCCATAACTGTTTTCTTCTTTCACAGCTTTATTATTCACAGCACCTTTGCTGGATGCACGCATATTACCTGACTTGCAAAATACCTGCATTGCCTCTTTTCAGAGTGCATTGAATAGCTCCTGTGAAGAATAAATACAGAGTTAAGGACCAGAAGCTGTACAGCATGCTGTATTTTATTAAAAAATAGAAACAAGAACTACAGTATAATGCCAGTAATGTGCTAGTGTTAATTAATCTTTATGAGAAATTACGTGTTTTCTAGAATGCTGTATTTTATCAATTGCAGTGGAGTAAAGGTTTCATTCTAAGCTGATCATTAACTAGCCTTATACCAACGACAAATATTGTTGCCTTTGATGCTTTTCACCCTCCATGAGAGGCATGATGGGCAATTTTTGAAGTATTTCACGACAAGTCACAAAGAATATGGGCTTTAAATAAAGTCGTATTCAAAGACAGTAGCATATGCATGAAAGCTCCAATTTTAGAAGCCACTTGTAGCAGACTAATCAACTGAAGTGTCTGGAGAAGGCTGAAGGGTTGTTTGTGAAGCCACTAGGAAAGTATTAGAACTGGCCTATTAAGACATGTGTTCTTCATTTCACTTTTTGTTACACAAAATTGTATCAGTACTACAAAAGCATATCTTAGATGCACATTCTTCATATCAGACAAAATAGGAATAATGTAAACACTATACACAGAGCACATCATGGTACAGCGGACATAAAAAGGGATAAAACCACATCTGAGAATGTTTCTGTGTTTTCCGCAACATTTCAGCCCAATGGTTCTTGATTTCATGTATGACGTAGCACCATCTCTTAATGGTTCTTTAAACAGATGAACTCCTCCTTTACCCTTTGTGGGTACAATCAATAAATATATGAGCTGAGAAAGCCTTCATAGCTAATGTTAAATTCTTTAAAGATAGGGATTGTATTGAAGGCTTAAGAGCTTCAATAAACTTTTGGGTTTCCCTTTCTTCCCAGCCACCCCTTTTTGTGTCTTCTTTTTACAAATTTCAGTTATCACATAGAATTATTGTTTTCTTTTAGATATAAACGAGTGGATGTAAATGCCTTTATTTTCTCTTCAGAGGATAAAGGTTCACAGGACAACAGCAGTAAAAATATTTTTTACAGAAGGATGGAGAAGATCATATTTCCAAGTCCCAATAAAAATAATTGGTCCCGTTTTATTGTCACATGAATCTCTGTAATTGATCTTTGTTTTGCCCTGTTGTGACAAAAATACAATGAAAATGTGGCAGTGACTCAGTTTCCTCTTCTTCTCATTTACCCAATTCTTAATAGAGACTTTAGACAAATATGACAGTTTTCCCCCGAGAATGCCCCATAAGAATAAGGAAGATGAAAAAATGATTATCAATTGTATTCCACTTTCTTGTCTTTAGCTATTTAAAAATACGGCATCTATTGCCCAAACTTCTATTGCCTAAGCTTCCCCTACAGAGTAGGGGAAGAGAAAGAAAAGAGAGGGAAGGGCCTCTTGAGGGAAATACAGCACCTACTGTAGGATGAAATAATGACTTGCCATCTCCATTGGACATGCCTCCTAGACAACTGGTCTAGACACAATACTGAACTCTTAAATAACTAAACTGAAATGAGAATGCATTAGCCTTGGGGTACTCTGCTGAAGTCATAAGCTTCCTGCATCAAGCCTATTATTCCCTCTGGTTTTCAGTTTTCCATTTGCAAAGTCATTGTTATTCTTACTTATCTGTATCACTGAAGATAATACGAAAAGACAAGAGTCAAATATGATGTGTCTAGCTATTGCAGTAATGGGAACCGTTTTGGGTACATAAGCATCAGTAGGATGTCAAAGAACTTTGCATTTTTTCTGGAACATGCCGCTCAGTGCATTCTAGAAAACAGTGCAGCTAGTGACAAACTTTTATCTTCCTTTTTGTTCCTAAAGAAGCTCGAAGTATTTGATTTACTAAAATACTCAGTAGAACCTGACAAATTGAAGGACAAAACTTATGAGACATTTATACAGATTATAATGGACTGCTGGAAGCTAAAGCTCTTCCTATGAAAAGAAGGGTTCTACTTTCTTCCTCTAGGATCAGAAGTAGAGGAAGTCCATTGTCTATTTTAAATTTGGAAGCTCTGTGTGACTGCTTAGTATGCGGTCTGAGGGGAGAATCAATCTAGACATAGCTGTTCTCAGAGATTTGATTTTTAACTTTACTTGTGATATTGCCTTGGTTACAGAAATTAATGTCAAGTAAGTAAGAAGGGGTTCAAGGATAATATAAGTCAAACTGGCTATCTTCCCTATGGGAAAAACTGTCAAAAGAAACCAAGAAAATGGGGTCAAAGTGTTGCTAAAAACGTTCTTCAGGGAAACAGCACCCTGCAGCAAGTATTACATGTCTGAAAATATTAAATGAATCTTGTGTTGCAAAAATATATAATTCCTGTGTATAGTTACATATTTGCATGTATATGTATATACATATAGGTACAGACTTGTACATTTCTGTTATGACCTAAATACTGAACCAAACTTAAGAATCTTTGTCCTGTATCACAGGCCCTAATGAAAGGATCAGAATTTTTATGAACAATGGCTGGATTTTAAAAACATTGAAATAATGAGGACCTTCACTGAGAGAAAAAAACATGCTTCAGTATCACAGGACTTGCTTGGGAAAGTAGGGTTTCACTTGTGTCTCTGTATTCCTGATTTAACATTGAACAAGCAACTGGAAACTTGGTCTTCAACACTACAGGAGTGTTGCAGTGACATTTTACTCATAAGTTTTAGGTCAGTGGCTGATGTCAGGAAAACCACACCCTAATACCCTAATTGCTGATGTAAAGTCTCTGGCGAGACATCAGTTTAAGAAAGGGATTCACAATGGCCATCACAGTCAGTTTTGGTAAACAGGAATAAATAAGTTTCTTGAGCTAAACATCATTTTGTCTGTATCACACACACAAATTTCAAGCCACCTGAAAAATATTTCTCTTCGCTGGGCTGTTTTATATAAATACTATTGATTCTATGGAATTTACCTCATTGTCAACTGACATGATTAAACATAATGATTCAGGTGACTGATGTGTCTCAGATTTATTCAGTGCTGTAACACAAGAGAGAGCTAGATACAGGAAAATCTCCTCTCTGTTGACAGAGTGTTAATCAGTCAGTCACATCAGTAGGTCATTCATTTATAGACTAATTTGGCCAAAGAGAAAAAGGACTGTGGCTTGTTGTTAGTAGTTGGGGAGGGAATGGAGAAAGATAAAAGTTCCTATATCTTTATACAAAGGTACATATTCTTTGTCTTACAATTTCTAGATAAAATGATGAAATAATCATGACAGCAAGTACTGTGACTGACATCTAGTTCCTAGCAAGTCATCCTAATCATTAGGCTAGAGGCCCATGGTCATTCCTGCAATGTTTTTTCAACTGATGAATCTCAAGTTACTCCACACAAACTGAAGAAATATCAGTGGGACAGGCTGATAACTGCCTTTTCTCACGCCTGCAATGGCTTATATCCCTGTGGATTTTGAGACAAGCAGTGGTCCTGAACCCACCAGCATCAGAAATGACCTGTACTCCCTGCCCTGGTGGCGTGTTTCTAACTGCTGAATTAAAGTAAGCAGGAAACTACCTTCTAAACAGCACTAGATCCTCCTCAGTTTTTTGTTGTTTATTTTAAATGCATCCTAATCAGTTCCACGTGCTCTGATATACTTAACAGATTGCATACTGCATATTGCACATAAAACAGCCAAATTTTTTAAATTGTGAAGCCCAAAGAGGTTGGTGCTTGAGCCGGAATTCAGCTGTTCCACACTCTTATCCCTGAAATAGGTTTTTAATAGCCAAGGATGAAACAGAACTTGGAAAACGGTTTAAAGAGGAAGTGCCATATAAAGGCAAGCAATAAATAGATGGAGCCATGCAAACTTCTGAGGTACTGAGGAAGAAAACAGAGTAGCTCTGAATGATCAGGCTGCATCAAAGAAGCAACACAAAATTAAGTTCATGGAGATTTTTGAAAACCAGGATGGTCATTATGGATTTGGATCTAAACAGTAAAAATGAAAGGAAAAGTAGAATTTTGAGTCCTTAACATATATTGAGTCGTTTATATTCAGGTTATCAGCACACAAATATAACCATATTTAGCTTGTGTCCCTGGCAAATTTCCCTTCCACCCCTCCAAGTCTCTAGCTTATACAATGAGATAAATGGTGCCATGTATTTATTGGCTGAGAGGCCAACATATGGGTCAGCAGTAATATATGGCTCAGAAGCAATTGTTTTGATATTAAAAAAGGAGATTGCTAAAGATGACCTTATTACTCTAGAATTTTAAGTGCCACTTTAGACTCATTTCAAATAACACACATGGAACCCCAATTTAGAATGTAACTTTTTTATTCTTTTTATAGTGCTTAAAATGAACATAATATCGTTTGTCTATGAATCTAAGTGATAATAATCTCAAGGAGCACTCTATCTTCATTTTATTGAAGGTCTGATGTGACTAGATCAACTGTTTATAGAATGCACTGAGATGAACAATAACCTGAAAGGCAGATACTCAGTATCTTGTAATAACCTGAATTGACCATCAGTGTTTTCAATAACACTTCAGAATCTATCTAGAATATACAATTGTTTAGGAATATATCCCTTTTTGTTAGCAAGTATTTCTTAACAGAAGACAACGTATCTGCAGCTTCCCTGAAAAAGACCTGGGGCCAAAACCAAGCTGAACATGAAACAGCAATGCACCCTTGATGCAAAGTGAGCTGCATCAGGAGTGTTGCCAGCAGGCTGAGGGAGGTGATCCTTCCCCTACACTCAGCACTGGTGAGGCCACATCTGGAGCACTGTGCCCAGTTCTGGGCTCCTTGGTACAAGAGAGACATGGGCATACTGGAGGTAGTCCAGGGAAGGGCCACAAAGATGGTGATGAAGGGACTGGATCATCTCCTCTGTGAGGAAAGGCTGAGAGAGCTGGGACTGTTTAACCTTGGGAAGAGAAGGCTCAGGGGGAATCTTACCAAGGTATGTAAATAAAAAGGGAGTGTGTCAAGAGCAGGGAGCCAGGGTCTTTTCAATGGTGCCTAGTGACTGGTCAAGAGGTAATGGGCACAAGCTGAAACTCAGGAGGTTCCCTCTGAACATCAGGAAACACTTTTTTACTCTGAAAGTGATCAAACACTGGCACAGGTTGCCCAGGGAGGTTGTGGAGTCTTTATGCTTAGAGATAATCAAAAGTTTTCTGGACATGGTCCTGGACAACTGGCTCTAGAGGGCCCTGCTTGAGCAGAAGGGTTGGACCAGATGACCTCCAGGGATCCCTTCCAACATCAATTGTTCTGTGATTATATGAATGTATAGTTACTAATTTTTTCATTTCTTGATGTTGTGTATTACATTCTTCACAGTGTTACTTATATATACAGTTCTTCATTATTGATTGGTAATCTTCAGACCAGTCATTGCAACCATGTGATAACTGGGATTTCCCTCAGCAGAAAAATTACTTTTTTTGTGTGCATAAATTCTATTTCAGACTAGAAGACTAAAAGAATGTAGACTTTCCATGTTATTAACGAAACATTTTTTTCTGAAAATTCTGGGCCTGCCACCAACTATTTGGCTACTTTGTTAGTAATTAATACAGTCAGAAAATAGAACAGACTATTCACAAAATAGATCCCTTTACAGTTTATTCTGCTAAGTGGATTTGAGCAAAAAATAATTATCCTAAATAATAAAATGGGATGCTAAACAGTCTAGGAACGTCACTTTCTTGTAAGTCCCAGGCAAGTTCTAGGAGATGAGGACTGACCTGCTACTGAATTATTTGTTTCATAGAGTGGCATCCTTGTCAGAGTGACTAATTCTTTGTATCTGGGAGGTCAAGAGCACAGAAAAATGGCCTGTTAAACTACACAGGGACTAAGAACAACCCAGAGCCCCACAAATCAGAAGACAGAGCAGAAAGCTGGTCAACAGGGTTTCCAATGGACTAGATCACTAAGGAAAAATTTTAGACTCTATGAATGTCTAATTTCTGACAAACCATCTTTCTTCTATAGAAAACAATTTCATCAGACAGCTTTTGCTCATACTTACCTGTTGCTAATAACAAACATATTAGCATATCAGCTAGCTTGTAATTCTGTGATTATGAATAGTAATTGAGATGCATGAAGATTTTCATGAACAGGTTGCACAGAGCAGAAAATTATACTGCCAGCAATCCAATACACTGTCAATGTTGCCCATTAATTGGGCCAGACTCTGCGGACTAATTAAGTTTTTTGGCTGCAGTTCAACCAGACATTCGAATATTTGAAGCTCTGTGTTAAGCATAACTCTTAAATTCTCCTTAAATTATCTTAAACTCTCCTATATGTTGTTAAACACTACCTTAAGCCCTCCAGCAAAGCAGACATGATGTTTGATTCAATCCATCCAACCTGAAAGCATCTTTCCCAGTGGTAGTAAAGACTGACAGCAAGTTCTATACACAAAAGATGAAAAAAGCCTCTGAACCCAAAAGCATCACTAATATATAATTCTCAGTTTGCTTTATGAATATACAGAGGATCTAACCTGCAACTACACAGAAGGAATCAGGATAGATTCACTAAACAAACAAAAAAATCATATTCAAATCATATTTCTTTTCAGAATCCCTGGAATCCCTTAATCTCATGCTTGTTCTCAGAACTGCAGGGTACACACTTTTGGGAAAACACCTACATTTGTGTGCTAGTAATGCAGTCCTTGTCTCAAGACCCTAAAATCTTTTTTCAACAAAATAAGTTAACAGTGCATATTTTCTACTTGTATTTGAGGTTCTCACCGTGAATAAATCTACCAAATAAGTTTCAGAGTAACTAGCAGATCTTTAGAAAACTTCGTAAAATTGATACAGTACTTTTCAGAATGCAAATATGAGATAAGGAAGTTTCACTTCAGATTCATTCTCTGAAAGTCATTCCACAACTGCCTCATAAAGAAAACTTTTGTCCCTCAGAAAAACATCGCTTTCAATTCTACATTTCTTCCTCCAGAAGTTCCTCAAAGCTTCTGGTTATTACTTAATTATGATACTTTTGAATATGCTTCATGGAGATCTGAACTGTATCTCCTAGTTCTATTCAGTCTTTTGTTTATTTGTCCCATATGGCAATTCTACTTTTCTAAAAACATGCTCTCCTCATTCCTGCTCATGAGTTTGTTCTGCATTTCATACCTGGAAATAAATATTTTCTGTTTATGTCAGGGCATCTGGTCTTCTTTCAGTATATGTGTGTTTACTGCACAGGTCCACTGGCACAGCCTTGAAATTTTTCTGTGAGATATATTCCATTTTGTCTGAATAGCATGGTAACGATTGCCACTCTAAGGATGGCCAAAATCCACGATAGCAGTATTATCTTACTTTAGTTCTTAGTAGTAGGTGAGGACTAAATCCCATTTTGTCCCCAAAATTTCTATTTGTAGCCTTGAAAGCTCATGGAAGGCTTTCACTTTCCAGATCAGATTTTGCTCCTTCCTAAAAATCATATTGGCATTGCTTTTTGCCACACTGCTGGTATACTCTTTCTGGCCATTGTCTGAACAATTTCTAAGAACTGAAGTTTTTTCACCTTTTCTTATACTCAAGGGGCATTTCTTCTCATTCCTTGATGAGTTTACTTCATCATCATATCTTGTTAAATAATAGAGGTTTGTGACCAATTGCTGGCCATAAGCCCAATGGCACTTAAGGTTTTTGTGGCCAAAAGTCTAAGAATGTACTCTCTCTAGAGCAGGTTGTATAAGTCCAAGTTACACAGAATCTGATCCTGGAGCCTCTTTTTGGTCTGTTGGGGTCCTGTGGTCTGTTGTTATTTTGTGTGATTTTTAAAATAAGACTGACTGGAACACTGTGAGTACTAAGTGGCAACCTGCCAGACAGGTATTTTATTTCATGAAACCAGGGGTATACAACAGATGTACCACGAGGGTACCTGGAGGCATTTAAGGATGCAACACTTGATGAGGTAGTTCCTCAGGTGTTATGGACACAGGCAGACTTGCTGCCTTACTACGTTTAGGAATGGTTCCTGGAGTGAACTTTGTCATATACTGCGCATAACTGAGTGGTTCAAAGTAAAGTCAGAGAGTGGGCTAACAAATTAGCCATGAGGAGGACGCATGATAGTACTCAAGCTTGCTGCCTAGACATCTTTTACTTAATGGTGTGAATGTACTCTAGTTATTTTTCTGATAATGTCTTATTATTTGATGCTCTCTTGTCATGGTTTAACCCTGGTTGGCAACCAAGCGCCACGCAGCCGCTCGCTCACTCCCCCCTCACCCAGACAGGTGGGGAGGAGAATCGGAAAAGAATGTAAAATTCAAGGGTTGAGATAAGAACAATTTAATAATTTAAACAGAATAAAAATGAAAGAACAACAACAACAATAATAATAGTAATAGTTATAATAGAAAGTTGGGGAAAAGGATAAAATCCAAAGGAAAAGGGAGAAAGGAAAACAAGTGCTGCACAGTACAGCTTCTCACTGCCTGCTGACCGATGCCCAGCCAGTCCCTGAGCAATGAACCCCAGGCCCCAGCTAACCCCTCAAGTTTATATATCAAGCAAGACATCCCATGGTATGGAATACCTCTTTGGCTAGTTCAGGTCACCTGTCCTGGCTGTGTCCCCTCCCAATTCCCCATGCCCCTCTCGCCCTCTCGCTGGCAGGGCCTCAGAAACTGGAAAGTCCTTGATTTATTATAAACATTACCCAGCAACAACCAAAACCATCAGTGTGCTATCAGCCTTGCTCTCACACCAAATCCAAAACACAGC
>JAVJGI010000014.1:53448050-53480517 GCA_035590275.1 Ibycter americanus | reverse complement strand
CTTGCTCTCACACCAAATCCAAAACACAGCACTGCACCAGCTACTAAGAAGAAAGTTCACTCCCTCCCAGCCAAAACCAGGACACCTCTGTAGACTGACAGCTCCATCCTACTTTCTTTTCCTTTCATTGTCCCACTACCCGCTTGTATAACCCCACCAACACAGGCCTTTCAGACCAGCGTAACACATACTGCAGTCATAGTGTGTGAAATAAAAACCTATTGCATTTTAGACTACTTCAGCTGCTGTTTCCATGCTTATTCTCCTGTTTTCGAGTTTCTGTCTGATTACATTTACCTGCTGCTGTGCTCTCCCCTTTAAACGCAGGGCTACTGACAACCTTTTCCTCTCCTGGGGCTAGAACTATTGTGCAAGTGGGCCTTAGTCTCACCATCTTAAGGCCATTCTTCAGACTGTGGGGTTTCCTCCACTGAACTTCTATTTTCCTTAGGAGACTGTAGTCTGCCAATAAAATACCGACTGAAACAACATTATTCAGACTATTTAAAACTATTTGTATAGAAATGAAGAAATATTTTTTTCCCCTTTAGCATCCTCCTTATAGCATAAGACCTGATTCTATTGATTATATAAAAGACATTTTACTTTGAAGTCGATGAAAGCCTAAAACACCAACATGAGTTATTAGGGAAACTTCACCACAAGTACTGTGAAGCACTGGAACAGGTTCTGGAGAAGTTCTGAATTGAAGCCGACAGTCCTGTACTGCCATGAGTCTGGTGTAAACACTCAGACAAGGCTTGGAAGCAGCAGTTTCATCTGAACTGCTGAGTTCTATGCGCAAAACAAAAAGGCAAAATCCTAATGTGCCTGTTATTTTAAGTATTATAGTAACATGGTCTATCATTTCAACCTTTTTGGCCACTTCCTACTTAATTTTGAGTGAGCATTGAGATGTATTTTTCATTAGGATATACCGTTTCAACCAGTGTAGAAGGAACACAGTGAATAAGCCACAGAAAGAACACCTGGGTCAAAGTATTCAGAACACCTCTCAGAAATACTCATTATTCAGGTCATTGATTTTCCTACTTTGTTTTCAGAATAGGAGTGAGTCACCAAATAGCACTGAATAATTTTTTTCTGTTTGTAGCATTCACAGAGAGTGGTATTAATGCAATCTATATTTTCTGACACAATCAAGACCCAATCTTATGCTCTTGATTCAAAGGCATATTCAATTTAAGGTCCTGATCTTTCAATGACTCTATTCAAAGAGGCCTCTCTCCAGGCAGAGAGTGGAAAATGTAGACTTTGATTGTAAATAAGATTATTTTTGCAATATCACTGTTTTAGACATCTTAGACAAATATTGAAATAAAGACATACTGATCTATTCTGATTTTTTATTTGCTGGAGTAGGTTTTTTAAACGTAACAGCAATATTATAAAACAGAAGATATAACAGGGACTTCCTAAACAGCCTCTGATATTACTAAATGAGTGTGTTGCCCACCAAGACAGGTATACGCGTGTCCTGCCCTAGGACCTCAATTTTCTGTTGTCTTAGGTGAATTTTGACAGGTGTCACCCAAGTTTATGAAATCAACACCATTGTTCAGATGGTGAGAAGCAGTTTAGACTCCTGCTTTAGATCTTCTACCCCAAATATGTTTCCAATAGCTTTACCAACCCTCAGCAGAGACAGGCAGGGAGGGTACTGTCAGTGCCTTTGAATACTCTCACTTCGGTGATATTTGAGAGGGAAGTATACATTAAAAAACTCCAAAAATTGTTTTGAAGAAAGATATTGAAAGGAAGTCAGAATAAAATGAAGAATTGAACTCAAATTTCTCAGTTCTCAAGCTGCGACCTAAACATTGGACATTTATTCCTCTATTTTCTGTGATTTTACTAGGTTACTGGGGAAAAAAAAGAAAAAAGAAAAAAAGAAAGAGATTAAAACTACTGGCTATTGCACCAAGAGAATCAAATTTATTTTTTTTCTCTGGAGAAAAGTGGTTTTGTAATTTTAAAATTCATATGAGATGACAGAAGTTTGAAAATTTAGATCATCAAATGAAAATTTTTTTGTCCCCAAGAAAAAGGGAAATTAATTACAGCAATTATTTACCAAATATTCAGATAAAATTGGACCTTCGGTAAAAGTTAGATGCATGGTCAAGATTTTCTTCTCAAGCATTGTTACATTGAATTACTTTTTCACTTGGTTTTGACTTTATTCTTGTAAATGGAAACAGAATCTATTACCAAGTAAGTGAGGTGTGCTACCTGTGCTGCTTCTATCTTCTTTGGGGAACTTTGTCTTTTTTTTATTATTATTATTTTTAACCTGGATGTAATATAATCAAGCCCTGAGAGAATACAAAATAAAAAAATGGATCAAGATTTTAAGTGTTTCTTGACTGCAATCTGTAATATAATTTATAGAAGTATGTTTCTATGATTTCTAAATATGTTTGAAGTAAGTCAAGTTCTATATTGAATTGCTGGAATATATCATACATCTAATGTTAACTATGTATTAGTTGTCTTTTCCAGTTTGCTCCTAAGGATGACGTCAGCTTAATTAATGTAACATTTTTTTCTTTAGTTTATGCTTCATGCTGTTTCACTAGTAATTGTAGACTGTGATCAATAAATAGGACCAGGAGACACATTTTGCAAAATTGTCAAGGGCCAAAGCAATCGCAAATTTTGTATGTGAAGGAGATCTGCCACAGGAGCAAGCAAAGATGGAAACTGATGGAAAGGCAAGGTCAGACTGGCTGTATTTCTCTCTGACAAGTGTATGTTGAAAAGTTTGATTATTGAGGGACTGACTTGAGAAACTTATGATGAAGTGCTTACTAATATGAACTCTGCTTCCCAACCATGGATTGAGCATTTCTGCTTGCCTTTCTCTAATCTGTGCTTATTAACTAATTTTTAATTGCTTCTGGAATTGTTCCAGCCATTTGTGTCGCTTTATTATATTACAGCCCACATTGTGATCTTGTACTGGGTTTGCATGGCAAAGTTTTGGTAGCGGGAGGGCTATAGGGGTGGTTTCTGTGAGAACTGCTAGAAGCTTCCCTTGTGTCTGATAGAGCCAATGCCAGCTGGCTCCAAGATGGACCCACCACTGGCCAAGGCTGAGCCCATCAGCAACGGTGGTAGGCCTTCTGTGATAACATATTTAAGAAGAGGTGGGAAAAACTGCAGAAAAACTGCAGCTGAAGAGAGAGGAGTGAGACTATGTGAGAGCAACGACTCTGCAGACACCAAGGTCCATGGAGAAGGAGAGGCAGGAGGTGCTCCAGGCACTGGAGCAGAGATTCTCCTGCAGCCCGTGGTCAGGCAGGCTGTGCGCCTGCAGCACATGGAGGTTAACAGTAGAGCAGATATCCACCTGCAGTGTGTGCAGGACCCCACACTAGAGCCGGTGGATGTGCCCGAGGCAGGTTGTGACCCCATGGAGAGCCCAGGCTGAAGCAGGTTTGCTAGCAGGGCTTGTGACCTCAAGGGCAGACACAGATTGAAGGAGCCGGTTCCTGAAGGGCTGCACACCGTGGAAGGGACTCACACTGGAGGAGTTCGTGAAGAACTGCAGCCCTTGGGAAGGACCCACAGTGGAGAAGTTCGTGGAGGACTCTCTCCTATGGGAGAGACCCCACGCTGAAGCAGGAGAAGAGCGTGAGGAGGAAGGAGCAGCAGAGACAACGTGACAGACTGACCGCAGCCCCCATTTCCCATCCCCCTGTGCTGCTCAGGGGGAGCAGGGGGTAGGGAAGCCAGGAGTGAAGTTGTGCCTGGGAAAGAGGGAGGGGTGGGGAGAAGATGTTTTAAGATTTGGTTTTATTTCTCATTATCCTACTCTGATTTGAATGGTAATGAATTAAATTAATTCCCCAAGTTGAGTCTGTTTTGCCCATGACGGTAATTGCTGAGTGATCTCTCCCTGTCCTTATCTCAGCCCCTGAACTTTTCTTTATAATTTTCTTCCCCTGTCCAGCTGAGGAGGCGGAGTGATAGAGCAGCTTTGGTGGGCACCTGGCATCCAGTCAGGGTCAGCCCACCACAGACCCATGGAAAATAAAATCAAGGAGGAATGGAAAAGTTTTGAGAGCTTCACAGTCTCTAAAGTTACCACATACAGGCTTGTCTTGCAAACAGCATGGATCATGCAGTCTCAACCCTGGCTGTACAGTGACCTAGGATTTGATTTTCCAAAAATCTAAACTCTTTCTGAAAAGCTTTTAGGCCATTTCACTTCACTGTTTTCTTTTCCTTTAATTAGATCAACGATGTTCAGAAGTATTATTTC
This sequence comes from Ibycter americanus, assembly GCA_035590275.1. Taxonomy (NCBI): domain Eukaryota; kingdom Metazoa; phylum Chordata; class Aves; order Falconiformes; family Falconidae; genus Ibycter; species Ibycter americanus. The sequence goes on along the minus strand of JAVJGI010000014.1, from coordinate 53,476,229 downwards.
TCTCCCTCAGCTATATATATGGACAACCTAGGGTGCCTTAGCTCATCTGCAGACAGCTAGGATGCAGTTCAAATCCTCACACGCATTTGCCTAGTGTCATTTTGAAAGCCTCAGATGCCTTAGATCAACAGATCAGATTTCAGATCTGACAGAGATGATAGAAGAGACCTGCATCCTTCTGGCACAGCACAGGGATGCAGGCTACTCAGAGTGCCTCCAGCGGTGCAAGGCACTGTAGATGAGGTCCCTCAAGCAAACTCTGCATGAGAGCCGTGTAGATCTCACCAATGCAGGTAACAGACTACTGGAAGGATGTCAAAAAGGCACGAGACACCTCAGTTTAATAGGCCCTGTGCCATACCTGCTTACATGTCTGAACTGAACTCCTACCCTACAGACATTTCAAGTCCCTGAAGCTGAGCTGACATGACACATGACAGTCAAATAAATTAGCTCATTAAAGGGTATTCAAGTTAACCTAAAATGCTCCTCAATTTAATGAATTTAGTTAACTTTTTGAACTAGGACCAACGAATTTGCACTGAAAACACAAGCCATAGTATAAATTATCTCTATGAAACTAAACATTGTATACTAATACAATGGTTAACATGGAGTTTTAAAATATTTTGATGGAAGTCAGCCTCTGATTTGAGACACTCAAATTTAGATAAGACAACTATCTTTCTGCTGCTGTTCCAGACACAGAGAAGTACCTTACAGGCCATGTGCCATACCTGGTAGCCTGCACTTGCCTCCACTATCATGCTGACAAGGAACAAAATCACGCCCTGAAGATCTAGTGACACCCTCAGTGGCATCAAGAAAGCAACACACCTCAAAAGTACACTTCATCAGCTGAACCACTTTGTAAGCACCACTAGTTCTACTGATTAGGGACTTGTTTGAATTGTCTAAACATGGGTGCCTAACACTATTTGAGATGCTGTCAGGTATCACATCTGGGCAACAGGTGCTGCTACAGAACAGTGCAGATTTCCCATGGTGTATCGTCCTGCTCCATGCAGGTCATTCTAGTTATTCCGGGTATTGCAAATAGTACCTTACAGGCATCATACCTTACCAAACAAAACCTCAGTATTATTAATCCCTAAACTACGGTGGGAAAACCTGACATGTTTAACCATAGTTTTAAACTAATATTAACATTAACGTATTCAGCAGTTTCAAACATCTATATTGGACTTGATGGTTGATTTTTACTTATTATTTAAAAAGATTGCACTCAAGTAACAATTTGACATAAATCAGATGTAAATTTAACCCTTGTTTTGTTTTAGGTTTGTTTCTTCGTTTGTTTGCTTGTAAGTATCTGTGTAACCTTCACATGAGAAATTCTCTAATTTTCAGTATTACCCTCTGGGTCTTGCATACCTCTTCTGCCTGTGCTCCGAATTGGATGGCTGCCAGCCAGCCCTGATCTGAAGGCTCAAGCTAATACGGTAATCCTAACGAGAGTACAGCACCGTGCTAACAAAGATGCACAACTTTCAGATTGAAGCTTGCTGGCCTCTTGCCAGCTCTGAGCACAAGTGAAATGAGTGTAGGTTTGTCTGCAAAAGGCCAGGAAGAGATGCTGCAACTTGCAATAAACCAGATCGCCAGCACTTCATAAAATGATCACATTTGGCACAGCCAGGTGTTGAAGGGCAAAATCTCTGAAAACATCTGTGGCTAATGTTTGAATAAATATGGCATATATCAAGAGACCTTTGTTGACATAACAACACTTCTAACTTTACAGAAATGCAAGAAGGAAAAATGAAGTCTCAGTCAGATCTGGGAAACTGGAAAGTGCCTACTTGATACAAGAATTACACATAAAGCTTTTTTTTACCTGGAGAGACTATGTTAACTGGGGATGAGGTGCAAAGATAAAAACGCTTATTCATTAGAATGTGTGCATCTGATATCTGGACTATTTCACAAGTGGGCATTTTAGAAGCCACTTTAGTTAAAGTAATAATGTACTTTGATTAGACAACATTTTATATAGATTTGACAAAAAATATAATTGAATGACCTGTGTAACTAAGGAGAATGTAATTCCCTAATTTTGTACTTCCATGGTTTATAAATGTTTGGAAAATGAAATTTGCAGGAAATAGAATATGCAATAGGCAGTTATTAGAAATTATATTTATACCATGATGACAACCCATTTTTTCAACCCGCATTACAGAAGAAAACAAGATTTTGTATATAAGCATAAATAACAGGACTTGAGGTGGTTTTGTCTGTGGCTGTGCATTGGTTTTTGATGGAAGATAACAGCTTGACACTCAAAGTAATGTCAACTCATGACTTGGTTTCTGCAGTAAGAAACCTGTGACATTTTACAATAATTTTAGTGACTGATAAAAGATGAATGCAGCCAAATTTTTTAGTTCTATCTAACCTAATCAGAATCAGTTAAGAACTTAATCAATATTAATTCAATTGATGCTGCCCTTTCTGTTACATACAAAGAGGCAGTTTTCCTGTTCTCATCTGCCACTATACAGGTTTGGGTAGTGGGAATAAATGGTACAAGATACTTTTTTTTCCTTATGTGAGCATGAAGTCAAAAAGCCAAAATACAAAATTTTTTTAAAATGTGGTATGAAGGAACATAGTAAACAATCAGCTGTGTTTTTTCCACTTCATAACACCTGACGATTTTGTATTATCAACATCCAGTTGAACAGAGCTCCTTATGTTTACAGCAAAATTATGTAAGTTTATGACAATCAACTTCTTCATACTTAGTAGACAAAAAAAAGCTAGCAGATTTTGATTCCTATGTAAATTAGTAATCCCAGGAAATGTACCAAATAAAATATGCATCTATTCAAATGCAGAGAGATATTGAATCTCCTTTGTTTATCACAAACTTCTTACAGTGAAGCTTGTGATGCCTTGTGATGTAATCCTATGATATTTTCACCATTTAGCATATACAAAAATTGTCCAATACCCACACATACAGTGAACATGTACATACCTGGGGAATGCATACATATATTCAAGAACAGACACACAGGTCTAACAAACTAAAAATATGGCAATTGAGCAAATCCCCTAAGAGGGATTTTACACACCATTTCTTGGGTTAGTCTGCTAGAATGTACCGTTAACAGAACCAAGTGTAGAATAAAACAGCCAAACAGTGATTGTAATATAGACTAAAAAATGACTTTTGATCTATTTAAAAAACTGGCATTACCAACTATTAGACAGCTCTCCAGTGGGAGGCCACTACCTGGAGGTACATAGGCCTGGGTTAATTCTGCCTTACAAACTGGTTAAAAATGTAAATGTTATACGCCCAGTTGCCCATGAGTCCCCCTGTAGTCGGTGAAGAGACAGAGGCAACTTTGAAGGGAAAATCATCACATGTAAGTCTGATTCAGCTTTTATAAGTGCTTCTATCTCTCCATTTGTGACAATCAACATAGCCCTGCAATGCAAGACTCAGAGCACACAGGCAAGAAAGATGAGCTCGGGGAAGAAGGCAGTGAAAGCTGAACTTACCCATCACACGGGGCACTGGAGGGTACCCTTTGTTGCAGATATACGACTGTAGCAGTGGGTCTGCAGGCTGTATAAACAGCCTTCCCTGAGATAATTAGTAGAGAGTAATGTCTTCCTGAGCTAGCTAGACCAGCGTGGGGCTGGTATACATGGATCAACCCAACATAAAGTACAAAAGCTGGACAACTGATGAAAGGAACTTTGAACAGAGAAACGGGCTTGAGTTGGCTTTTACCCACATACTCCTTCCCAGCGACTGGGGACACCCAGTCTGTATGGTGAGCATACAGAGACCAGTAATGGGAATCATGTTTGCATTGTGATTCAGCTGTATATTACAATCACTGTATTATGCTTGTGTTGTGATTTCAGTATATTGCTGTATCACTTTATTAAATCAAAATCCCATGTAATGCCAAATATCTTCAAATAAGTAAATCTGATACTAAACATCAAACTCCTCTCATGTGGAATATCTAAAAAAGCCTGGTCAGACAGTATTGGACTCTGATACCACTGAACATAGGAGGCAGGAGGACACATAGGATCCTTTTTTAGGAGACAGGCAAGTCATTTAATTAAGATTTGATGAACGAGGGCCAAATGAGATCTTCAGGATTCAGGTCACTGGATTTCAAGTAGCATGGTGCTAATAGGGTTTGAGGGACTACATGTAACTGGGTTTGATCAATATGGTACAGTCATTTAGGAAGGAATATAGAATAATGACACTTTGAGCAGCATTTTTCCAAATGGATGTCTCCCTCTATACTGGGTACACTGGCATTTTGGGGGGAACTTATGATGTTATATGGGTGATTATCTTTTAATAATCAGTTTAAAAAAAAAAATAATGAGGAAAAAAGTCTTTTTTTCTCATCTGGGGCTTACCCCTATCAAGTAATAGACATATTCCTGATAGCAATGTGAGCAAATGGTGGCCAATATACACACTCTAGAATGTGTAACTATTTTAATCACATTAAAGAAAATGGAAGTGTTCCACATGTTATGATAAAAAAAGACAGACATTACTATCAGTACAGGAGTTGCACTTCAGCAATCATTTCTGGCTGTCAAAATAACTTATTCTAATATGAAGATTCAAAGGAGTAAAGAAAGGGCAACCATATATTATGCAGGCAAAAAAATCACCACAGTATCATGTAATTTACAGACCAATGAATTGATTGCCCCAGGTTCCTGAATTTTTAATTTTATCTATTGTCAGTCCAACCACTGTAGTTCATACCAACACCATATGTTACCTCGCATATATGCCACTCCACTTCCATGCACTTCCATATAATGAAGATCTAGCAGAACTCTCACTTATAATGTTTAAAGGAACTTAGCCCCATGCATTCATGTATTTCTAAAGACTGCACTAGGTCTATGAGCAGGCTGTGACTATTGGGTAGGAAAACAGATATAGAAATGAAAAATTCTTGATTAAATAAACAGTTGAAAACAGTTGAAAGCTGAAAAATAGATGTAAGACCTTTTCTAGGTAGATTTGTGTTTTCAATTAAAAATATTCTTAAAAGCCATTTAAAATGAGAAGCAAATAATTTAGCTAAAATACTGATGAGAATAAAGATGCAATAATACATTTTTCTTCTATGGTATGATGAACTCTTAAATTCATATAGGATTTATCAATATGGTTACCAAACAAGTAAAAATAAAAGACAAATTTATATTTTAAATTCTTATTTTAAAATAAAATCTAAAATACAAACTTCAATAGTAATGGAAACAAAGCTGGCCTGTGTAAGTACTCAAAAGCCAAAGACAGACATGAAAATGCTAACAGCTGTAATTTGTAGTGGAAAATGCTATTAAAAGACTTTAAAAACCATGGCATCAACAAAGAAAATTTTAAATTTCTCTTCTTCAAAAGCTACAGAAAGACATATTTATCCGTGGCATTATTTCAAGCCCACAGTTATAGACAATTAAAAATGTGTTATATTTTTATAACATTCCCTTCAGGCACAGAAACTATGTATTTGTTGATACACATATCTAAATAAGCTTATGTATATATGCTGCCTTACACACCTTATAGCAAGCAATTTTCAGACTGAGCATTACTGTCATAATGTGTTTCAGCAAGCCATTTAGAGCACCTTAAATAACTCAATGCAAACTGGGTCTTTGTTCTCTTATATAGAGCATAAAGCAAAAATAAAGCAAGACTGAACTTTGCTTAAAGATGTTATAAGCTATAACAGTAAATGGGGAAACTACCGTAAGTTTTATTCCCAAACTAAAAATGAGATTTCATTACAGTGCTGAGCTATGGAACTATTACTTAAGAGAATTAACAGAGCTAGTGGCAGTTACCACCTTTTTTAAAAATAAAACTGGTTATCACTATTATGTTAGGTGTGGATCTCATCCAGAACGTGTTTGATAGGTGTGTGAGAACATGCCTTCAGATAGGGCCCGTAGGGCATTTAGTGAGAAGAAAACCTTATTTAATGATCATTGTTCGGATTTGACATGAGATAATCACATAGCTGCTCAGCTTGAAATTGCCTAAGATAATTTTGTCTATGCACAGCAGCAAAACTTCTGATTCCCAGCTAAATTTTCTGATGACTGTTTGTGCCAAGATAGGTATTTTAATGATCACAGTTTCTTACATGTGCACATAAATCCTCTGTGGATCAGAGCCAAATTTATTAACTGACTTGTGATGCAGAAAACCTCTGGCAAGGGCAGGGACTGACTGGATACCTGGAAGCAAAGGCAGCTCATGATTATAGACCTGATCTGGAATTAAGGGAATGGCTAGTTTAATTCCCCACTCTGTCACAAACTTTCTGTGACCTTCGCCAAATCCTGCTGGATACATCTATTTTTATGTGTAGTTATCTCCAGCTTTCTTTTAAATGAACCAGAGCGAACTCTGAAGCGGTGCAGTTGCATACGCACAGACACACCTGTGAAACACCGAACTCTCTGGAAGATAATTCACTCCATTCCTCTTCCAGTAATTCATCAGCCAGATTCCAGGACTGAAAATATCTAAATAAATTGAGTTCTAGTAGCTATGAGATCTTTCTCAATGAAAAAGTAAGCAATTTAATTAGCTTCTTTTCTGCTCAACATGAACCAAATAATTATTTGAAGAGAATTCCATCATTCTGATTCAGACACAATCCAGATGGTATTTCTGGTTAAATTTTACTCCTTACAGAGCTGCTACTTCAGTATTGTAAGTATGTCTAGCAAATGGGATCTTGGAAGGTAGCTCCACTGAGTCCGGTACATCAGAACAGTAAGTTGTTCATTCCACAGTAGATAGCCACGGTTCCCTTGGTCTTTGGCATTATTGACTAGGATTGAGCTGTGAAGCTGAAATTTGCTGCTCAAATATCTTTAATAAAAACAATACAGTAGGATGACTAGAATTTTGTTTTGCCATTTCTTCAGCTAAGTCATAAAAACATCATATTGAAAGTCAAAGAATGAAGAATTGAACATTTCCAAAAAGGCTGAACAGGTTTAATATGATATTATATGTTTCCAGAAGTCAGATACTACTGCATAGGTATCCTAACCAATGGTCTTGAAATCAAAAATATGGTTACCGTTGTGTTTGTATTCCTACTGTAGCACTTACTTTTGTTTCAGGCTCTGGAAGAGTTGGACAAGAAAGCAACTGCATAAATAAACCTGTCATTCTTTTCAGCTGTGTTTTCAGAAAAAAAAAAATCATGATAGTGAAAATGGAAGACATAAGGAAGGCCATTCACGTTACCCAGGAGAATACAAATCAATAAAAGTTCATGGCTCACAGGTTCTCATTGATTGGAACATACTGGTAGCACAGTAATTTCAGAAACCAGTGCAGGGTTTGCCAACCTCACCACATCTTGTGATTGTACACAATAAAATGTTATGACCTACAAACAACTCTCTACAGTACAGGCCTTTGAATGTCTTAACATTTTTGATTCCAACATGGATCAGCTAAATACTGACCATTTGAAACATATTTCAGAAAATTATAAAACTCATCTAACATAAACTGTTTAATATAAAAAAAACCCATAAAGTATTGTAGGCTGAAGAGCACATGCATTATAAAAGCAAAAGAGAAAAATAATATTTCAAGGAAAATTGTATTTTGCAAAAAGGCACTTAAATGCCATGTAAGACCCTTTAAAAACATACCCAACCAATCTCCTCCATTCATTCATTAGCTGTTGAAGACATTATGGGCTGTCACAGTCAATTCATGCATGTTGCTATGCCAGTAATTAACTTCAAGTCAGCAAGGGAGAAAAAAAAAAGCCATCCACTCCTACTGCTCAGAGACATACCTAAGTTAACTTCTCAAGCAAAAATAGCCTTCTTTATCAGTTGTTGCTATGAAAAAAGCAGATTATGTCTGAGCTGTATTGTAGCTTCTGACTCACAGGACCCACTGTGAATGCAATGTTCACAATTCCAAACCATGGAACAAAGTTCTACATGGCACGTCATTCACTCCTGCTGAGCCAAAATGCAATATTTAATTGAAATACAAACAAATAATATAATTATTTCCATTTAAATTTACTATAAGTTTAATTATTTTTGAGTCACGATAAAATGTACTGCTTGATAAAGAATAATATTAAAGATGAAAGGGAGAAACACTAAAATGCTTGTAAAAAAATACAGGATACATTATCTTAAGTATCATCCAACCTTATTTCAAATTCAGACTAAATGAGAAGATCATTAATTTTCAAGCACATGCTTGCTCTTGGATCTTAGCTATAACTAATGGGTTCAATGCAAGTCCTCAGCAGTACAGCAAGGTGAAACACCAAAACTGGTCTGGTAAATCCAAGAATGTGATTTATCTCATTTTCTCTTTCATGTACTATTTCACCACTGAAGATAAAATAAAAGCTATTGAAGCAAGGAGTGTCTTTGAATTAGTTAAAACTTGTTTTAATAATGTCACATGCAAATTAGCATATATAATAAAGAACAGAATAAACCTAATTATATGAGTACAAACATCATTAGAAAGGATACAATGAAACTGAATGTTTCACTTGGGCCCAGAAAAGTCAGCCCAAAGTTAGTCAAGTCAGTGGTTTGCAAATTACCCATCTGCCTTTTTCTTTTCACATTTGTGCCAGGCAGGCCCTTTTACACCCATGGAGGTTGCACACAACACTCAGGACAATGAAGATATGCACAGGGTATTTGTACAGAGCAGTTAAACAGGTAAAGAATCAACCCTAGATCTCTGACGGGTTACCTGTTTGATAAAAGTGCTGTACGTTGGTCAGGTATTCAGGACTCCTCATTTCCTGAGTCAAAATAGCTGAACAACTGAAGAGCAACAACCCCACAATTGTTACTTTCCCTTTTTTATATGTGTTTTGATTTCAAACACAAAAGCAGGCTTTGCATGGGTGGAATGCATCCATCAGGAGCTGTTATTCAGTTTGGTCTTAATCCTGTCTAATTTTCACAGCCAAAGCCTGCATATTCCTTCACTTTCCTCCATCGCTCGTGCCTTGCCCACAACCTATATCCACAGGCACTGCTCTGTTCTGCAGCTTGTGAAGAATGATTCCTCAGCCAGCCCAGTCTAGATAAAAGACTTTGTGAGCTGCTTCTTCAGTGTCTGGGAGAAGACTTGACAGTGACTGTTTCTTGTTTCTTCTAATTATTATTTTTTTAAAGTATGTCTACCAGACTGCTCCAAATAGTTCACGCTCCACCTCTGTCTCTAAAGCCATATATATAGCAAGTGGCAGAAACTGCTAGTGTCCAAGCATGGATCTACTGCTGAGTGAACCTCGTTCATTTCTCACCTGCTGCATTTGCACCCCTTGTTAGAAGTACTGCTTGCCAGGAAAGGCAGATACTCCTATAACTTTCCAGCCTAATTTGATTATTTTCTTCTTTACTGCTTTCAATAAATTCTTCAGACTAGAAACCCCCACATTTTGTCTGTTTGTATATTTTTGCTTTCCACTATTCTTTCTCTTCTTTATGTTTGTAATAATTAAATTATATTTGCATGTTATCTAAAGGCTCATTAAATCCTATCCTTTAGCAGTATGCCAGAAAATTATTTGACTTCAGGCCATGTGAACAACTACTCTGCCAGCCTTTTCTGATTAGCTAAGCTGACTGCTTGCTATAGGATTTTTCTCTCAAACACCTGATATGCTTTCTCCACTGTATATGGGGCCCTGTCCTTGCACGGTACACAAGAGTCTAGTCTTCTCATCTTTCATCTTGTCATCGTTTCTCTCCTCCTCCTTCTCCTAGCAGCCCCCTGCTTAGCACTTTACACACTCCCAAAGTGGAAGGCTGTGTGACACAGCGCAATCCATGAGTACAGCTGACTTTTTCTTAGTCATACTGCAGAGCACTCAAGGACCAACAAAGTTTGAGAAGCTCAAACATCTGCATTACTATGGAGTGCCCCTGTGGCTGCTCTGAGTGGTGTGGGTTTGGGTAGACACCTGGATGAACATTAAACATGGCAGAAAGTAGTGCAGAAGGGACAGACAATGTCTTTCATAAAGAAATAAAGGCAAAAACAAGAGGAAATTCTTCTGTTAGAGTCCAGATGATAGGATATACGATAATACACCAGATTTGTTCTTTAAAGCAGGGATAAGGATTAGAAGAAGAAGAGGGTAGTCATAAGGTGCTTACCTCAGACCCAAATATTAGAGGTATTTTAGGCTGAAATACTGCACAATTGGTTATTTACAGTTTAGGTCTGCTGTGGACTTGATGAGGTGGTAGCATTATGGGGAAACTTTTTAGCATTTTTCTATGCCTCATCAAATTCTTCCTGATAGCCTGTGAATTTTGCCTCTTCAACAAAATTATCTTATTGTCCAGTTCAGCGTCATATTATTATTTATTAATTGTCCATTATCAATTACCAATTATTATAAATTACCTATTCTCTATTATCACCTATTCTTTATTATCTCTATTATTCTATATTACCAATTACCTATTATTATCATCATACTCATTGTTAAAATCCCCAGGTAGGTACAGACTGGCACTACAGATTTCTGCAGGATCCTGGACATTGCAGTTAGGCCAATCTATGGTCCGACCAGCAAAATTTTGACATACACTTCAGAGACAAGGTCCTTAGAGGTGTTACAGACACTGAGACCAAGCCCATATAAAGCCTGTACACACTGTATGACCTTGAAGCAAAGCCAATACTTTTTAATGCAGGTTCTCATGTGAGGATGACAAACCCAACCAGAAGTGAACATGAACATCACTAGAGCCACTTAGACACATCCTCAAAGCTCTCCCAGGTGGCAGCATCCCTAAAAGCAGACACTGGCTGAGAAAACTTGTCTTCATTACATTTCAGTATACTCCATCAAGACAGAAAGGTCTTACTACAACCTCCATCTTGTAATGCATTATATGTTTAAACACAACTAAAGTAAGACAGAGGTTAGGTTAGAAAAAGTACCTTCACATGTAAAAGCAATCCTATCAACTTGCAAATCACTTTATTTTTGGTTTTAAGCCAAAAGAACAGCATATCCTACTGCAAGGAGAACTCAGTTTCCAGACTTAATAGGCTACAAAGCAAATACAGATTCCCTACGCTAAAAAATTAATCATGAATTGTTGAGATATCCTTGCCCCAAATAATTATGACTTCTAATTACAGCAAGGTTTCATTTGCATATATCCCAACCTTACCATGCAAGCTAAGAACAGTTAAGGTATGTTGCAAAAAGATATGTCTAAAAATAGGCACCCAAGAGGATCATTATAAAAATATGTTTGTATCACCTGTCAGTTCAAAACACTTCTACGTATGGTCATAGCTTAATGCTTCCCGCTGCTCTTCTCATGCTCGTGTTCTCCCTTCAAGTTCCCTCTGCAAGTACTAGTATGTTGGAGCCAGTGAGCAGGGTGTAAATCACCCCCAAACTGGTGCTTTTATGATCCCTCCTGCTGTTGCTCCTCCTCTTCCAGCTGCTTCTCCTTCTGTCATTTTGCCATTTCACAGAACAAGGGTGATAATCTGAATTTTGCAGGCTCATCAGTTGACAAATACTTTTGAAAAAGAGTGCCAGCCTTTAAGAATTCCAGTTTCCATAACGCTTGTTTGGTAATTTCCATAATAATTTCCAATCTGGTAGCCAGTTTAGTACTGAACACTGTATGGGGGCTAATTTGGCATTGGTTTTGCCACTGTAAAGTCATACAAATTGCCAGCAAGAGTGTGGCAACATTATCTGTAGTTGAATTTCACACAGGAAACATGGCAGAATGGACTTTTATGAATGGTACAGAAGTTCACAGATTTTATCTAAAAATTTTGAATTGTGTTTGTTCAACTACCATAGTGACATCCAGTATAATTCAAAGAGCCCACATTATCCTCTTTGCTATGCAAAAGACATAGCAACTGAATACTTCTCTAGCCCCACATTAAAGTTTGGGAGACTTATTTGGGGAACACAAGTTGTTGCAGTATGCCATCTTTTCCTCATAAAGCAACAGCTTCAACAGAACAGCTATCAAGTATTCTTGCTATTATTTCAACTAACAGAGCTATTTAAGGCAATAGATAATTGAGCACATCATGGATTCATCTGCTTTTCATTTCCAGTACTTGAAAGATTAACAAAATTAATCCAACTGGCAATAAAATCTTTAAGAGCTATAACAACTACCTGCAATATTGCCAAAAATCAAGGTATTATCTGTATCTTAAAATGCCTCATTTGCAAAGCACCTCTTCAGTGTATCTTTACCCTAATGACATTTATCACATGCTTTCCCTTTAGATACTCAGAAGAAATCATGTGTGCTAAAAGAGATCATGCTCAATATGGTTATGCAGGTATTTGGCTTTTGTCTCATCTTTTATTCTGCATGCAGTGCTCCAGCAGAAATCTGAATGGCCACTTGCTTTACAGCCAAGATCATAATTAATTATACCAGGTCTGTCTTGGTAAATATCATTTGACAGAAATTTTCTGGATTAACCTAAATCGAAATAAATTATCTTATAATAACAAAACACAAAATCATGTTTAAAAAGAAAACCAGAATGAAATAAAAAGTAACAGGAGAGGCCTGTCATAACATTTAGTATATCTCCCACTTAATGCAAGAACACTCTTTTTATGTAGTTTCTTCTACCATATTGACTCTAGTTAACAGTATGTTATTTGATGAAATTCCTCCATTTTGTTATAACAGGATCTCTCTCTCAATAGGAATCTCTTTCATTTATTACTTTCATTGCCTTTATATTCCTTGCAATACATTGAAAACAAATCTCTTTTATCTTTCAATACCAAAGTTTGTTATCACATCCAATTAGTCAAAATGAAATTGAATTCTCTGTACACTCATCATATGTTTTTGATGTCTGGGTATTGAAAAGGAACAGAATATCACTGGATTATATAAAGAAGGATACAGCCTCCCTGCTTCATGTTCATATTCTCTTCAGATGCATTTTAGAAAATCACAATAGATTTTTCCTTCTGCCATGTCAAACTGCAAGGTAATACATAATTAGCTAGGTAGGAAATGTAACAGAAAAGAGAATATTTATATCCTGCAGGGTCAAATCATATTTTTAACTGCTCCTTAGCAAGGATTTTGAGTTTGCAATCTTCTCTTTAGCAGACTTATAATTTCCCCCTGTTCTATTCATTGCAAATGCCTGCAGAGACCTTTTCCAGTCTTTAGAGAACAACTGAAACTTTCCATCTTTCATCAGGGATCTTTGATGGTGCATTGACTACAATGAGGTGCAGAATTCTAAAGGTTTCTTCCGTCCTTCTCTGACCTATTCATTACATGAGATACCACATGAGCAGCCTTTGGAACTCCTGAATTTCTGACCACATGGGAAAAAAACACAGTCATAGAGCACAACAGTCACTTCCTGCCTACATGATGCATTTTCAACCCACTCCCCTCAGGTTTTCTTTACATTCCTACTGTAGTTGAATCATCTCCCTGAACTTGTTCTGACTCGATTATATTCCTAAACCTTAGGGTCCACATTATGCTACCAGCCTTTGTTTTTTGCAAACCTTTTGTATGATTCTGCTTATAAAAAAATACACATCTTTTCAAGACTATTCAGTGATAGCTCTACCATCACAATTTTTATATGCATAAAAATACCTTCTGCCTAAAATATCACCCTTATCATCCTTGCAAAAACCAGTCAAAACTGAATAAACACAGAATTGCATCTTTCTGATTATTATCTTTTCTCAACTCAGATTCTACCTGGAGTTTAAAAAGGATGTTCACTATCTAGTATATGACTTTTACAGCATAAGTTTGTGGAACAATCATTATGGTTTTGTTTTTCCACACATACTACAGCACAACTGTAAGTCCTGCACAATACCATACACAAAAAATAAATATAAGATTTATATTCTACAGACATACCATTAAGTACAGTATTGTTTATCATATGCCGGTCTGCAAATAACATCATCACAATGTTAGTAATCATCTATTGCATAGTGCTTTCCATAAGCCATGATATGCATATTTATAGACATAAAATATACACAAATTAATTATAACTCCTTACAATGCAAACTCATTATAAATGATGTGTTCATCGTTTTATATTTAGAAATGAAAGCTTTTCTGTGACTACATACAGTGGTATAGTAAATCATTCTGTTTATACAGGCTACATAGTCACATTGGCCTTGGCATATTTTCCCAAATCCAAAACCAAAGTTTTCTCCGTCACAAATATAATTCTTGTAATCAAATGTAATATGGTGTTTATCTCTCCACCTCGGTGTAAAAACTGGGGTCATCAAAACCCAACACAGTTGTTCTGCATTATGGAAAAAACCACCATGAATTTAGATTCCAGCTGTATGTTTTCTACATGGATAAAAAGGATTTTATTGAAATAAATACATTAACACCTTTTAAATATGCTTAAATTCATATTACATTCAGTTCTAAGTAAAGGCAAGATAGTCTTACTCAAGAGCAACTTGTCTCCCTAAAGATAGCAGAATCATGCCCTCAGTAGACAGATAAATGAGGCATTAAACAACCCTGTTTTAAATCAGTATAAATAAATGATGTTTACTATTTAGGAAAATAAGGCTTTTCTGAGACAGTTCTATTCTCATTAGATTCTCACAAAATTCCGCATACTTAGAACCTGAAGTCTTACTTGACCACCAGTGTTTCAATTTTCTTTTTTTAATGAAGAGCTTCAGGGTACTTTTATAGCTTGCTTCCGCTGAATAAATGAAAGTTAATTAGTATATGATAAGTGTTTGCCTGCATGATCTATTGATTATTTCTAACATTAGTGTTCCTGGACTTTCTAATAAAGCCTAAAATCCAAGGTGTAGATTTTTCCAGCTCTGTTTGTGCTGCAAGAAACTATTAGCATTACAGAGTCCACGCTCAGTCCCATATTTGCACTCCAGGATATGCCCGTTTATCCATTGTCAGTACTGACTGCTCCACTGTGTATGTGTAATCCCACCACTTCCAGGGCTCAGACTCAGCTCGAAACATAACTCATTTGTTACAAGGCTGGGATTCAGCCTGAGATCAGGATAGGTAAACTTAATTGCCTATATGTAGGCTATGTTAGAGACAATGGGATCTTCACTCATTTGTGCAAATACAAACATGAGGCATTATACAATGCACCTGCATGAGGCTGGCAAATGGGACCCAGAACCTAACCTGTACCCATAAGGGTGCGCCCTGATGAACTGCCACTAGAGGCTTGGCAAGAAACACTACACTAACTCAAATGGTGCTAAACACCTCTCTTTGGACAACTCAGTAAAGCCTCAGGTGTCTGACCAGCTGGATCATTCTCCAGGTACCACCAACCAAGCTGACAATTCATCTGGCTACCACAGTTCAGGTACTGAACTCACCTGTAGACATGCATATAGATATGAAAGTTGAGTGTCATATCAAATAGCATCCCGCTCACAAGGTTCCTTATTTAGGGCCATGTGGAAGGTAGCAAACGTACCACTGTATAATACAAAACTAAGAGTAGATGACTGCTCTGCAACATAGAGGAAGCAGAGCGAGAAGAGAAAACCTCAAGTCAAAAAATCTAGTATACAGTTATTCTTCTTTATATATATACACATATATATGTGTGTATATATATATTTAATCAGTTCAACAAAGGATTCTATAGACTATTATGCTCATGTGAAAATATCTCATTTTCCAATCAATAAATTGTCCATAAGAATAAGCATTCCACAGCCTTGAGTAGAAACATCATATGCATAGGTCATGCTGTTTATCTTGATGTGCCATAGTTAAATATCTCCCGCTTCATTTCCCATCTGTATATCCTTCTCCATAAGGTACCACAGGTATCTGGTGGCCACCTCTGTTAAATTTTTAATGAAATATATGCATCCTGTTCATTAGCTCAGGGTTAAATGCTTAGCTGTCTTAAGCTCATCATTACTGCTGTTCTATAAGTCCAGTGCCACTTGGCTCCCCACTGAGAGAAAAGCCTTGAATTTTCCCACAGATCCCAGGCTCCCTTACACACAATCAGGAGAAGAAAGCTCCCACCTCAGGTTCTCTGAATTACTTTTTAAAGGTTCTCAGAGGCACTTCACTTTCTGGGAAAGGGTCAGCATAGGCTTCTGATTTAGGCAGCATTAACCACATTGCTTACAACCACATTGCTTAAGCATCAAATCCGCTTTTTAGATGCAGGATCCAAAAGCATTTGGCCAGCATTAATGAATTAAATTCCATGACACGTACAGCAGAGTCTAACATACACGTTGAATTTTCTACCTTAATTCCAAAGTCCCCTTTCCTAAAAATAACACATTTTTGTTTACCTACTACACTTACTGTCACAGAGCCCTATCTCCACTTCACCTATTGCAAGGCATGGATAGATGAGGTTTGCATTCAATTTATGACAAAATTCACTGAATTCTACACCTTAATATGTGATTTCAAAAACCATGTATTTTCCAACCCTGCACTAAAAATCCATTTTTATTATCAGAAGTGTAGCAACAATCCTGTCAGACAGTATCTTAACTCCCCTGTTTCTTTGAGAAGCCCTATCCACATGTTGTTTCAGACTACCTTAATGGATAATTCTGTATGCATAACCAAATTCCACAAACCTAGTGTTCATCATGCACTGAAAAATTGAAATATTTTGCACTTCTCTTGCTGCCAATTAATTCCTTGTTGCTCATTTTTCTTAGAAAAATAGCCATGATGCAAAAAATGTGTGTGCATTCTACTTAAAAGAAGACTGATGTCTGCACATACTTTACTACAGTTATTTAACTCGCAGTTGTTGCATTTGTCTCCAAATGTTTAAAAACGTTCACACCAGAAAACCAAATGGAATGAAAAAGTGCTTTTTCTCAGAAAAAAGGTTTTCTTCTGAGAACCAGAAAGACCACCACTAAATGGAAGGAATTTTTAATTAAAAAATACAATAATCTTAAATGGAATCCCACAGAAAAATGTTTGTGGAATGATTCTTCAGTTTCTATTAAAAATACATACATAGATTGGTAAGTAGATAGATAAGACAATTACCTAGTAATATTCACAATACAATGAATTTTCTTAACATTTTGGTGAAAAAAAATTATACTCCTGAGTATTTCTGACTTTTACAAGACTTCTTGTCTTAAATTCTTAAATTCTTAAAAACAACAGGCTATTAAAATATGGTTTTTTGATAATGGGAGGTCACTGAAGATTTAACACTGTGTACTTTATTTTCTCCATATAATAGTTAGGAGAACATTTCTTCCAGTTGGGTAGTGAACACTCTTAAAACAGTTGTATTATTATCTCCCATATGAAACAAAGAAATGAGACTCAACAGCACTTTGACAACACTGTTAAGCAGGTATTCTTTATTAGCAGTGCTGGGGTCGCACCGGGGATTTTCTACCATAAGTGCTCCCACAATGTGGCAAACTTCTAGAGACTATATGCCATAAAGTTAAAAATATTCACAAGATTTCCAATAATACATTTACATATACATGAGATTTCCTGGAACTCATTAACATATGCAAATGTCTGGTCTGCATGCGCAGTCATCTCCCCTGGTGGTCTTTGGGTGGTCACGAGGATCTTCAGATGAAGGCTTGTAGTCTTCTTCACTGTGCCCACTGATTGACCTTCACTTCTGCACAAACTCAGTTATGGGATCAGTAGACCATATCCTTCGGGGCTACTGTTGCCATTCTCTTGTCCTGTGTATCCCTTCTCAAGTTCTCATGGTTGAGTTGTCTACCATGAGATTATCCGATTATCCGGGTGCCCCCTTATCTTACACCCATCCCTTATCTTACAACCATCCAGAGCCTTTTCTGTTCAGGTAAGCATTATTTTGTTCAGGTAAGTACCTATGGTGCTTATGACATTTTCCTTGTTCTTGGGCCTTAACCCTTTCACATATTACAGTGGTACTGTGGTCAAGGGCAAGACAGTGGATGAGTATCAGCCATGTTTGTTCCCTGGAGGACATCACAACTTCTATTTGACCAACTGTTTCAGATCCGTACCCTCAAAAAATGTCTGTTTTTTCAGGTATATAATTTGATTTAACAGAACATATCACTTCTGTCTACAAACTGCCTTATCAATAATTTGAATGGTGTTTTTAGTTGTTCATCTGAGATATTATTTATTTGTAAAATGCAGTACACAATATGGTGAATATTCGATTTTAAGTCTTCTGAGTCACATTAAACAGAAGAATTAGCTAAACTAGAGTCTCCTAGGAAAGCCATTTAAAATTGTTATCAGTACAGCATATCCTCTTTTACATACAACTGTGACAACAATTTTCTGAAACATTTGGGCTTGTACTAAATTAATATATTTACTCTATTATGATATGTGGACTGCAATTATTAAGATTAACTCTTTGACTCTTTCTGCTTGATAGACCAGACACACCCCTTCTCTTGGATCTATGTAACAAATAGGTACACTTTTCAGCAAACTGTCCTACACTGAAAGCGCCTCACAATGTACTCTTCCATTTAAAAATCTGTAAGTTCTTATCACGGCAAAAAGAAACAAAACAGTATGGTTCTTAGGGCACAAACTTGGGAAAAGCCATATTTTAAATTTCTCTAATTGTTGCAAGAAAAGATGCCTTCTCTTCCATTAAAATTCTGTAAGAAAAATAATTCCTGAGGGATTTCAATAAGTACTCACCACACCTGAAGTTGTAACTCCACAGTTACATATTATAATGCAGTACTGTATTACTCAGTTTGGCTTTCTCAGTTTCAAAATAAACACTTTCAGAGTGCTGTAGAGTATATAATGAGGTTCTTAGAAAGACTATCTTAAAATACTCTTTCTATAATAATATTGAAGTTCATAAATTAACAAGGGGGAAAGGGGAAGTGAAAAGACTTAGCTATCAGTGCAAGGCAACATTTAAAGGTTGTATTTTAAATATATTTAGTATGTGTAAGTGAAACAACCCCTGAACAACTAACAGTGTTTGTACGCTTAGTTCCTCATTTGAAATATTTATCTTGAAGGTTCTCAAATTAAACAAAAAAAAGGGAAAGTTTTGACTTCCTTATGACTAAATTCTATAGTGAGCCTGTTTCTCATTTATAATGAAGGCCATTTACACATTACTGACAGTGTTAAAGGGACTTTCAGTGAGTGTAAATGTAATTTATGTTCAGCCAAAATTGAAGACTTGATCTCTCCCTGTTCTGCAGTTACATTCTAATGCATAATTTACATATAGCTGAAACATTAATGTCAGCTGAAATAATTAGTTTTCAAAATCCTATATAAACTTAATACCAAACTTCACCCTGAAACAAGTTGCTAGATGGCCTTTAATTTATAGGATGTACAGTAACCTTTTCCACTGGTAAATGTGCACTTTGATCTGCCAATTAAATTAAAAAGATGTTCATGCCAGGGAAGATAGTCAAAGGATGAATGCATTCCTGATAAGAATACCTGTAAAGCTTCTTTTCTTTTCAAAATGTAACAAGATAACTTTTCATCAGTACCTAGCATTAACACATTTTATTTTACTTGATCTTGTCCTATAGCAAATATCACAGAAGAAAGAAAAAAAACCCCAAACAAAACAACAGCTTGATAATAGATATTAACCACAGTATTATCTAAACCTGTCCACTGCACTTGAGAAATTTCTTTGGATTATTGCTACCTCATCATATTTTATTAAATCAGTTGAGCTCAACATCTGAAGACTGAGAGAAAAATTTAACTTATTTCTGAAAGATGATACTGAGTGTTAAGAATAATCACATGAGCTACAGATGTTATACATAAAAATACAAATATAAATAAACATATGTGACTCATGAAGTAATTTTTTTGTTGCTGATGGGCCCCAACTTTGGTCTCCTTTCTAAATCACAGCACCAATCAACTTATATGCATGTTCATGCACCTGTGCGTATTCCTCAGTCCCTAGAGACCTGATCATTGAATGAAGACAGCAAAAGCTAGAACAGAAAGTTTTGTAAAAAAACAATTAGAACGCACACAAATCCAAGAGTAATTTTCAGCCATGTCTAAGTGACACACAACCCTAAGTCCTAGTTTGGAAAATTACCAGGAATGCTCAAAAGAAGCTGCCTGAAGACCTCTGAGTAGACTCAGCTATTTCTCAATCGAAAATTTGCTAATTTAATCCACTTAGATACTTTTACATTTTACTACAGGTTTCCATTGGCTCAATTTTCAAAACTGTTGAAAAGCACGATAGGGCTGAAACACATGCAGTGAGATCAATCCAGATCTTTCTCGTCACTTCTGTCCCAATGGTTTTTTTAATGTCAACTTGAAGCACAGGGGAAAATCCATTATGTAGTACACACATTGCTGTATAAAACATGAACATGCAAAATTTTTCTTTTCACTAAATTATCGTGACACCATCTGCTCAGCATTATTTTCATACCTTTTGACTTATTTCCATATATCAAAGCAAAATTCATCAGAAAATAGGAAAAATATTCACTGTATAGTAGATGAAAAAAATGGGTTTTCTCCTGTCATTGCTACAATAAAACTCATCACAAAGCCTTATTGAAACAACGCACAAACAGAATCTATTTTCTACATTTCCAAGACAGTCCATTCACTGCTAACGACAAACACTCAGTCACACTATTCACTTTTCAGATCCACTCATACTTTCTTCATAAGCCATACATACTCATGTCAGCAATATTGCAAAATGCTGAGGACAGAGCTAAAGAAAACACATACAGCTCAAGATAAATATGGATTTTAAAGCATGAGCAATGAAGACGTTAACAATATTAAACACTGTTTCCCTTTGCTTTCCTTACAACCAGAGAGTAGATGGCAGCAGAACAGCTATGGTTTTAAACAGTGAATGAGATGCACGTCCCCTCAATCCTAACCCACATTTTCTTTTGTTTCACTCTGAGACTGCATATCAATCTAATAGTCAAGCTTTCTTAGAGCCATCAAAGCTATTACAGGAGAACGTGCCTATGCCTACATACTCTGGTGTGTCCAGGGCCCTGGCTACTCAGGTTACTCAGGCAGTTGAGTGCAGTGTTGAGCCTGTCTGGGTGATGTCCCCCAATTTTATTTCTGAGGGGGTTGGTGCATTGGTTTCTCTCACAAGACTTCATCAGGATGTAGCACAGATGTGCCATCAGCAAGGTATCAGTATGGTCACGGAAAAAGACCAACCATGGACCTTGGTGCATCTGTTTTTTCAAGTGGCTTGCCAGATACGTTTTATTTAAATATTTGGGAATTTTGTTGGAACCAGCATATTCAGTTTTGCTATAAAGCTCCACATCAGTACTAATGAATGCATGTATCGTTTGAGATGTGATGGAGGAACTGGACCTGACATGAAGGTGAAAGACCAAGAAAGAGTGACCAAGCCGATGGACAATCTAAGAAAATGATCTTTGCAGAATGAATGACTGGGGCAAAATTAGACATGTTAGTCCAGTGATTCTAGTTAGTGTAGCCATTTTGTTCTTACTGTCTCGTTAGCAATCTGGAACTACATTTAGGAGAGTTCTGCAATACCTGGGCCACATTCTGTGTACCCACATTGCCAGTTTACACCAAGAAATAATGTAGTCCACTCGTTACAGCAAATTCCTTCTACCTGGCTAACCTTGTTTGCTGTGCTGAGTGTATTCCATTCCCTTTATTAGCAAGGAAAATAAGATCTATGACCTTGGATACTTTCCTGTGAAAACAGTCCTTTATCTCAGGATACAGAGAAGTGTGTAATGTGAATAAAGCTGCTAAACAGAAACCTGAGCAAGAGACTGTTCTATGGAAAATGTGGAAGTACTGTATTGGGAAATCCCCTATGAGCCTCACAGGCTGGCAAGTGTGACTGAAGCCCCACTTTCTCCGTAACGGTGACATTCTTAAAATCCTGAGCATACCGAATAAAGCAGGCAGCTTCTAGGACAACAGTCTTTTGATAGCTGCAAGCAGGTTAAGGCTGTGACAAAATGTAAAAGCTAAATGTAAAAGGAATTGCCACACTTATTTACTATTTCTTTTGCTTCTAATGTTCTGAAATTTGTGACTGAAATATCTGTGTTTCCATTATGCTGGAGAGTGCATAGAGATTGTATGGAAGTTCTTTGGTTTTTTTCTGTAAAGATTGCAGCATTCTCTGTCCCTGAATTACTTATTACAAATTTATATAACACAGCTGGTGTTCTGTATAAGCCACTAGGCATTTGTTGACACTACACTGAACAGGTATATTTACAATACTCAAGAGAAAGTGGTATGGTATTTGTTTTCAAAAAATCTTTAAACATCTGCAAGGAACAATGAAAAAAACAAATAGAGTCTACACCACCTCACTTTCATCAGCAAATGGTGACTATTAGGAATTAATTTACCTTCTACTGTAACCTTGGTAGATTATAGTCATTTGTGTTAACTGCCAGTTAAGGGAAAATCAAGAGCAGATTAAAGATGCCCCAGCACTTCAGATATTTCAGGATGGTAAAAACTGTATGGAAGTATAAATGGAAAACTCTGGCAGTAGACAATACTGTTCAAACTTACTATAGAAAAAGGAACGGACACAATACAGTTCATTTAGAACAGATAAACTTAGTAAAGGTTATGGGTTTACTACTTGAGGGAGCTATTTTAAAAATCACCACCTGAAACAGCAAAAAATGTCACCTTAAGCTACTCAGAATGACTGATGTCACATAACCTAAGCTCATGTTTATGACTTAAGTCATGTTACAACATTGAGTATTTATTATTGAAAAGAAATGGTAAAGTCCATGTGTGCAAAGGAAATCAATCAAAATGGTGGGTAACTAGAAAAGGTAAAGGCACAGGAGGCAGGAAGGCGTATAAATATCAGTGTTTCTGATCACTGAAATGTACATCAGTAATACTATGTTTTAGTATAGTTTGATTTGCTGAGGACAAATTCCTGGAAATAACTTGAATGAGAAAATGGGGGGAAAAAAACCCTTTCCAAGAGAGCGGAGAGATTACGCCGCCTAACCACTCACAGCGCAGGGCTTGATAAGCATGCAGCAGTGATAATGCGATTTTGCTTTTCGTGGCAGGGCACAGCTGAGGTTCAGCAAACCTTTTCTACGACTATGTTCTCATGTCTGGATAGTTGGGGTTTGATTAAGCTGCCTAAACATAAGAGTTTAGCATAATTAGAGATACCTGCTTTTCTGCCTCTTAGACTTCACCCTAATTACGGCAACTAGATTTGCTGAAGGTATTAGAAAAAATCATTTGCTCCTTGATGCAGTTGAGAACATATGGGCATCCCAGTCATCTGGACCATCCCCCTACAGGTAAATAAACTGGACCAAGACCTATCCCTGGTCCTGGGAAAAAGTAGCACGACACAGGTCCATATGGCTATCTGTTCCTCCTTCCCAAGGTGAGGTGGCAGTCCACACCGCAAGCATGGAGTTCAGAGTATTTCTCCAGTGTCCCTTTACTGTTACCATACTGGGTGGAAATCCTTGCTATACTAGTCTGCAAAGAGCCTTGATCCTAACTATCAACTATTAATTGTGTGCTTTAACTGCGTTCAGTCTAATGCAGCATAATGATGATATTGTGCACCCTGCTCTGAAAGGCTTACAGGACTGGACTTGATGATCTCAAAAGTCTTTTCCAAC
This sequence comes from Ibycter americanus, assembly GCA_035590275.1. Classification (NCBI taxonomy): domain Eukaryota; kingdom Metazoa; phylum Chordata; class Aves; order Falconiformes; family Falconidae; genus Ibycter; species Ibycter americanus. The sequence goes on along the minus strand of JAVJGI010000014.1, from coordinate 53,452,464 downwards.
CTAAATGATTCTTTGATTCTATGATTGCTTAAGAAGACTCTCCAAATAATCCAATTGATATAAAAAGATTGATTATTTCTTCCAGTATTTTGCAGCATCTGTCCTCTCCTTAAGAAAAACTGGTCTGTACATCTCACAGTACAGCTTCCGTACTGTGAGACTTAATTAAGATGAGCTGCACATTAATGTACACTTTTTAAAGTCACAACTTTAGGGGTCATATGTTCAACGCCCTTAAGGGGTTAAGTAGCACGTTTCAGCCTATTTTAAAGCTTGCAAATCTTTTTGCTGTTGGGTCAAAAGTGCAGAGCCTGACAGGTCACTAGTTCCCACTTGGTGGTAAACTGTACTATGTGCTCTATAGGAGATTTCACAGCTGCCACTGAAAAAAGACTAATGCCTGGGGCCCGCTTAGGGGGGTAATATAGACTCTACCTAAACATAATCTCTACTATTAAAAGCTTCATTTGAAAATACTCTTCACTGATAGTTTACTCGTTATAAAAAATATTCACTTCTGGGATTATAGCAAGAGCACAAACAGCATTTATTCTCTTATTTGATTCTATAAAAATATTTGTATAGATTCTAGTTCAGAACAACTCCACCTTCTGCTTTTGTAAATCAGAGTCCAGGAAGAATTTGCTATTATAACGCAACAGGAGAAAAATCAATAAATGTTAAACTTCTCTCTCTGAGTGCTTTCTAGAAAATGTTTATGAAAAATGCTGACATTAACAATGTGCAAGGAGTCCGTGCTTATCTGTAACAAAAAAAAGAATGCATTCGTTTTCCTGTTACTTTGCATTCTGTTTCAGAAAATTGGTATCCTAGATGTTGGAGCACTTGCTCAACTCTCCAGGCTGATTACTTGGTAACAGAAGTCAGGAAAGAAAGATTTATCAGCATAAATAATTATTTTTGCCTTGCATACAGTACACTGATGCCATCTACAGACATGTGTAAAAGCATTCCTAAATACATCCAATTCAACCTCTGAAGCTTTTCTCCTGGATTTTAATTAATATGTTTATTTCACTGACTATGACTGGAATACTAATAGCTTAGCCACTGGAGATCAGATCCCCCTTGACTGAAATAAAATAAAATGCTCACACCAGTTCAGCAGAAACTGAATGAGGCCCTGAAACAGGTTTTCGGTTTTATAACACCCACCACCACCCCAACACACACACCCCTCTGCACACCAAATTATTTCCTCTAATTCTGCTGCACAAGACAAACTGCTCCCTCCTGCGCAGACAATTCATTTGCTTTGTACAGACTGACCAAACCCTTCTGAGAGGTAAACTGTTCTGCTACATCATATATATCATTTCAGCACACTGTCTCTTACTTGAGATTATCTCAACAGAACAGTTTTACCTGAAAAATGCCAAGAAGAGACTAGCCCTGTAATGCATAACCTCGGGCACAGACCCGCATTGCTTTTACGATCACAGATCATCCAAACCTTTGAAAGGTTCTTCTTCCACTCACTTATCTCTATTTTAAGATTAAACAAATGCAGTCTGATCTGGTTTGGATTTTGTTTTATGGCTTTTATTTTCTTTCTCTTAGCCTTCATTACCGCCCCTAGGCAATTCCATTATCTCACCTGTCACTAACATTTTGTTCTAGATATACTTTGCACTGCCAAAACTGTAGCTGTTTATTGCTGCAAATATCATCCTGAATCCAGATATAGTCACTAGTTCGTTCTCAAAAGAGACTTTTTATTTGCATTTTTATGGAAATGTACTGTCTCTTGTACAATGTCTGATGAGAGAGGGAGGTTCTAGCTAAGATAGTGGAAACCTGAATGCACGAATGAAACTGTAGTGTTCTCATTGCTCTAAGGCTGAACTTTCTTAAATAAAACTATGTCAATAAATTTAACATTCTTTATCACTAATCATGATATGAGCTGCTTACAAAGTCAAACCTTTTGAAGCCATTAGATTCACAACCTCTTTTTCTGTATGGGTAGAAACATGAGAAAGGAACAGCAGCACTGAGAACAGGCAGCACACGTATACCGATGGCAAATTGTGCCTGACCCTCCTGGTGGTCACCTGTGATGATGGCTCTGGGGATGAGGGGAGAACAACAAATGTTACTTAACCTGACTTTAGCAAAGACTCTGAAATGGTCTCTCATATCATCCTCATAGCCAAGCTGGTGAGATATGGTTTGGGTAAATGGACTGTAAGGTAGGCGGAAAATTGGCTGGATCACTAGGCTTAATGAGTTGTGATCAGTAGAACAAAGTTTAATTGGAAACCACTTCAGTGGAGTCAATGGTGGGGCTGATGCTGTTTAATGGCTTCATTAATGACCTAACAATTAAAGGAAATGCACTTTCACCAAGTTTCCAAGTGATGTCAAATAGTGGAAGAGCAGTCAATCCACTGGAAAGCGGGGCTGCAATTCAGAGGCCTCCCTACAGACTGGAGAAATGGGTCAGCAGGCATCCCTTGAAATTCATGAAAGGCAAATGAAAAGTCCTGCTCCTGGGAGGAATAACCCCATGCCTCAGTACAGGCTGGGGGCTGATGGGCTGGAAAACAGCTCTGCAGAAAAGGACCAGGAAGACCTGGTGGACGAGGTCAGTAAGTCAGCAGCGCACCCTTGCAGCAAGGAGGGCCAACAGCATCCTGGGCTGTACCAGCAAGACTGAGTCAGCACAGCAAGGGAAGCGAGTGATTGTTTCTATTTTGCAGTTGTGGGACCACATGTGGAATTCTGTCCCCAGCGCAAGAGAGACACGCACACACTGGAACAAGACCAGTAAAGGATCTACAAGATGGTCGGGAGCTGGGACACAAGACATACAATACAGTCTGAGGGAGGTGCGTCTGTGCAGTCTGGTAAAGAAGCAGCTTGAGGGGATCTTACTGCGGTCTACAGCTACCTAATGGGAGGGTGTAGAGAAGACAGACCCAGCTTCTTCTAAGTGCATAGTGATAGGACAAGAAGCAACAGACGCAAGGTGAAACGAAGGAAATTACACACACACAAACAAAACAAAAAAAAAAGTTCAGGAACAGGCTGCTTAGAAAGACAGTGGACTCTGTCCTCAGAGATGCTCACAATTCAAATGGATGTGATCTTGAAAAACCTGACACAAGCTGTCCCTGGTCAGAGCTGGGTGTTGGACTTCTGGATGTCCCTTCTAACCTAAATTACTCCATGACTCTTGCATGGGATTGCTGATGAAACTATTTTTTCTGTGTAACAATGTTGTTTGTATCCCCAATCTGTGTAAGCTGTACATGCATTTACATACTTTATCCAGGCATAATTATTTCACAGTTTACTTAATATGCCTTATTCTACTGCTTAACAGTGCAGTTGTTGCAAGATAAAGTCATTACAATCCAAGTGTTAATAAAAGTGAAAATATCTGAAAAATACAACCTAATTTCACTACCATTTCCTAGGTTGTGTAATGACTGTGGCTTACAAACACTTCAAACTAGTCTTAGTATATCACAAAGTCCATGGTTCTTACTATATATTAAACAGAACCAAATGACCCTCTCCTATATTTAGGGAAACCATTACCTAATTTTTCACTGTTATGCATCTCATTTACACTTTATCTGTTACAGAGATGCTTTCATTTCTACTAACACTTCTAGCTAGGCAACTCTACGGATCGGCTGGTTTCTTGGTATGTATTCTGAACATACAGCTGTTACTGTGAGAAGCTGTAGTATAACAGCATACACCTTAGCACAGGATTCGTGATTATTACATCCAATATTTATATTAACAGGTTAAAAACTAGAAGAAGAAAACAAATTAAAATCTTAATCATCTGAACTAACCTAAATTCATGAAACAGTTTGGCCCATTCTGGGAGACTCCAGGTTGAGTTTAATAGCAAACAATGCAGCTGACTCCTACTCAACGCAGAAATCCGCAGACAGACACTTTGATAAACTATCTGCTTTGTAGCTTATTAAGAAAGGAAAATTCTAGCTAAATACTCTATTTTAAGACATTTCACTTTGGATTTATATGGAAATTTAAGAACTGTTTATCTAAATTTCACCTTTAAATACACAGAATAACAAAAAGCAAGATGTGAACCAAGAGTTTGACTAGAAAATTTCTACTGATATTTTAGTAACATCTAAAGCCTGGATGAATTTTCCATTATGTGAGATATCTCAAATAGGTAAGAGTCAGTTCCTGCATCTAACACCACTATTTAGTGTGATCCTTGTCGATATAAATGTTTGGTGATTGTTTGGCTAGAGGTAGACGCCACATTTATACATGTACCTGGGCTGTTAGGAAGAACATGATTAGCCAAAAGGGCATTAACATGAAACACGAGAGAAGCAAACCATCAACTGTGGGGAAAAAAAAAAAACGGGGGGGGGGGGGGGGGGGGCGCGTAGAA
>JAVJGI010000014.1:53436448-53448040 GCA_035590275.1 Ibycter americanus | reverse complement strand
CAAAAGGAATAAAGGACAAAAAGAAGGAAGCAGCAATAGAGATCACTGAAACAGAAAATATTGCTGGATTTAAGAGGTATGAGAAAATAAGCAACTCATATAAACTGAGAACTCATGGCTGGAAAGGAAAAAAAACCCTGAATACAATTGAGCACAAGAAAATTAGACAAAGCAATTAGGAAGAAAGACATACAAAACTCTGACATATTAGACACGAGATAAAAAACATGTCATCATGGAAAGCCCTTCTCTGGAAAAATGTGTAGAGTACCTAACAGCATCACCATGTTGCAGAGATGAATTCCAGTCAAAACAGTGCTGAGTATGGCTGCCAGGATGATGAAGTGAGGATTAATGCCACTAAATCAAGACATACACCCAAGAAGGATATTTCTTTAAACCTCAGCAACAATATAAGATGGAAGGAGTAAACATCCTATAGGATCTTGTAGTTGTCTTTTTAGAAAGAGAATGACTTAAACAGAATCAAAATGTTGGCAAAAGAAACAATTCTTATAAACTGGATCATAAAAAAAAATTAATTACCTATTAACCATTAGTAAAACACAGTTAATAATAGTATTCCAAACATGAAATGCAGGAAAAAGGGTTCTAAGTTCTAGTTTACTAGAACTTATTAAAATTATGAAAGAACTTATATAGCACAGTTGCTGCTGACAAAAAAAAGAGTACAGTGATCAAAGTCACCTATTCCAATCCTACACTTCTCATGTTTGTTTGCCAAAGTGGCTCCAAAGCTGAAGCCTTATTTTGCACTGTTTTTCCAAAAAGGCCGAAGGGCTACCTAGACCTGGGTGAGGGGTTAGGATCTCATTAACAGATTGGCTTTGTAAGGAAGTGCATTTTTAGGAATCATTAGAGGCTTTTACAAACTGCATTCATGATGCAGGGAGCTGTAAGGATGTATTCTGTGAGACCGACCCAAGAAAGTTCTTAAATAAAAAGGATTTGAAAAGAGAGTACACGGAAATACAGACTGAAATGTCCAAAGCTAATAAGCAGGTGAAGGTAACATCTTTTTTTAAACACATTTTATGTAACACAAAGCATTGGTGCTTACAGCTTCAAAGTAAAGTAGGAGCTGTCTAGGCCTTAGCACTGCCAGAGGCACAAGCTGTTCCACCCTTGCCCTGTACTTCTTCATAGCGTGGTGATCGTGACAACTAGTATTTTGTTGAAATTGGTTGAAAGGAAAAAATTCCTGCACCCTTCATCTTTGAGTGCATCTACATGGAAAAGTCAATATTCAGAGTGTTACTAACCAAATAATCTCATTTCTTTATAGAATACTATTATGAAGAAGTGTGTACTTTCTTAATACATCCCTCTTTTATAATTGCTAAATGATTGAGCTATAAAACAGGCTATTTTGTTTCATATAGCAGAGCAAAGAAGAAAACAGTTGATTTTTCCCAGTTTGGATAGGTTTTGGTAAAGCTTTTTGAGTTGATGTATATATGTAATTGGAATTTATATTATAAAAGAAAAGGGTATGAGCATAAATTATTTTCTTTCTTTTTTTTCCACATTATATTGTGAAAGATGTAAACATAGCTGTCGGAGCTACAGCTCATATGACGAAAAGCAACTGGGATATACTTGCTGAGAGAGACAGAATCAGCTGATGCGTGCATGTATAAAAACCTACTATAACACAAATGTGAAGTCCCTGGTTTCCTTAACTGTGCATTCAGAAAAGAAAAAACTGTCCCCAAAATGCACTGGCTAGCCAGTTCATTAGAAAACACACAAAAATGACTATGTAATTGAGCAATTCAGACAAAATCTTGGTAAGGAGCAATACTGAGAACAGAGCACTGATGTGCCCATTTGCACAATAAAGTCTGTGAAAATCAAAAGAATCCAAGAAACTTACACTGAACTTAAAAAGGAGTTAGCCTTTGTTTAAAGGCAAAAGTGGAAAATAATCTTGTGACCTGCACAATAACAAAGTGAAGGTTGAAGTTACTGCACTGGGCAGACACCTTGCAAACTGACACTTTTATTGGTCAAATTGTCATTGTGATCAGAAAAACAGAGGCAGTTGTGTTTTCTGAAATTCAAATGATTGAAGTTGCTATGTAATATTTGAATCCAAGGTTTTAAATCATATTACAACAATAATCTTTTTTTAGGCAGAAAATTCCTCAGTCAGTAAATTATGAAAGGTCACTTAGAAAATTTCCTATTCAGATTTACTTGATGTTTAATTTACAAATGAAACAAAAAAGATAAAGCAAAACAACTAAGAGGAAAGACAAACATATGATCCAAAAAAAGACGACATGATTAGGTGAAAATGTTGACAACAATTTCATAATTTCAAATCTCAAAATACCTATAGATTCATATGGTTGCTACAAACTGACCATAACCATCGTACTCTATCCAAATCAAAGTATTTGTACATTTGAATGGAAGACAGATACTTGTAGAGCTGGACTTCTCAGAACTGTATTATTATATGGGATCATTTTACTGTAAGCATTCAATTATATTTTAAATCTTAAAGAGATTACTGACATAAGCATAGCTTTTGCACCAGCTATTTTCTAGTCTTTAATAAAGTATGATTTAACAAGGTCTGGAAGCTGGATGTCATATAGATTGAATAATGTTTGTAAAAAATACGTATATATCAGTGTCTGAAAGTCATTTAAAACCATTCAGAGGAATATTACCTCTGAAATCTGTCTGAATCAGTGTTAATGGAAGTGTCTAAAATACTCTGAGGAAGCATTAGCATGCCTATAAAGAGCCACTGTACTAACTGCCCTCCAAAACACATGCAACACAATTGAAATCATAAAATAAAAGTTCATAATCTACTTTTATATTATATATCTCAGGCTAAATTTAAGTATTACATACTTCCTTCTTAACAAACGCAAGGACATTGTATACCATATAGTTCTCATTCATATTTATTTTTAAAGATGATACGTATGACCTCAAATCAGCAAAGTATTTAAACATCTGTAGATTATTTTAAGGTTGAGTTTAACTTAGCTTGAGGTAGACGTCTAATAGGTACCTTGAACAGTACTGCAGAATTGTATCCGTACAAGAACGGTAAGTGTACCTGGGTAGCATTAATAGAACAATTCTTCCTGATGATAAGATAGTTCCTCCAGCATGGAACCAGTCAGATCTGTAGGATGAAGTTGTCTTGAGCTCCAAGACAAAAGTGGCCATATGCAGACTCACTATTCTGAATAGTCCTCTCCATCCTTGCTAACTCCAAATTATCCCAAGTATGTCCAGCCATGATCTGGGACTGATTTTCTTGCTGTTTCTATTTTTCATCTGTAGAGTGGCACTAATACTGTCTTTCTTTTACCGAAATGTTAGGAAGACAAATCAGCTAATGGGAAAATGACTGCGTATATATGTGTGTATATATATATATACACACACACACACTTTGACTGACAATGCATGCCACAAACACTGGTGTGTTCTCAAGTGCAGTTCAGTATTTGAATTGCAAATGTTTACAAGGTAAGACAAAAGGGCACACTGTCCTCCCTCTTACTTCCCTGAGCGATCATTCCCAAAGGAAGTCCAGGCATATGTCCCAAGATAGCAATCATGGCATTTTCCAGCAAATTCCAGATGTAGACAGTTACTTTATTGCTACAAATACAGCTCTGAAGCCGAAAAGATGGGTGCAAACCAAAAACTTCCAAAGCAAAAAGGAGCTCTATTCTAAACATACCACATCAGTTTGTTATCATGCAATTGTATTCTCTGTATTGCTAATAAAAGGAAAAAAAAAGATTTTGTGTTTTCAAATACTGACACCATGGCTGCTGTTACCACATGGTGTTGCCACATCTTAATTTAGAATATAATTCATAATGCATCTGTTTAGATATATTCAATTTAGCATACACTGTAATCATTTGCTTTAAGGAAAAAAATCAGAAAACTAAATGCTAAAGTTGCCGGCGAAGACAATGTGAGTTTGGGAGACGGACAATTGAAGGAAAGATAATTACTCCGAAATGGTGAGTATCCAACACACACAGAGCCCGAATATTTCAATTCACTCTCCGGTATTACCTATTCTATCTGTATTAAATTAAATTGATATTTGTGTGCTATGAACATTCCCTGACACGAAGATAAACAGGTGTGGAACAGCCCTTGTCTGTGCTAGTGAGATCTCTTAGCCTTCAAAACAGGGTGACCGCACCATATTGCTTATTGGGAACAGTGCCTAGAACCTTCTAACTCCCAAATTATGCTTGGGAGTTATCTGGGAAAATGCCAGTTGACACAAATCAAAACTCTTCCAGGAACTGTTCTAACAACTCAACAGGATAGATGATCATTTTCCAATGCTGCAGTACATTCCTGAACACTATTTATTTTATATATACATATTAAAAAACAATACATCTATACAAACAAAAACATATATTGCTCATGTGACCAGAACTTCTGCTTGGCCAGGAGCTCCTAATATCCCTGAAACAGCAGTGAAAGCCTTCAAAAGATTATTTTGCTTTACTCACCTTCTCCTGTCAGACTGCACTGGGAATTGCCAACAGGGAAGCAGGACACTTGGGAAAGGATACCAGCTCAGCCTGTTCTAATAGGGAACTTTTATTTATAGAAGCAGAGTTTATCTGGATGTGGAACTGAGTGAGTGACTGCTATAGAATATAACAATAATATGAACTCATCTGTTTCTGGTTTTTAAATACCAAATGAGCAATCACCATGAATAAATAAAAAAGAAAACTATCAGCACGGGAGGTGCATGTCAGCTTCTACAAGAATATTTATACATAAATGATCTGGATCTCGGTTAGAGCATATAATTTCTTTTTTGATCTATAAATTCGCTAATGTCTTGCAATTCACTTGACAGACTGCTCTTTTCCTCACTTTGAAGCATCGCTGCTATGATAAGCAATGGAGGTAAAAGATTCCCTGCATATGTAAAAGAGGTGACCGCCAAGGCAACCTCATAGATGCAATCCCCTTCCCTTTGAAAGGTTCCCTTTATTCCTGGATCTAACACCCCCCATAATCTTTCAAAAAGGCTGCACAGCCCATCGTCTCAAGCCTGTACTGGGGTGAAATTTCTATTGGGAAAAAGAAGGGATGCAGTGGGAAATTTTTTAAGTCAGTTCACTGCTAATGAGTACCATCTGGCTGGAAGGAAAGCAAAAAGCTGCTGGCTTGATCAAGTTTGTTTTGTACCTGCTTTTTCTTGTGTTTTGAAAAGGGATATACACAAACCCTGGATTGGCAATCTTTAGAGAGGACTGTCTAAAACAAAAAACAGAAAAAAAAAAAAAAAAGTTTTTTTTTAAATACAGAAAAACAAAAGCTTACTGATAGTGTCCTTAAGAGTAATTTCACCAAGTTTGCACTGTATTGCCATATGCAAGGCAGTTATCAGTATCATAACTCCTTATAACACAGAGATGAAAGGACTGTGATTGCACAGCCATTGCCTCAGCTATGCCCCCTGCTCTCCTTTCCAAGCAGGGACATAGCCCTGCTCCAAACAGTGGTTGTGTTTCCTCTGAATGACAAAGTACTCTGAAGCAACTCATGTTTAATGGCATTACGTGGAGGGCAATCTGCATGGGATGCTTTTTAACAAGTAACTATCTAATCTAATGCTATCACTTGGTGTAATCACAGGCATGTCTACAGCTGTATAGACTCAGATGACCCAAAACCTGACAGGAATATGGTTGTAGTGTTTTTTTGCAGCCAGGAGTTTGTGTGTTCACTCAGGTTCCTAGGTAAGTCCAACATGTCCTGGACACCACACTACCTAGTTTTAAACCAGTTCAGTATATATACAAATACATATATACTGGACAGTGAATTGCAGACATGTCCTTGAATGTAATACAGATATAGTTGTCAATAACACCATTGGTGTTTTTCATTCATCCATTTCAAGAAGGTAGTTAAATATATACATCATTCAATGCTACATACTGTGTCCATCTCCATTATCAGGCATCATGTCCTCCACTTTCTCCTTCCTTTCACCTCTGACAGAGCAAAAATTGTTTCAGTCACTGTTAAATCCAGTGGGATTTGGGGGTTTTTTTGGTGGTTTTTTTTTTCTTCTTTTGTTTTTGTTTTGTGGTTTTTTTGGTGCCTAACTATGTCAGTAGTGAGCTGTGATTCCCTGCTCTGCAACTAGCCCCTGCAACCCAATCAGTCAGTGAAAACAGACTTTTAAATGATGAATGCTGATACCTTTGCTTCGTTCTGGAGCTTCTCTCCCTCTGATCTGGAGTCTGGGCTGGCAGTACAAGATACTGCTATTGCATCACCAGACTACAGTAGCAGAAATCTTGGCAGCCAGACAAAAGTTAATGAAAATTTCAAAGGTACAAGGCTCTTCTTGGAGCTGTAGAAAGTGACAGGGTTGTCAGTGGGATCATAACAGAAGCATCTAAGCAGAAAGGAAAATACCACCAATAAAAGAAAAAAAGAAAAAAAAAAGCTTTTTCTTTTCTGGAGATAACTAAAAGTCAAGTTTACGAATACTGTATGTGTATTTTAAGATAAAAAGTCCTTTCCAATGTTCAGGAGGTTGTTGCTATTAAAGGAACTGGCAGAGATGGGAAAGTGATTTTAATTTTTTTCCTAAGGGCAGAAGAAATACCTCTCACATTAAACATTTAAGAGTCTGTCAGGACTGAAGAGTAAACACACAAACATGGATGGCATTCTGTGTCCTGCAGTGTAAATGCCTCCTGAACTGCAAATATTTAGCTGTTCCACAGTCTGGTCTTTAAAAAGGGGGCTGTATTTTCAGTCTGCAGACACAAAGGGAATTAGATACCACACTCGCGTATGTACTGTGTTGTATATTTACAATTCCTCATGTACTGCCGGAAAAATTGTAACAAAATTATATGCATTTCCACGTACCTGTGGATTGATGTCATGATGAGTTTTAAACGATGATGATTTTTAAATCTGTAGTTTATTAACCTAAAACCCAAGACTTGAATACGCTTAAGAAACGGGACTTGTATTATGTATCTTATATTTTGTGTAGAAAAAGTTATATTCCAAATTAACATGAGTCCAGCTTTCTGATACTAATATTGTACATAATTTTGAAAAGAAAATGACCAATCACAAACGTAATCAAAACCAATACTTTCAGTTCTATGTATGTATGTGCATTTTATACAATGTTTACAAAGTAGCCAGATTCAGGAAGGAATCCAACAAAGAGGGAAAACTCAGTTCTGCATGGCATGCTTCAAGCTGGTCCAAAGTGTTGTCTCAAGCATGAATCTTTTGGTAGCTTCACCAGTAGTCACATTGGCAAGGTAAGGGTTAGAAGAGAAGTGGCCAGAGAGATCACTCCAAAACACTTCCTAAATCTCCCCTTCTGCTATATGCTTAGGCAAGCAGCACAAGCTTCCCTTCCTCTGTGTCACAGCCAGTGCAGCAAGAGCTCCCCCCTTTGTTTTCACAAACTTTAACCATTTTGTTTACTTCTGACTTGAAAGACAGAAAAAAAGGAAACAGAAGGTACTATGCCTTATCAGAGATGGGGGGGGGCGGGACGGGACGGGGGGGAAGCACCACCAAACCAAAGCCAAATCCCAAAGCCTTAGTTATTTATTTAATTTAAAAAAAAATTATAACCTGTATACTTTGGGATCTTTACAAACCCATCCACTTCAAGCCAAGTTGGGCTTGCTTAGGGAACTGTCTGTTTTGAAGTGGTCAGCCTGGGGAGAAATGACTTTTCATGGCAAATACTTCAGAAAACCTGTCTGGTAAGTCAAAATAATTTTTTCACCTCCAGATCAAAAACCAGAACCTTCTGAAAACAAACACCTGGCATTTCTTAAAAGACCTGAGCTCCTCCATGCTGCTGCCACTTCAGCCAACAACCTGGCCACTGAGCCAGGGCATCTCAGGTCGAAGTGGATTTTACTGAAAGCTGAAGCAGATGTTTAAAGACCTCAGGTATACCCTAGGAAAATCAGTAATGCACATATATTGAAATGCAGTAAAAATAACAAGAAAAAGCAAACAATTCTGGAAAATCACCAAAGGCATTTTCTAGGAAAATCCTCTCTAAAACTATGACTAAATGTTTGGGTAAGAACAGTAACTGTAATTTTGATAACTATAGTAATTAAGGCAGAGACTGTTAATTCTCTTTCTCTGTGCATAAGCTGATGATATGAGGAAGATTTCTTCTAGTACTGTAACACTGCTTGTTTATGGGAACATGCCTTATTCTCAAACTATAGCTGGATGAGTCAGGAGGAAAGTTAAGGTGCATTTTGTTTCTCCAGATTGTTTTATCTCAGTCTTAAAAATAGTAGAAGGTATTTATATTATCATATGATTTTAAAGAAACAAGATACTTCATAATAAAATTAAAATGCATTTGCACACACTACACATGATCTAATGCTTTGCCTCACGTACTGCTGTTTCAGTGAACCTGGCACAGTGCTTCAAAGTTTCTGACTCATTTAGTTGTAGCTCCACAATGTGGCCAATGTGAGAATATTCTGAAGGAAAGACACACATTTCCAGTGATCTTTCAGTTGCTATGTGCAGACATTCCCCAGTTAAGCATCAACAGCCTTGTCCACAGCCTCCTCTCCCACTAGGAAAGATCACAGGCTAACGCAATCTACTAACTGAGTTTTTTCCAATGGTAACATCAGGAACTTAACAATATTAACTTCAGGAAGCTTAATGATTTTTTATATCCTGTGAGATGATACTTCTTTATAAAACACCATACCACAATAAATAAGTCAATATAATTAATATACGATTGAGAAAGACAAAAGATACATCTGCCTAGTAGAACAGCTTTTCATTTTTTAGACAAATTCATGGACTGATAAGGACAGAAACTGGGAATATTTTAAACGTTGCAAATACGATTGCTTTTTCCGCTGGAACAATCTGCTAAACAAGATAAATGTATTACTTTGAATTACATGTCATTGATCATTAAATTCTCTTACAAACAATTATTTTCTTATGGTGAGTTATTTCTTTTAGAAGCTTAAAGGTAAATCCATTCAGGCTATTTGTTCTACTATCTATGTGTGTGCACAAGGCTTGTTTAATTTAAAGTTGGACCACAGATCTAGATTCAAATATTCCCCGAGGGTGATTGGAGACAATACAGATCCATTGTTCATTCAATATAAGGACTTACTGAAACAACCTATTAGAATCAATGCCTTAAAAGTTCCTTCACCGTTAACTGCAAAAGTGATGAATATTCTGAGAGTTTATGAACACAGTTAATTCTGTGCTACCATTGCTGAACTGATTCATTCAAGCAAGAAAAATTTTAAACTGGGAAATTACAATACAGTTAAGGTTGCCAGTTTGCATTATTTTATTCCTAGTTAAACCTTTCAGGCATTCATAAATTGACCATAAAGATTTGCTCTGCCCTGGGGCGACTGTGATATATATTAGGCTGACAATCTGTTCTTCATTCAGCTTGCTATGTCCAGATAAGAAATATCACACATTATCCTGAGCCTGCTTGCAAAGTCTGACAAGGGTATGAAGTTAAGGATCCAATGACAAATTTTATCCTGTCTTTTCCTATATCAGTTGACAATGTTCTGTAAAATTTTGGTCACCTGCTTTTGATTATCCTCACGATAACTAAAACAGTAATGATACTTTATCAGAATACTTTACAAGCATGATTTAATTGATATTCATTATACCCCCATAAGGCAGATAGGTTATTATTATTATCCTTATTTAGGGAAACAGAGAAAGGGAAAATGACTTGTGAATGGCTGTACGATGAATTAATGCTACATCAAGATTAAGACCAGGGCTTTTCGGAAATGACTCTATATCCAGTCTTTTGGATTATAGTTCCTCCCACATTTATTAGTCAACCATTTTTTTTAACTTGCAACTTTTTAATATCATTTACTAACATGCAAATAATTTTACAAAGCAAATTTACTTTTTGTCACTTACAGTATTAAATTTTTGCACAATAATGAATTATACAAAACAATAGTAAATTTTGCCTTTTGTCTCTCTTACAATGTAACAGAATTCTTCCATATTAAAGTCTTTGATACTAGGGATATTTTTACAATGTACAAATGTAAGTGCATTAGCATTGAGATGATACCTTCTTGTCCATATTTAGTTCTGCGATTGGTATCAGTGAATTAAAAACTGGGCCTGAATTACAGTTTCAAATGTCCTTTTTAAAAGCACACGGGCAACATAAAATATATACTCCTTCCAGTCATCATCTGAAATAACTGTGTATAAAAGAGACCATAGTGAATAATGTTGGTTTTCTAAGTCAGTCTGTTCATTCTGAGAGCACTTCGGGGACTTTGGATTTAGTTGTTGTTACTGAACCTGTTGATGTCCTCTCCATCACTGAAAATGCCATTAGCAGGAGCATTATAACAAAATACTGTCTCTTTTTCTGCTGTTTTTATGATTACGACGTATTGAATACCTAGAATGACATCCAAGATCCTAAACATTAAATCATGTGTCCAAACTTCCTAATTTCATGTTAAAAAGTACCTAATAAAATTTCAGTCATCACATGTATGTGCTGTACAAAAACAGACTACAAGAACACAGACACAGACTACATTTCACTTCAGTTCATATGATGCCAAAAACACTGCCTTGGAGTTAAGCTTTATCAAGAATTGTTTATCCTCCATGTTGCAGCATGCTCCTTGCTATGGACTGACTCCCTCTGCACACCATCCTGATGTAAGGGGTGCAGCGCTATCTCCCACCTGCCTAATTTTGAAGAATTTGCTTGAACAATATCGGTTTTGAAAGTTTTTTAGAAAAATCTAGTATTGCTAGAAGAAAGAACGAACTATTTTTTGAAGAAAGATAAGATTATGAAAGAAAGACAAATGGTTTTAAAAAGAAATGTATTGCACATTGCTTTAGAAGAAGAAAAGCCTCAAAATTACGCACTAGTATTCTTTTTGATGTAATGGTTGCCAGCGCGATATTAAGCAAAGGGAACACTAGCTTTGCTGAGTTTTAAATTATTACTACCTTTGTATCTGTGGATTTACTTATCCAAGATAGCTGCTGAAGTAATTGAAAACAGTGTGTCTAATATTTTTAAAGCTCCACTGATAACTGCATCCATACTCTTCTTTATAAGCTCTCTGATTGCATGTTTTTGGGAGCATCTTTCAGTGGCAATGAGTGGATCATTTCCTTTTATCTTCCACGGTTACTTCATGCCTTCAAAGGCTGTGAATATGCCTTGTATTTTACTTTGTATAATTAAACATTCGGTTTTGTCTGGAAGCATGAAAAAATATCAATTCAGGCTTTGTTTCTGTGGTTTAAAAACAGGGGGGAATCTAAGTAATGTATTGAAAAGGAAGAGATAACCTTGACTATATTATATTAGCAGATAATATAGCATGTATATATACATCTATAAAATAGCATAAAAACAGCATCACAAAAGGAAATCTTCTCTAAAGCATGCAGAGGCTGTCCCCCAAAATCATCCCAATTGAAAAAAGAGAGAGGAGAAAGGCTGGGGGG
>JAVJGI010000014.1:53313973-53436348 GCA_035590275.1 Ibycter americanus | reverse complement strand
GGGGGGGAGGGGCAGGAATCCACATGGCTTAGTATTCTCATTAAACTCACAAGTCTGTCAATGAGTATTTATCTTTATTCTCCTGCCCGGAAGGGAGGCTGGAGAAAGACTGAGCAAAAACACATATTTCTGTCAATGAAGCTTAGTAATCAACTCAATCACCAGAAGTCCTCTTATTGCCAGCTGTCATTCAGATGACAGGTTATTTCAATATATCAGCAGAGGGCCAGCTGGCAGGGGGATAGAAATGACAACCTTGCTTGAACAGTGAAAAATGTTTTCAGCAGAATTAGCATGGCTGAGCTGTCTGTATACGCTTGGGGATACGAGTAAGGCCAGAGGAGGGATGTATTTGAGCAAATAGGCATATTTATTCTCTGTCTTCTAGTGAATGTAGAGAAGTTTTTTTTCCAAACAGCAAAAAGTATGCCACTCACAGGTAATTTAATGTTTGATCTGTTTGACAGGTTACCTTTTCTCCTCTATTTTTATTTCACATTGTTATTCTCCTGTCTCATATGTTTAATTCTTAAAAGTTTCAGCTCATCCCTGTTTCATTTCATGTCATACAGTGTTTTCTGTGGACTTCTTGTCCCCTGTGCAACTTTCCTTCTCCTCCCTTTCTTTTAAAATCTCTAGCACTTAGTTACTTCAGACTCTTCTCAGTTTCTGCCATTTTTTTTCCCTGCTGTGCATTCATCGGACTTCAAATCCCCTTAGAAGTTTAACTCTAGTTGACTTTAAAATTATCTGCTCATGGATAAAACTCATATTTTGAGAACTTCACCACGAGACTTCCAAGGTGCAGTTTGCAGTGCTGCAGTGCAATCATGAGACTTTGCTCTGACTTTACCTACAGCTGAAGGCATCAAACTGTTGAAAATCAGTCTTTGACT
The DNA here is from genome assembly GCA_035590275.1 of Ibycter americanus. Lineage (NCBI taxonomy): Eukaryota > Metazoa > Chordata > Aves > Falconiformes > Falconidae > Ibycter > Ibycter americanus. The sequence goes on along the minus strand of JAVJGI010000014.1, from coordinate 53,435,452 downwards.
GTGAGTATAGGCAAATGAAAACTCGACTTTCTTCTGCTACTCATTTTGTGCATTTCTTTTATTTATATTTAGTTTTGAAACTGTCTTTGGAATATTTCTTTCCAATCCTGACTTTTTTTCCATCACAGTGTTCATAAACTCCTTTACTGAAGTCTCCATTTTCATAGGCAGAATGTGGATTTAAAGTGACAAAATAAAATTAATTAGAATTCTGCACCTTAGCTCCTGATTTCAGTTGCACTGTATTAAATAACTAGAGTTCAAAATGTAGAGCACAGGATATATGTAGCTTTATTTCTTCGAGTTCCCTCAAAGCAAAAATTACAATCAACTCCAAAATAAATATTGTATTTTCTATACCTGTAGTTACCTGAGCTATATTATATATTAGAGAAAGCCCATAAAGTTTCTGGAAAGTGGACAAAAGAGGAAGCTGATATAAGGGCAAATCCTATCAGTTATCTCTTGTGCGGCAGATTACATTACCTAGAGAAGAAATTATGCCTAGATTAGTGTTCCTCATCACATACGTGCCCTGTCTCATCTTTTTCCTACAGAGTAAATATTACCCCATCAAAACTGATCTACACAGGCTGGACTGTGAAGAAACAACATGAATTTTTGAGCAACATCTGGATTGGGTATCAATAATCATTTTGCTCCCCCAACAACATTTTAATACGCCATCTATAAATTGTTAGGATGCCCCAAGGCGTGTTTTGCTAGTCCATTTATATATGCCTTGGGTAGGTTCAGAGACATAAAGTAACAAAACAGCTGCCTTCAACCATCCGCAGCACTTTAACATTTCACTAAAAATGCCCTGAAGTGTTCTAATTTTATTATGGTATAGGTTTTTAATTTTAAGATGAGATTTCAATAACAAGAGTCTAAGACACCACCACCTCTCTATTTTTAGATTATTTAACATATAAAGCATAAGACAAAATACCAGTATTAATAGTTTTCCTTCTGCCATCTAGAAGTCTTGAACTTCTCTGTATTAACTTTTGGAAATGTAAAGCTGGTATCAGCAAAAGACTGAACATGCTTCAAAGCATATTTCAGAAAACACCTCATAATATCACTAACCAGCTTCTGCATATTAGCCCCGTATCTTTCTATTATTCAACATACCTTACCTTTATGATGAAAAAAAAAAAAGAAAAGTGGTGTGATTCACACACAGTAACAAAATGGATACTTGTTATAGGACTTCCATATGCACAGTATCACTGAAAGTATGTTTTATTCAATGTTCCAGTTGAGTAAGCAGAAAATGAGACTCAGAAACAAGCCAGCATCCACAACAAAACCCCCAAAATTCAGCAGAGCTGTACGCTTTTTCATCAGAATTTAAATCAGCCCTTCATTTTATTCACTATAGTTAGAAAGTCAAGAATCGTTAGAATGGTTGTTTTAAAAACAGATTGGTAGGATTCTTCTGACCAAATCTAGATGTCTACAATTTGAATACCTATATGTAAATTGGTTGTCTAGGCTTTCTTAAGAGTGAGGGGATTTAGAGGGTGCTTTTTATCCTGAAATTGATATCTAGAGTGGCATTCAGTTGCCTAAACATAAGTATCTGTGAAGTCATTCCAGATGCCATAGGGTATCTGAGACATTTCCACGAGGCTGGCAAACATGACACAGAAGTGATCAAACACCTGAGTAGCATATAGAGGCCAAGCAAGATACCTTTGGCATCTAAAACGGTACCCTGGGTGCCTATATTTAGGAAGGTGAATCTTATACAACTTGAAAGTAGATATATACTACTCATATCTACTGAAAGTAGATAAGGTGAACTGAGTTCTGTAATACCACTCATCCACTGGCTTGAAAGGTATCCTCATCAATATTGGCTAATGGTGTACACTGTATGGGTCTAAAATTGTATAAGATTCATCACACCCTTGCTGTTAGCTCTAATAGGTTTTATTTATGTTGAAATGCATAATTTACAAAATAATAAAACTTATCTCACAGAAACAGTGATCTTCGCTAAGTACAGACAGGGTTTGCTGAAGTGAGGAAAATATTTCTCTATTAGCTTCAAGATGTAAGTAGATATATAAATAGATACATTTGCAGATCTACAAATACATAGAAAGATAAATAAATTTCTATGTCTAACTATAGACACGTAAACATTTTGTGGACAAGTATACAGTTTGTAGACAAATGTCAGCAGTTTCCAAAAAGATTGGGAAGCTCTGCATTTATCTCTAAGATGTAACACTATTGTGACATTTGCTTTCCTTTATTTGCACAGAGGTATTTACAGACTTGGTTTCACCCCTTGAGGAAGTAACCCTGGCTCCAGCTTGGAGGCATTTGTAAAACTGCAGTTGCCATAGTCCATTTATCTGGCACCACCACATCCCTGAGCAACAGGTACAACTGCATCACCTGCAACAGAGCATGTTCACATCAGCGCTTTGCTGGAGTGCAGGGGTGAATACTCTGCCCGTGGCTCTTCCACCATGAACACCAAGACACACGAGGAATTTAGATTTTTTATTCTGTCTCTAATTTCCTTGGAATTGATTTCATATATGGATCGTTTTTGTACTTTCAAACCCTTCTCCCAGCTTCTTTCCAAAGACTGTATTTCCTGATGATACTGAAACAAGGTTCATTAATACCTCTCCAGTTTTGTCTGGCCATTGAGGATCAGGAGAGTCCTGCTGAGCCGTGTGTGTGTGTATGTGTGTGTGTATGAGTGAGGGGGTTTGTACCAGCTGCTGGAGTGGGGCTGCAGCCTCAGGGGCTTCTATGTCCAGGTACCAGCAACGGGGGAGACTGGGATCTGGGGGCAGCTGCTGGGCAGACTGTGCCTGAGCACAGCTGCTGGACTGGTCCACCTTGTACATATAGATCTATATATATGTACATGAATATACAGAATACATATATATGTGTATTCTCACTAGTAGACCTCCACCTTGCTTAGCCAGAGAGAGAAGCAGGATGCTCCTCTGGGTGCTACCTGTGTCCACGTGAGTGCTTTGTGTGTCTGGCTGTGGTCTGCGTGGCACGCTCTGGATACACGCGCAGATGCAGAGCAGATGTGTGCTCTGCGTGTGTGCGCCTACAGGAAATACACGCTCAGCCTTGCTGCTGGCTGGGCTGGAGGCATGGAGCTGCAGCAGCCTCACCTCTCAAGCTGTCAGATCCAGCACAGAATTTCACACTAACAAATACCTCTCCTGTTTTATTGTGTTTTCTCACTAACTGCTCCTCAATGTCTGGCTTTAGTCTGATTTGGCTTAGCAGAATTTATGCCCTTTACCACTTTATTTGTGGTGGAAAACAAAACTGACAAACAAACCAAAAAAACAACCAAACATCCCCCCCAAAAATCCACCACCACTACCAAGTGCTTTTTTGAAGGATGTATTTTTACTTCCAAAAGATTCTTTTATTCTGCTGCCTAACAACATCAGCTCCTTTCCAGGGTTTGCTTTGTTTGGGCTTTTTTGGGGGGGATGTGGTATGTGGGAGGGCCTCTCTGAGGCTCTAATAAAATACCTGTAATAAGGCATTTGATCTCAAAGATAATTAGTGGCTTGCTTCTCAGTTTGACCAGAACCGCCTCAGCAATGCTTTGCTTTTACCAAGAGCCAGAAGGTCAATACAGGAACATCAAAGGCCCTACACTACCCAGTTATGCAGAGCATGCCCCAAGCAGGGTGATATTAATGCATCTGAGGTCAGAGGAAGAACAAGCAAGGGAGGAAAACAGCTGAGCAAGAGAGAAAAACAGCAGAATGCCCGTTTCCATCGCTACCAATCATCTGTTAAAGGAAACAAACAAATAAAAAATAAACCAAAATAGCACAGTCTTGGTCTCCTCACTCCTAAATTAACATAACACAGTCGTGGCTATTTTCTTCTTCTCTCCTCCTGGCCTCAAAACCCTGTTTTTTTGGTTTTGTTGTTGGTTTTCCCCCCACACACACACAGTTCCAATACAAGGATGGACCTAGTCTGTAATCTAGCAAATCTCCAGCCTCACTGATTTAGGGTACTCCCCTTGTCAGGCAGAAGAAATAGGGCTGAAATTCCTAAAGCTAAAGAAAGCATCCAAGTGCTCCAAGCATTATACAACTGTATATAAAGCCCTCGTCCCTGCTACTTTCAAAGAGGAAAAGGAGACAAAGCAAAAATCGTACAACCTACAAATTGTTTGTAGAGCACAGCAGCATAAACTTACCAAAAAAAACCCCACCCCACCCCTCAAAAAAAACCCCAACATCAAGAAAAGTTCCACAGTTTGTGTAAGGTTCTATAATTAAAGAGTCATTTCTACCAACCCGAAGGAGCACAGAGGGGTGAGGCCAGGCAGGGGAGCCCCAGTAACCCAGTCCAGAGATATGAGCCCCTGCCCCAGCCATTCCGGGGCTGTCCCCTGCCAGCCCCATGGGCCAGGGGGACACCTATCAACCTGAGTCAGTGGGGGAGGATTTCCTTGGGGCACCTTGTAACTGAGCAGGGTTACTGCCTTTCTGTAATAAAAATAAAAATTATAGAAGCCAACAACATGCTTATGGCCCACACAGACTCATACAAAGCTCGGCAGTGTCAGCGGGTTTCTGAAAGAGAAGACATTGAGATCCTTCAGAGATACAGATACAATTTCTGAACACCACATACGACTTCAATCTTCAGAAATTTTAACATATTATTAAAAATAACTTGGTATAGAATTTTCCTTCCTACAGCAATCAAATAAGAGGATGCTTTTCCAAATGCTAGAAAAATTGATAATATATATAACTGTTTTATAACATCTCCAAGGAAAGAGTAGGACCCCACTAAACTATATAACACAGTAACGTACCTCCACAAATTCAGAAATAAACATGAAACTGTTTATTTAATAAACTGTTTATTTAATAAATATAATAAACTGTTTATTATAAACATAAACATTTCTGTCTGCTTTCAGTGCAGGGGACCTTTAAGCCCAAAGCTGCGTCCAAATATTTCTTATAATTCAAGGGATTTATCTTCTAGAATTTGTCTAATTACATCTTGCGTCCTGATCAATTTTAGTATGCACAACATTCTAAGTAAATATTCTAGCTACTATATATTTAAGATTTTGTCAAACAGTATAAAAATTTCTAACAAAACTCTTAGCTGTTGTTTCAGTGATAAGCAAAACGTTAAATTTTCTGCTGTACTACAAATATAAATGCACCAAGCACACCACCACAACAGAACAGTTGGAAACTATCGAATAATAATCTTATTAAGTTCTTCATATGCACACAATACTGCACTGTTTGAGTGTTTCTGTAAGGAACTACATAATCAACAAAAAAACTAACATACATTTTGGGACGGACAGTTGAAAAAGTTCTAGATGCCACTATAAGAGAACAAATTCTTAAAATGTTAGCATAATACTGATGGGTACTTGAAAACCAGAAAGGTAGATAACCTAACTACAAAGCAATTTTCACAGAGATCTCTAATATAACAGAATCTGAACCAGGAAATATCTAAAGTAATAACAGCAGTACATCTCCATCACTTTTCTTTGTCCAATGGATTTTTTTTAATGTGGTTTTTAATTTAACAGCCTTTGAGGCAAAAATTATTTAGTACATTTATTCTGCAAGCAACTTTGAAGATATGAACACAGGTGTCGCTTGATATTCAAACAACATTCTTTCTTCTAAGAGAGAGGATGGATAGAAACTGGAAAGAAAAATAAAAAAGCAATATAACAGAAAATAATAAAGACTATTAGGTTATCTTGATTAGTGTTCTGCTACTGCAGAACTATTCCCTGTCATCAATTTATCTTATTATGTGCCCATGAAACCATGAAAAGTCACAAATAACTTTTTTATCATTTTGTTTAGAAGATTGTTCTTAACACAAGGCATATTTCCCAAAATTCACTTAGAGCCTTTGTTCTTCCTGTTCTCTTACCACAGCTGTAGCCTGTCTACAATTCTAACTCCCCTCTTCTGCTTCCAACACTGCCAACTTCAAACAGTGGGGAAGGGAATCGATTCCAGACTGCAGACACACAAGTGTGGAGGTAGGTATCCACACTCCCGCTTCGGTAAATGAAAATCTAGGGTTCAATTCAGAAGGTTGAACAGAGGCACCTAGTGCCATTTGATGGTATCATGCATGGCCTCCAGCTACCAGTCCAAAAAGGCCTGGGTCTGTCATAGGTTTCTGCCACCAAGAGAGGAGGACTTGCACTAGGCAAGCCCTAGAAGTCCTTTCCAACCAGTATTTGTATGATTCTGTACCTGCCAGCCCCACGCAATGTTTTGGATACCCTTGGCATCTCAACTAGTATGTGGTACCTACATTTTTTACTCAGCTGAACCAGGTCTCTAGTTAATACAGGTAATGGAGTCTGGTTCAACTCACTCAAAAGAAGACAGTAATACTTCATGAGCCTACAGTCTGCAGCAGAGTCCTACCAAACAGTACACTCTTTCTCAGTGCATTATGTACCACTTAGCCCAAGGGATCATGATTAACTTTTTCCCACACAGTCCTTTCAAATTAAATCTTACAACACCATTCTAAGTGTTGAAACATTTATTTTTAACTCTTCCTGGAAAATTAACCATTACTATTATATTTCCATACAGACATGCGTGTGAGCATGTTCATTATTAATGAATGTGTGGGAAGAGACTTTCACTACAAAACGTATCAATGTAGATGTTAGCAGGAAATCACATTCGATTACAAAGGCAGTTCCCAAATACTATTTTATGAAAAACATAATATTCTGACAAATCTCATGATGCATTAACTATGGGTTTACATCAAACATTTTCATTTCATTAAGAATTTCATGTTGCATATGTATAGTGCCCTTCAACTCAAAAATAAACCAGTCACAGCTAACCACAAGCAATTTTAGGAACAATCCTGTGAGTGTCATCATTCAATGTAACATGTGGATTAGAGGTATTTTCCCACTGAAGTCTGTGGGAAATGTAAAGTTAATTATAAGCACCATGCAAGATCCACTTCCTTTCATATTATCATACTATCACATTTCATGCCATAGAAAATATTGTAACTCAGGAACCCATAGGACAATGAAGAATTTCAATATTGACTCAGAAGGGCGTATAACAGTGAGAGAAACAAAAGAAAACCAGCTTTGCCAAGCAGCAAGGGGGAAAACAATACACGAGGACAAGTTATACCAAGCTTTTACCTATCTCCTGTATCATTTCAAGAGGTATAAAACGCATGAAGAAGTAATATTGTCCAAACATACTGTTTGACAAAACTCAGATGATGCAGTTTTAAGCCTTTAGTTAAATGCAAAACAATAGACTCTGAAGTATTTGCTACTTGAAATGACAGTTTATAACTTCCATCATGCAGTAATAAAAAGGTATGCACCTAGAGGAATGCCAGGTTCCTGAAGTTTTTAATCACCTGATTTCATCAGCTGAGACAAGAGAAAAAGATGACTTAGTACCAACATATACACTATTAAAGGATTCTCTGTTTCTTAAGAAACTTCTTTTCTTTTTGCATAGGGTTTTGTTGGGGTTTTTTTCATTGCTATTACCTTATAACTAGTCAATTCCATGAAAGAAAACAGAAAGTTACTCAGTTTTCAGGCATTCTTATATCAAAATTTCCATGAATCTCACTGACAGTGCCTATTGTTTCTTGCTTTACTGCGATGCTTAACACCAAATTCCCACTGAACAGATCTACTTATCATGCTTTTATACAAGATCCAGATTTTATAGGATATCACAGCACAATGCAACTTTTCTCAAGAAACTAGCGAGCCCTTTTCCAGGTTAAAGGGAGGACCTAGAAATCTAAATGGTCACTGAAAGCCCTACTGCATCCATCTTTATCCACAAAATATTCTTTGAGAATGGCTTAACTCTACATCCTTAAACAACCTCAAGCCAGCTTCCACCCCTAAGAGCAATGCTGCTATTTTAAAAATTGCAACTAAGCAAACTGCAGACACAACCGTTCCCTGTTTCTCATAACGGAAAAAGATGAAAATGCTACTTAATACTTTGAACTAGCAGTATTCAATACTGTTGGGTATTTTGGTATCAGAATGACAGGTGCAATATAAATATACAGAACTGCTTTGAAACATACAACAAAAATACTGATCAATGGTAAACCAGTCTTTAAAATGTATGACTGCACTACATTACTAATGAAGGCACCTTGAAGGTAATGGTACTGAAAGCACAGACTGGTTCTTAGTACCCTCTCCCAATTCTTCTGGGAATTTATTACATTATAGACAGAAAGGAAAAAGGTGGACTATTCTGAGATTGCACACTTGAGAATTCCATATTGTAGCTTACAGCACAGTCATTAGCATGTTATTTCAGATATAAAAGAAACATTAGAGGATACTGTAGGAAAATGAACATAAATAAGCCACAAATCATTAAATTAATTTTTCATTTTCGGGACTGCATTCTTTCCTTTTCCTTCTTATCATCCCTTCCCTGGTATCACCAAAGACTGCTTCAAATCAAGAAAAACCCAGCTAAGATGGAATACTTCACTGGGACAGGTGCACATCATATGTTTTGCACTCCCATTTATCACATCTACCACATATGTAGTGTATTACAAGAATTAATATTCACATGGTGGTACCTTCCAGGTTACAACTGAAAAATAATACAAGAAAAAAAAGTGATTCTTTTTATAAAACTCAAAAATTTATCTTAGGAAAAAAAACACCCAGAAAAGACAAAAATGCAAAAATTGAACATGCTGTGGAAAGAATCAGACGTTCTACACTTTTTGAAAGACCCCATCTCTGCAAATCCACAGAAGTATATTAATCCATCACATTTTAAATTACTGTATGAAATGTGCTATTATTTAGGTATAATAGCCAGAACCACTAACTATTCTTGTGCTAAAAAACTTGTGACAACATATGTTTTTAAAAGATGATTGGTTGGTCATCTTCAACGATTCGTGAAGGTCTAGAGCAAAAATGGATGCTACCAAGCAAAGCAGATAGACAGTTAAAATGCTGGGGTGACTGACTGTCAAAAGGCTACTTTTGAAAGATGCAAACTGATAGAAATTAATAGGACTTAAGTCAGTAAGGAAACAAACTCCCTCATTTTTCAAAGTAATGCACAATTCTGTTTTCACTGACCTGGCTAAAACAGAAAAGTTAATGTACCATATCAATGCTTAAATACATACTGGGACATTTGTTCCTACTTTTTAGGAATCTTTGAGTACAAGAAGAAATAATCATTATGAAATATTATCTCACACTAATACTTAAGAAAAAGCATAAGTATTTGGTAGGCTGTACATTGTAGGCATCATTGACTGTTCAGTCATGAAATTTGCTCAATGGCCTCTGCATTTTCTGTACTTTTTTTTCTTTTTGATACTCCCTGGGAAATGATGATATATAGTTTATGTATGTATAACTCCACTAGATGTTGACAAGTTGACTTGATTTCTCAGAGTCTTTTGTAGTTTTAAAAATATGGATGTGACCCCTTGTTTCACACAGCTAGTTAAAACCACAGAAGGATGCCATATTTAGAGAAACTGATTTATAGAATAGCTGCCACTTTACAATGGTTTTCAGCACAGAGACTCAATTTCTGGGCATTTTTCAAATTAATTTCCTTTCCTCTTCTCCCCCCATTCTATACAGTTGGTCCCTCTAACCTTTAAATAATTTGTCTTAGGGTATCTTTCATCTTTTGTACCCCTACCTCAGGAGTAGCGAAAACCTACATATGTGCTCTTTTTCTCACCTGGTACAGCACGACAATAGTCTCCAGCTCTGTGTTTGCTCTAACTCCCACTGTAGTTTTGCTATGCAACCTGTGTTCTGTTGTAACTTGAGCCATGCCTTCTCCCACAGGACATTTCCATCCAACAACTGGAACTACACTTGACCACAGCTGATCCACTCATCAGATACTCAGGTGCTGGACTGCTCTAACTGGCCTGGGATTTCATCAGGCCACGGCACTGTGTGTACACATCACCCTACCGCAAGGATTTTGGCAGCCAACTAGGGATGTTGGACCTTATAGATGCTTTCTGGTTCTGCTCAGTCCATTCGTAACATCTTGTTTTGTACCAAACTTTTTCCAAACAAATAGCGTGTGGTAAGATATTCAGCTGAATTATGGAGGTTTCTGTAAGAATAATAAAGTTAGTGCATGTAAATATAATTTACATAAACTCATGAGATGCCACGTCCAGCTGTACACGGACCAAAAAACTTCAGTGACTTGAGCCTCAGTTACTGTAGATCGATATAAACGTAGCTTTGCAGCTGTGTGACTGCTGCACAACATCAGTAGCTGGGTTGGGGTTTTATGGTATTGTCAGGGAGGTAGGCAACAGCTGATATTTACAAGTGAATCTAGGAGGCATTTTTATTAACCTATTTGTTCAATTGATGGATTTAATCCATAGTTAATCCAATAATTTAAGGAACCCAGTATAGGTCCCCATTCTACACGTTTGACAGTTACAAGCTTAACCATAAATAATATGTAAATAATTTACATACAGGTATTAAATTGTTACTTTTATGTATAAAAAAAATTAAATTTACATCCTTGGCTATTTCAGCTATAAACAGGCAAATGTTTCACAAGTTTTATACACATCCCCAATGTTCATATACACTTGTATGCAAGTACATTGCAGAGATTGAAAATTTGCAGGTATTTGATTTTATTTTGATTTCTTTTGTCCACACTTTATTACTTGATATAATAATTAGCATTTGGGGGGAAATGATCAGGAAATATTAGTACATGTTGAAATTTTTTTTCTCCAGGTAAAGTGATAGATTCAGTAGGCAGGAGGAATGGAAAGAAGATACAGAAAAATAGTTGAAGAACTGGGTTTTATGACTTGATGTTTTCTTGGCTGGCTTTTGTAATTAGTGATCGACATTTTCTTCTAGAATGGAGGCAAACCTATAGCTGAACATTAAATAATAATAGCAAAATACAAAAAGCAATGTACCGCAATTCAGCACAGAAAGATCCTAAATTCGTTAAAAAAATAGACTAAACAGAGGAACTTGAATTTTCCAAAACCTAAAGGTTTCAGACAAACAAATATTTGAATAGGAATCTTTTGAGCACATTTTAATATCTCAGACAGAACGTTTTAAATAAAAGCTGTTTCCCACAGGTTGGCAAATCACCAACTTCAATATTAATATTCTTAAGCATGTAATTTGGGCATAATTTCCCATTGCTAGCAATTTTTCAGGTAATACTTCACTACTCTGTGAACCTCACTCCCTGCAACCACCTAGAAAATACTTAGAACAACTTCAAGAGTTTAATTGCATCTTCACATGAGTTAGTATTTTTAGCATTTATTTCAAGGAGACTGACATTTAAATTCCATAATTTCTGTGTTTATTTCATCTGCTTTCAAAGATGCTTCATCTTCTAATATTTTTGCCACCAACAGTAATTCCAAAAGTCAAATTAATCATATGGATGTCATCTAACTACTAGTAAAGATGCTGGAAGAAACTCACGTTGCTTTCTGTGACAGCAAGAGCAAATAGGACAGGATTTTAACAGAAAAAGATTAATCTTCTTGGGAAAAAATAATCCTAACTTCTGGATCCTTTATCACCTTAATCACTTCTAAGTCTCCTTCAGGGCTTACAAAATACAGAGGTTATGCTTTTAGAAAAATATTCAAATCTTAATTTTAGATATGACAACTGTATCAATACAATAAAAAGTAATTACTCTTCTTGTGAAACTAATGTGCATTGTAATTAAACAGCTTGTGAGAAATTAATGGCATTGGAGTCCTGGAATGGATATTTAGTCTACAACACAAAGAAAAATCTTTAAAGTGCTTTAAAATTGTTTTGACAGAAAGCCAAATAGGTATATTTTAGATAATCTCAATCAGCTCATGCCACATAAACACAAATTCATAATGGAAATGTAAACATTAATTTTATTCTGCCTGGTTTGCCTGCATTGTGTGTCAGACATTTCTACCAGAGAGTGTCACAGGTGATTAATATTAGTATAGTAGAAGGAGTCAGAAAGTGAGTAATGGAGCTCCATATTATTACACTTCATGCTATTTGTATTTTTCCCAAGCTTAGGTTCAGGTACTTAACAGAAATTCTTTTAGATCCCTATCAAGTGTCCTTGATCACACAATCACAGTAAGCTACCAAATGCTGCAAGCTATGAAAATCTGATCTTCAGATCCAACAGTAGAAAGAACACCAGTAGGCATGACTTTAAGAAATTTAACAATTTAAGAAATGCTGTATGAAGCTATATTGCTGCCAGGGATTGGCATCTCCATACAGTGTAGGGCAGACACAACAGCTTGACTAGCCACTAGCCTGGGAACTTTCTGCATTGCACTCCTTTGAGCAGCGATGGTACGTCCTTAAAGAGCTTCATTAGTTTAGCAGGGCAACACACTGGCTAAGGGCAGGTGGTTGCTTGTGAACAGACACACTGTTCGAAACCAGGAATGGACACGAGGTATACAACCACAATTTAAAAGTGGGGTTGATCATGGCACAAGAAGAAGTAGGACACAGACTCAACATCCCGCAAGCTGTGTAGCAATGTCTGAAGCTCAGCTCCCATGTATGGCACCTGAAAGATCACAAAGTAGCTTAAAACATGCTTTCTGTTAAACTCAAGAGCCCTGCTTAACCTGGGAGAAAGGAAGAGAGAGCAGACTTTGGCCCATTCACAGATCTGCTTGGACAATTATCATGGGAGATGGTTCTGGGGAAAGAACAGATCCAGACAAGCTGGTTGGTTTTCAAGGATCACCTCCTCCAAGCTCAAGAACAGCTCATCTCCCTGTGCAGGAAATCAAGCAAAGGTGGCAGGAGGCCTACACGGATGAACAAGTCGCACCTGACTACACTCAAACACAAAAAGAAACTCTATATAAGATGGAAGCAGAGTCAGGTCACCACAGACAAACATAGAGATGGGGTAAGAGAGACAAAACCCACCTGGAGTTGAATCTGGAGAGTCACAAAGGCTACAGGGAAAGTTACTACAGGTGTATCAGAAGCAAAAGAAAGCCTAGGGAAAATGTGGGACTGCTGCTGAATCGGGTGGGGGACACGGTAACAAAGGACATGGAAAAAGCCAAAGCACTCAATGCCATCCTCACCTTGATCTTTACTGGCAACACTGGCCTTCTGCAGTCTTAGGTCCTTGAGGCCTATGGAAAAAATCTATAGCAAGGAAGGTTTACCCTCAGTGGAGAATGGCCAGATTAGGGGACATTTAAACAAAACAGAGAAGCCCATTAGCCATCTGTGATAAGATGACTGGCTTAGTGGATAAGGGGAAATCAGCGGACTCTGTTCATCCCTACTTTAGAGCAAGGCTTTTGACACTGTCTCCTGTAACACCCTCACTGACCAGCTGAAGAGGTATTGGCTAGGTAAGTGAATAGTCAGGTGAATTGAAAATTGTCTGAACTGGCTCAAAGGGTTGCTATCAGTGGCACGAAGTCCTGGTGGAGAGCAGTCACTAGCGGTGCACACCCAAGGGTCAAAACTGGGACCCATATGGTTTGAACAACTTTACTAACGTTCATAACAATGATGCAGAACATATCCCTAAGAAGTCTGCTGATAGAACTGGGAGGAGTGGTTGACAGACCACTGTCAACCAGTGATCTTATCAATGTATACAAATATCTGAAGGGAGGGTGCAAAGGTTGAGCCAGGCTCTTTTCAGCGGTGCCCACTGACAGGACCAGAGGCAACGAACACACACAGAAACACAGGAAATTCTATTTAAACGTATGGAAAACCTTTTTCACCATGAGAGTGGTGAACCACTGGAGACTGTTGCCCAGAGAGGTTGTGGAGTCTCCATCCTTGGAGATATCCAAACCTGGGCAAAACACAGCCCTGAGCAACAAGTTCTAGGTGACCCTGCTCTGAGCAGAGGACTGGGTTAGATGCTCTCCAGAGGCCCCTTCAACCATCCTATGAGAGTGTGATGACCCCAGGGTACTCACCTGCCATATAGCTAAAAAACCCTGAGCCACAGCTGACTCCAAAGGACTTCTTGTTCTGTGCCCCAGGAACTGCTGCCAGTACAGGATTCCTGCTGGCTTTTTCTTTTGCAAAGAAAATGTGAAGAAATAGCAGTGATTTTTATCCTAAATCAGATGAAGACTTTTCTGACCTGTGCAAATGAATGTGGGATAATAGCTGACTACCAAAATACAGCAATTTGTACCTTTAATGTTTTGCATATCAGAGAACTTAGAGAAGACTTCTGCCTTTATACAGAGAGTGTGCCATTATATCTATTAATTCTATTACAGAGATACTTAATTTACTGTGGAGTAAATGGAGTGCTGCCAGAATAAATTACATGGAACTAAGATATGTGAAGCTTCCATAAATCACCACTTTTTTCTCAGACATAACTATCATTATTTATCTCCGACACAACCAGTGTTACTTCTTTCTGTACCTTTCCCACAGTAACCCTTCTCCATTTTCCTTCTATTAACTTCACTTGCCAGTATCTATGGTGCCAGTATCATAACAAAATGACACAGAAGAGCTAACTACTAAACAGACCCAAAACTCTGTAAGCATGCCACAACCTGACATTATTGTGTGAACACCAAATCTTATAGATGTCAGCAGCAACTTGCTCTTTTCAAGCCCTGCTTACCCTGGATGGCCACACTATTCTGACTGAGCCTTTCATAATAATGAATAGAGCGAAAATACACGACTGCTTCGAGTACTGCGATACATGCTGGCTACTTTCCCAACAGCATGTGTCTCTTGGAATATATTCTGACCCTGATCCAGCACAACTTCTTTACCTTTTCTTGTAGAAGTACTACTTCATCAGTTCATCCAGTATGTGCACAGCACTTATTTTCATCTACTTGTAGTTCATTGGATTTTCCCATATTAAATTTCATTCTCTTTTTCAGATATTTTCTCCAGTGTGCCAAGATAGTTTAAAATTTTTGGTGTTGTCCTCCACTCCATGAGCCATTAGGGATCCTACGCAAATACCCAAAGTGTGGACAACGTGAAGATGCAAAAATACTAGGGAAAAAAAAAAAAGTAGCTACATCAGATAAAGCCTGGTGACTGGGAGATGCCACCTTATGTGTGAAGAATGTGACATTTGAATCATTAATGTGAGAAAATATCAGATATGAAACTCCTATCTGAAAAGAGAGGTGAGGCAGGATTTAAAGAAAGGATGGCTCAGAGTATAGTAATTAGGATTACAGACCTTCCAATTCTATATTATCTATTTGATTAGCACCGTGACCAACAGTCGTTAACTGATCTACATAAATAAGAGAGAATGTGTGTGCAGTTCAGATCCCACTGAGTTTCCTATTTCATTATGACTTAGATTTTCTTTCCTGTCATCTCCTGTGTCAACATGCAACCCAACTATGGGGTAAGCCTAGAAAATCTCACTCCTAATTTCACTTTCGTGGATGAAGCATATACCAAGGACACAGTATAAAGGATGTGTTTCTGCATGCATTTTATGAGTAAATATGAGAATTTCAGACTAGATGCTTATGAATATGAAACGTCTGATGATTATTAATTTCAATGCAGAGAATAAATACACCTATTAAGCGAAAAAAAGATGCATTTAACAATAAAACATTTTCTTGTGGTCTCTTAATTATCTTGGGAGGAGGCAGGGGGCACAGAGGAGAGGATTACTGTCCTTGAATATTGTATCACATCAGGACTTAGTTGTCTTACACTCTGCTTGCAGCACCCACTGGCTCCAGTGAGCACATCTGAAACTGATAAGGAAGTAAATGTCTGTTATAAGAAACACATAAAGTAAAACAGTAATTTAGTGGGGTTTTTTCTGATACATCAATTTGTCCAGTCCTTGCAGTAGCAAAACATCCATAGTAGTCATGCTTGCAATACAGAGCTTTTTCCTGTTCAGAAGCACAGCAATTCTGCATCTTTCATCCTGTTTCAGGGTGCCATTGGTCTTCCACAGCTTAACCTGCTCTTTCTGTCAGACTCAAAAAAGAAAAAAAGTGGCACAAAACCTACGCTAATTTTTTATAAATAATAGAAAAAAAATATATCAGAAAATAATAATATTTTATAGAAAAGATTTCCAGTTTGACAGTAATCCCAGCCCTTACAGTCTGATTCAGTGCCTGACCTTCTTTCTTTCCCTTGAATAGGCCTTTTTATAGCTTTCTTCTAGATATCTCCAAGCAAGAAGTGGAGCAAAAGTTGCTGTTAATCGCTTTCTGCTCTAGAGATCAGAAACAGGTCAAGCGTAACTGTCCAGTATCTGAAACTGTAGTGTTAAATAAACAGAAGTAATGTCTTTATGTATATGCACGTTGACGTGGCATTATAGTTGAAAATTCTTTACAAATACAGCCATATCTATGAAATACAGTAGCATAGTTCTTTCTCTGTTTATCATAAGACCCTTTACACAGAAGTAAAACTGTCATCCTCTAGTGAAAAGCACATGTGAAATATTTGAGTGACTATGTGGCTTTTAAAGTTTCAGTCAATCTTTGCAAGAGCTTCAGCATAAATACATTTTTATCTAAACACAAACATGAAAAGAAATGCGACTGTTATTGATTGCAAAAGTACAGCCTGCTGGTTACTATTTATTTAACAAATAACTCTTCCAAAAAAAAGAGAGCTTCTTCCTCAAAGACCTCATTGTCTAACACCCCAGCTTTGCAAGTACTTTTTTTTGTGTGGGGTTACACACATAAGCAGTTCCTTTGATTTCAGTAGTATTCCTCTGACTGCATTTACCTTCCAAAATGCCTTTCTGTGGTCTGAGTTTAAGCAGATGACAGAGTCAAGGGAAAGGAAGCCTGCAAGAAAGAGGAATCGGAGGGATTTGGGCAACGCTTCCTATGCTACCATAGGAGAACGGTAGATGCTTCTTCAAAAGCTGCAGAGTCTGTCCAGCTCTCTTTGCTATTTAGGTAGACTAAGAAGATTAGCCTAGCAAAAAGCCCAAAGTCAGATGCCTAAAGCACAGGTTAAAACCATACTCCATTATTCCCAGCGTTTGCAGACCAGGAACTGAAACACAGAAACAACCACTTCGTGGCAGTATGAAAATATAGCCTTTTTAGACTCTAAGCCTACTTCTCCGGCTAGGCTAAAGACTATGCGATGTCCTAGAGAAGCAAACATGAAAGCTTCATCCCCAAGACATTTTAAAACAGAAGGTTCTGCTTTCTTTTTCTCTCATAGACCTGGCATGCAGAGATGCCAGTTTGTGAAACATTTCCCTTCAGTGTGAAAAATATTTCATAAAGTGTATTTATAGTGATACTGTCAGTGTTGCAGTCTAGTCCTCAAAACACTTGTTATAGCTAATACTGAAAATCAAAGTGTTACAATATAAAAAGCTACAATGTTAGGCAATTTTAATTCCTACCTATTGTAGGTCAGATAAACTTCATACCTGGCCT
Source organism: Ibycter americanus (assembly GCA_035590275.1). Classification (NCBI taxonomy): domain Eukaryota; kingdom Metazoa; phylum Chordata; class Aves; order Falconiformes; family Falconidae; genus Ibycter; species Ibycter americanus. Next base: position 53,417,932 of record JAVJGI010000014.1, on the reverse strand, counting down.
TTAATACTATGCTAAGTTGACAAACATATATACTCAAAGACACATATATGGGAATGACATATTCATCTAATAAGGTTTTTGTTGGTAAGTATCATCACAGAATTGTCAGTGTCAGAAGGGACCTCTGGAGATCATCTAGTCCAACCCCCTGCTAAAGCAGGGTCACCTACAGCAGGTTGCACAGAATCGCATCCAGGCAGGTTCTGAATGTCTCAAGAAAAGGAGACTCCACAACTCCTCTAGGCAGCCTGTTCCAGTGCTCTGTCACCCTCAACATAAAGAAGTTCTTTATATTCAGATGGAACTGCCTGTGCTGCAGTTTGCACCCATTGCTCCTTGTCCTGGCACTGGGCACCACTGAAAAGAGCCTGGCCCCAGCCTCCTGACACTCTGAAGAGATTTGCAGACATTGATAAGATGCCTTCTCAGTCCTCTCTTCTCCAGGCTAAACAGGCCCAGCTCTCTCAGTCTTTCCTCATAAGTGAGATGCTCCAGTCCACTCATCATCTTCGTAGCCTTCCACTGGACCTTCTCTAATAGTTCCCCATCTCTGTTGAACTGCGGAGCCCAGAACTGGGCACAGTACCTCAGATGAGGCCTCACCAGGGCAGAGCAGATGTTGGCCATGCTCCTCCTAATACACCCCAGGATCCTACTGGCCGCCTTGGCCACCAGGGCACACTGCAGGCCCATGGGCAACTTGCTGTTCACCAGAACTCCCAGGTCCTTCTCCACAGAGCTGCTTTCCAGCAGGCCAGTCCCCAGCCTGTACTGGTGCACGGGGTTGTTCCTCCCTGCGTGCAGGACCTTACACTTGCTTTTGTTGAACTTCACTGGCTTCCCATCTGCCCAGCTCTCCAGCCTGTCCAGGTCTCGCTGAATGGCAGCGCGGCCTTCCGGCTTATCAATCAGATTTCATTTATATACCATGTCATGTAACAGTGATACAATCCTTTTAGTCTACTTGGTGACTATATTAATGCTTTCAGTTTACAGACTGTCTTTTTTCCTACATCACATGTGTCACCAGGCACACAAAGAACACCGGTACATAATTCAGTGCCACTCCATCTCTAAAAAAATGCATACTTGTCATTATGCAAAAAATAAAGTCTTAGTACTTACTAATTTTATAAAAGTATCACTACTTCTCATGGCCTAAATAATTGGAAACAATTTTGTCTTTACAGTTCTTAACAATTAGATTATCAATTGCCTATTTGTTTGGCTAAGAAAAATTACAAAATTACATAAGATAAAAACTTCCCTAACATACAAACATGCCTTCAAATAAAAACAAAAAAAAAAATTAATGTCTTTGAAGACTAATGATTCATTTCTTTTTTCGTATTTTCAAAACATGTTCAAACCCTGACATCTCCTCCTGCAAGCACAAGCTGAAAGAAAAGATCTTAGCATTCAGGCTTTACAGTCATTAAATTTACATTTATTTTAGCAGGATACTTGTACTGCACGGGTCAAAGAACAAAAAGATATTAAGGAGAAACTATTTCATCTGGATTATCCCTTTTAAAAAGTTGCCTTAAAAATGATGGGTTTCAGTAATCATTTGTTAATCCAAAGAAACAATCAATAACGATGACTGATATTTTAAATTGCTTCACTAAACAGTATATATACTTCAAAACTGAACAAACAGGTGATCTGTTACTTTATCTAGTCATCCATCATTTGGCGATTACACTGAAGGGCCCCTCACTGTGTACAATTTACTCAGTGTTCCAAGATTTCATGCAACAGCATAAAACCATCCCACAGTCTGAGGGTTTTTTTCCAGCTCTGAAGCAAACACTAGGGAGTCTAATCCACCATCAGAGACATTTGCCCTTTCAGAAAGCAATGCAATCTCTAAGACTGCAGAAATGCACAGCAGCTGTTTCAAAACAAGATGAAGTAACTGTATCCTGGGCTGCACCAAAAGAAGAGTGGCCAGCAGGTTGAGGGAGGTGATTCTCCACCTCTACTCCACCCTCGTGATACCCCACCTGGTGTACTGTGTTCAGTTCAGCTCTGGGGCCCCGAACATAAAAAGGGCACGGACCCATTGGAGCAAGTCCAGAGGAGGGCCACAAAGATGATCAGAGTATCACCTCTCCTGTGAGGACAGGCTGAGGGAGTTGGGTTGTTCAGCTTGGAGAAGAGAAGGCTCCAGGGAGACCTTATACCTGCCTTCCAGTATCTGAAGGAGGCCTACGAGAAAGCTGGAGAAGGACTTTTTGCAAGGGCATGTAGTGATAGAACAAGGGGTAATGGCTTTAATCTGAAAAAGGGTAGATTTAGATTAGATATAGGGAAGAAATTCTTCACCGTGAGGGTGGTAAGGCACTGGAATAGGTTGCCCAGAGAAGCTGTGGATGTCCCATCCGTGGAAGTTGAAGGCCAGGTTGAATGGGGCTTTGAGCAACCTGGTCTAGTGGAAGCTGCCCCTGCCCATGGCAGGGGGGTTGGGCCTAAATAATTTTTAAGGTCCCTTCCAACCCAAACTATTCTGTGATTCTAGGATTCTGTTACTCCACTTGGTATCTTTCCAGTAGACCGCAGAGCCAGCAGCACTTGGCCACCCTTCTGCGAGTCTCCAGCGTTTCATCTTTTTCTCTATTACAGAGTATAGTATCATAGTGTTCATTCATTTATTTGATTTGCCTCCTTTGCTTTATTTATTAGTGTTGGACTGGGTAACCTTGATACTGCTTACCGAAATGAAAGGACTAGCAAATTACTGCCCTCAGTGCCCCACTTTCAAGTTCATGTTTCCTCCAACAGTCAAAAATTTCTATGTCATTCTGCTAAGATGATCCCATTATTCTAGATGAGCACAGTGGTAGGATTTTGAAACGCATCAACTCCTTCATTATAATAGAAAAAGCAGTGGCAAATACCTATAGAACAGTAAGCACCCATAAGATTGTGAAAATCATAGGTTTTCATACTAACGACAACTTTGGTAAACACAATTTTTTTAACCAGCACACCTATATGAATTGCTATTACAGCTGCAGCTATCTCAGGGAAAAAAAAAAAAAAAAAAAAAAGCCTAATACATGAAGATTTTTCCCTTTACTTTAAAAGATTAAACCGTTCTGCTGCAGGCATCTTTACACCCATAATACTGAATCCACACTGAGAGAATAACTGTACCCAGGGAGTATAACAAACAAACCTTAATAACAGACTCAGCAAGAGATCTCAGTCATTCTGATATCTTTTTGTGCAAGACAAGCTGAGAATGCACAAGGAGCAAAAGCCACAAGTAATTTGTAGCATTTCCCAGTTACATTAACACCTCTAATTGTAACTGACAGGGCAATTAAGGCTGAAAAACATGCCAATACAGTTGCTTGTACATGATGATTGTCCCACTGAAACAACAGATCATGTATTCTATTTGGAGGAAAAGTGTTTCACTTTATTTTCTTCCATTGAAATACATGTCCCAGTCCATCATGCCTCATTAAAAGGTTTGTGTTGCTATAAACAGGATTATTTCAAACAATTACGAGCCTTCATATCAAGCGCGTAATTTAACAATTCCCTTCTCAATACAAATATCAACAAGATTCTTTTAGAAAATTAAATGGATTATATATAATAATTAACATCCTTGAGTCTTAGAATAATAAACAGGCAGTATTCTGAATATAAATGCCTAAGACACACGTTCCCCCTTCCCCTCCCTTCCTGTTTTTTGTTTGTTGTTTTTTTTTTTTAACAAAGTCCACACAATTCCCCTTATGTGCCTGGGTTTGCCAGGCTTTGTACACTGATTTTCCTGCCAGCCTCCCTTCCTCACACACACATGCAACCTGTGGTGAGCCATAACAAGCCAAGTTATGTCCAACATCAGCAAGTAGTTCAATTCTGTAACCACAAACTTAGAGAAATTTGGAAAAACCTGGTGCTTAGGGCTCAATATCTACAATATAGATATTTGGAGGGGAGAGAATACTTCATGAGACCTACTCTAATCCCAAAAGACTGAACGCCCATTAGTAGTTAGGGTGTGTTAGGTGCAGTCTTCAGGCACACCTTACCATTGAGTTTCACCTGAAAGGAATCCCGTTTATTTGCTCCAAGACTGCTCCACAACATGAACTGAAGGAACTGAAGATGATTGAGAGATTTGCATCAAAAGCGCTCTCCTGATTCAAATTAAAATGCTAATGTAGATACATCTGTATCTGCATCTTCAAGTAGAAAGCAGGTTGGTAACATGTCCATAATTTATGAGGAAAGAATTCCTCTACAGTTTCCGTACATATACACAAGATTTGAAATGGGTGGGATTATTTTTTTCCTCCTCTGAGAACTCTCCCACATCTTAGCTGTGGACTGTTGAATTTCTCAGTTGCATCCTACTAATCATTTGGTATATACATTTGTATATCTAACTTTAATCATATCTGGCCATACTTTACACAGCTGTGTTTATAAGCACACAGGGGAAAACCAAAACAAAACGGTTAAGCTCAAGTTCCACATATATTTATTTTTTTTCCCACTGTATTGCAATCTTAAAGTACATATATGAAAAACAGTAGTCTGAATGCTGGATAATGATCTAACTAGTTCTGGCAATTAATGAAATAGATTAATAAAATTATTGATCTTAGAAATATATCCAGATATATGTCCAAAGTGTGACAGAGGTCATGTTAAAGGCGAACAGTGGATTTCATACTGTGCTTTTGTTACCTTTCCCAAATTACACTCCAGACAGTTAGCCCACTGAAGGAAAAAAAACACCAAAGACACATCCAAAACCAAACCAAAACCATAATTGCAAGTGTGATAGCAACATATGACCTTTACAGGCCTGAAAAGCAAAGTAAATCCGTTAAGATGCCGCCAAGATGTTTAAAGAGCTGGAGAACTTGACATATGAAGAAAGACTGAATGAATTGCATTTGTTCTGCCTGGGAGAGACTGCTTAGGGTGAATCTCACAACACACTTTATAAAGTACATAAAACATAGGTACAGAGGAGGAAAGGATACCTTTTTCACAAAGGTGCACAGTGAAAGAACAAGAAGCAACATGCACAAGTTGCTCAGGGGAAGTGTTGTCTGGCTATATATAAAAAAATATGCACCCTGTGATCAACTGAACACTGGAATAGGCTGCCCAAAAATGGGTGACATCTCCGTCACTGAAGATACTACTCAGCCTAACAGAGTCCTGAATAACCTGATCTATGGCCCTGGCTTCTTACTGAAGTTCGAACCAGCAATTTCAGAGATCCCTTTGTTACCAAAAATCATAACCAGGAAAACTCACCAAAGCAAAGGATAGTTTAGAAAGCTGACACTGGTTTATTGCAGCACTGGGTGCATGCGGGATCCTTCCTCCTAACAGGCACACCAAGTTACTCGAGGGTGCACATTATATACAGTAGAGTACTTGCATATTGATAGCACATTACATATGCATTTTCATTCATGCACAGGATCGTTTACAAGTTTCTCCCCGCCCCCCCAATTCCTCTCTGTTATTATAAACCTTATAAGCAATTTCTACCAACTAAGATATCGACATTCCAGACGTACCATCTACTTTTTGCAACTTTCTGCTTCTATCTAGAGCAGACTGCTCCACAGACAAGGTAGTAACTCCTCTCATTCTCTTCCCGAGCTTTCTCCAACACCATTCTTTTTCCTTAGGCAAAAATCTCTCCCTATTATTAACAACACTATCCTGAAACCATCAGTTGCACATCCTCTTCTTCATTCTTCATTTTCAAACACCTTTTCCAATACCACAAGCAGAACAACACTGAGGCAATTTCTTTTTATCCTCCATCATCATCAATGCATTAGAATCAAATATCATCAACTGATATTTCTTTCTTGTTTCATGATAGTTTCTCAAGGCAAAAAACCCAAACCACACGTGGGACTTCATTCTCCTTTGCATCCATAAATCAACATTAATTGCAATACTGTATTATAATTTATACTTCTGTTCTTAGGCCATTTCTCCTGATCGTCTAAGGTACACAAGGGCCACCAGTGATTACAATATTCTACCAATAGGTGGGTTTTTTTGCCCGAGTGAGGGGGGTCACCCCCAAACTTACTCCGGTATCTTAATATACAGCCCAAAGGAGCGCTCTTAAGGACACCCCCACCCCCAGTAGAATGCCCAGTTCCTATGTTACAAAGTTTCAAACCCACAAATACCCAATACTTAAAATCCGACAGAAAAATCCGGCAGAGACCAAGTCCGGCAAAGACAAAATCCGACAGAAAAATCCGGCAAACAAAACCCTATCGAGACAAAGTCCAGTCAACGAAATCCAGCAAAGCTTCAAACCACCAATACACAAGATTCGGCAACTAATCCTCAGCAAAGTTTCAAATTCCGAGTACCCAAACCCCAGCAAACAATATTCGACAAAGTTTCAAATTCCAGCAAAGTTTCACGTTGCCAATGCCCGGGGCCTCCGGGCCTCCCGGAACAGCGCCCGGCCCCGCACCGCTGCGCCCCGCAGGCACCCCCGCACCGCAGGCAACCCGCAGGCAACCCGCAGGCACCCCCACCGCACCAATAGCGGCTCAACGACGCGAATGTAACTTGGATATTCCGGGGGGGGGCTCTGACCCACCGGGGGGACTCTAACCCACTCGCCAATACGACTTATTTGTAAACAACCTAAGTATTTATGACCAACGTCGTTAATACCTCAGAGAGCTGTTGCAGAAACTCAGCCCGCCAGGGAGTCGGAGGGCCTCCCCGGGAACACCTGCACATTCATGGCACATCGCATATGCATTTCCATCCACGCACAGGACTGGTCACAAGTTTCTCGCTTCTAGCGCAATTAGCGATTGCAACACCTTATCTGCTTGTCTCCTCTCGCAGCCAGAACTTTTCCACCTGGAGACTTTCTGCATGATTTACACACCGGTGCTCTTATCATTATCTGTTCTGTGTTGCCCAAGGCTGACTCCCTTGATAAGAAGTCCTTGCAGTCAGGGGTTCTGAGGACTTGACCTGGTGGGTACTTGAGCATTAACGACCTGAGAGGATGGGTCATCGACCTAAACTTTGTGCATGTTCTTGTTTAACTACATCAGAGTTTGGTAATTGGGAGTTTAGGTAACACCTTCCTAACCCAGGTTTTTTTCTGTTTCTGAGCCCTGCGTATCAATAGTTCTACACACAAAGTAAAAAAAAAAAAAAAAGAACTTTCTTTCCCTTTGGAATCCTGAATTGCAGCAACTCATGCATCGTTTCACTTTGAAAAGGATAAATAGCAGTATGCATTTTATTTTTTTGTTCACACTATAAACAATGAGAAAAGTACTGAGGCATAGGGCTTACATCACCTGGAGTTTCTACCTTATCTGCTACAACCTGGTTCCATCAGTAAAAGACAGGTATGCTAATGTGAAGAGTGACTTAAAGAAGCAGAATCTCTCAGGACAAGTCTGGAAACTCTACATGAGGCCACTGACCAAATTAGCCTTGCCCTCCTCTTCCTCTCTCCCAACAAAGGCTTTGAGGGAAGAAGCTGAAAAATGGAAATACCAGGTAACAGACTAGATAAGGAGGTTTCTTTTCAGCTGAAAATGTGAGGGGCAATTTGAAGACTGAGTTTCTGTTGCTTTTAATCTTTCTAAAGAACGCAAGCACTCTTTGAGATGCGCTTTGTAACCTGGCTTTTGTCATGGCAATGGCCTACTACAGACTTCCAAAGGAAAGAGATTTAACCAGCATCTTCCCCCGTTTGTGTTCACTCTGCTCTGGACACCCTTGGGCTCATGGACCAGTCCAGAGCAGAGTGATGGCTGCTCAGGAATTGCTTCTGATAGGGAAGTTACTGGTCTTGCCCACATTAGCTTTGTGCAGCAATTGCAAACACTTAGATGAAATAAGCACAGAATGAGTCAGATATTTCAGTAATACAAACTGGAAACTAGTTTTGGGTGGTTTGGTGTTTTTTTTCTTCGAAGCTGTGAGCTGCTTGTTTAAACATAGCTAAGGCCAAATGAAGTTTGCGTTAGAAGAGATTTTAATAGTGCATGGCATAACTCACAAGAAGTTGAAAATAATGTAATCATTCTGTAGAATTCAAGACATTGTTGCAAATCACAGCTCTGATCCACTGGCCATATTAATCAATTTATACACTAATATAAATGGAGCTATATTGTTGTATTAGGCTGTTATATGGCATGTAACACCCTGGTGAAAACCAGCAAGTATCTAGAGAAGAGAGGCAAACCCCAGGCCTTTTATTTTAAGATTCCGTGCTATTGCTAGTTCACCCTTTAAATCTAAGTTAAAGCAACCGAAAACAACAAAAGCAAGCAATGTTTTCACAAAAGACCACCCAGAGGTATTTCCTTGCAGAATAAAGAGCTGCTGACTGCTGAGTAATGAGGCATCTCTTTTTGGGCCTGGGACAACTAGAATTTACAGTCTTCTCCACTGGGTGGCAACCTAGGATGCAGCAACAGAAAGAACGGCGCTCTCCGGAGGACCACCAAAAAAAAAAAAGGTTTTTGCTTCTGTTGATGTTGCAGTTGGCAACGCTATGAACATGGGGGAAAAAAGAAACTTTGCACAAAGGTGACTGATTATGGCCTAATCAGATTGGATGCCGTTCAAAAAAGCATTAACATAGCCCCCAAAGAACTCCGTTTTTCGCTTGTTTCTTTTTGATCATAATAGGGTTATGAAATTTGAACTACAGTTGCCATTACAAGTGTTTGAAACTAATGCTGACTTCTGATAAGTGGTTTCTTACATGCGTCATGGCTACAGTTCTGTAATATTTTTTAGAATCAATGATTTTAACAGTCACTTGAATTAATAGTAAGAAAATATGAGATGCAAATAGAAAAAAAACCAAAACCCACACTACAACTCTGATTTGTTTAAAATACAGAATGGTCTTCTGCTGTCAAAATTCCTGAGAACAAGAAGGACTCCTTTCCCAAATACTTGTAAGCAGACTCACTTGGTTTTCTGAAGTTACTCTGTGGCTATCAGAAGAAAAAAACCCAGGAATAATAAAATTACAAAGTCCACTTTGTCTTTGTTGTAATATGATTAATGTGATTCCAATGAAGTGAAAATAAAGAAATTGAGTGCATATAAGACAGACTTGAAGTGGAAGACAAAGTACAGACAAGAATATGGAAATAAATGGGGAAAAGATGTGAAAAATACTGCATGAGAAAGGTGTGCAAATACAAGGTAAACTAAAAAGTTGTGAAATATGACAGATTAGAGGGAGAGAAAGAAAAAATCACACTGGTATTTTCCTCCAGAGAAATAACAGGATATATAAGTTTGAGCTCTTAACACTGTATGAAATTAAGATGCAAAAAGTTTCTATCTTTTTGTCACAATGGCGAAGCCGATAAAACTTCAAAACATTTCTGCTATAACTTCTGGCTCTCCTTCTGGTTCTGAGGGACTGCTGCAAAGCAGGACATTGTGGATCCGCAGTACATGTGCCTTGAAGTGAATGCACCAGTGTGAGCAATTGTTAGATTACAGCTGGTTTATATTCACTTGAGTGCCCAACAATATCTTTTCTCTTTTTGTAAGAAGAAAATGGTTCAAGAATACCCAATATAGTATCATAGAGAAGAAGTTCAAATAGAGAAATGTCTCCACTCATAAGTTCCACTCTCTAGGCAACCATTCTCTAAGGTTAGCTAGCAGGGACTTGGAATAAACATATACTGCTATGCCTTCTCCCTTTCCCTTGGGTACAGTCCCCCAGTTTCTGGCAATATACAGAAAGCAGTATTATATTGTAACTTTATCAAGAGCCCTTGATGATTTATTCCATGAATCTGTTTAGCCATTCTTTGAATGCAGATACACTGTTGATTGACTTCCACAATATCCTGGGACAGAGATTCTATGATTTAATTATACACTATGTGAGTAAGTACCTTCCTTTTTCAGTTTGCTGGCCAGACATCATTTATTGTTGGTAACTGAGGACTATTGCCTACTCACTTTTTCAAGTTTATGTGCTGGGAATCTGTTTTGGAGTTAGATCTGCAAATGTTCCAGCAAAGTGGTCTCGTTTGAACAGAAAACCACTGTCACAGAAGGACAGGTTATTGTCACTGTTATCCTGGGGTGTGTCCCTGCCTTTTTTGTGATGAATAAACATGCCTCAGGGTTGCTAGTGTTAACATTTCATAACATAACACCTTTTAATGTGGATACAACATGGATTAGTTTAATTTTGATTACAGTGGTGCTGAATTATTTTTTTTGTCTGTTTGGACACAAAATTTTGCAGCTCTAAGTTTTTCTGTTTCCCAAATTTTCTGATGTTATCAAGGTATTATAATTAGTTTGAACTCACTACAAATACTAAGGTAAAAGCAAAATGTATTTTAATGTTACTAAATGAAGACTTTTATAGAACAGCAATGATATTTTGAGACAGATGTGGGTAATAAAAATATCATGCCTTACTGGAAACCTGGCTTGCTTTCCAGGTGTTCCCTTCAACTACCAGTTGATCTCAAGACTTTTAATATAGTTTCCCATCGCTGGGATCTATTCATTTGACAATGTCTGTTCTCAGGCTTAGCTTCCCAAATGGAAGCTAAATGCAGACTGAAATCTTTACTTTTGTCCTCTCACCTCAGCAGATTCCAGTTGATGGATTTCATTTCTCCTCCACCTTTACCTCCCCCAAATTAATACAGTTAGGGAATTCATCTAGCTTCACGTCTCCCAAAAAGCTCCTCCCAATGGAGTGAACTTAATTGTGTTCAACACCTAATTGACAGGCAAAAAAAAAGTATTACTACAGTACACATCTGTACCCCTTCATTGCAGGCAGACAGGTGAAGGTGAAGCAGCATTACTCCCAGATGCACACAAATTTAAACACATAAGCTCAGAATTATTTTACACACATATATAAATGAGAAAAATGAACTTATTACACTGCCTATTTATGAGAAGATGAGATTTCCTAGGACATGAATTGTTCTGTCCCTAGAGAAAGAATTTGTTCTCTTCCTACAAAATTATAATCTTATCTATTCAAGGTCGTGTTTATGGGGGGAAAACGAAAAGGCAATGCAGATCCCACATAGCTTAAATCTTTCTGGAGGTGATACAAGTATTAGAGAAAACTGCTCATCTGAACAACAGTAGGATCTTTTTACATATGGCTTCTCTTCATGTATTCCACTACAATTTGTGTACACAGCTGAGACAAGAGTTTTTCTTGTCAGGAGCATCTGTTTGACTCCTCATATGTGCTGTATCTATCACTGTGAACTGTTCCAATGGCAGTGTTGAAGCATCTGCCACGTAAGCCCTCTCTACAGAGGAGTTCAAAGCCTAGAGGAATCAGCGAAAAGCAATTCAATGAGCTTCAGCTGATGTTCAGAAAACTTGATTTTCTTTTATTTTCAGTGGTCATCTTCATTAACCTAAGGATGGTGCACAGTGGCACACCTGTAACTACAGGTCCCTGAGGCAGAGGGCACAAGTGACCCTTGCCTGTCCTTTCTGTCTGATAGCCATGAAAATGCTTTGAATTGTCTCTATTTGTTCTGTTATGGTGCAAACCTTTTTCCATCAGGCTTACATGTCCTTGAGGGCAAGATTCAGATCATCTAAGCTATGCAGCTACTCTGTGCTGCTCACTCCAAGTCATTACAGTGGTTAGAAACAGCCAGTCCACGAGCACTAAGCAGGACCTGTCTCTCCCCATTGACTATACAGACTCGAGTACTCCAGATTGGATCCCTAAGTTCTGCATAGCTAAAGATGTCAGTTGAATCTCACTCCCAAAATGAAGCCTTCCTTGTATACTCAAATATGGCATTATCAGCACATGAATCCAAAAGAATCAACTGTATTGACTGAACCATGAGCTGAATTATTTTTCATTTTAAATCTTTCACAGCTGCCTAAGCAAATAAACAACTTCTGGATGTTTGACCCAACTTTTTTTTTTTCTGTAAATATATCCCTTTACTAAACAAGTCAACGTACAGAAGAGATGGCAGTCTAGCTATCAGCTCTTGAACTAGCCGGTAAAAAATTCTCCTTTGAAAAACTAGTTCTCTAGATATAAAAATATGGATTTTAAATTAAATTGTTACTGCCAAGATCTCTGTGAATACAGTCTGTGCTGTCAAAAGGCTGAAGGGCAGTGCTCCAGAATGAGCTTTCATTGCTTTGGATCATAGTCAAATCTTCCCTGTGCTAGAAATATACGCAGTCAAGAGCCAGTTGCCCTTATCTTGGGATTCCTATTCAAGGAATTAAAGAAAATATAGTGATAATCTGCAAATACAAGAGGCTTTTGCTCAAAAAAAGAACTATAATGGTTTATGCAGTCTCTCTCCATTAGCTGCTGTCTAGAACCCCTGTACCATTCAGTACTGCTCTTCTACCTTTCAGAACTGCAGCATGTTAACAGACCATGTTTAATACTTTTTGATGGAAAATTAAACACCCTTTTGTAAAAAACACTGTTTGCTAGGATTTCTTAATTAGTTTCTATTTATTTTAAACAGCTTCTGTACAAGGATTTCAGAAGGCATTAATTATTTTTCCTCGCTAAATAGAATAGAACATGTTGCCTTGATGTTTGAACTAAAGGCAGTAATATTAGCCTATATCTGCCATGCTATCTTAGTAGATTCCAGAAGTATGTCATTAAACAAACAATCAAAAAATGCAGTTTTATTAGACTGTAATATAGGATAGATTTATTACTTCCTCTGTTACACAGTTGTACTTATGTGTGATTCAGAGATTTTAAAGATATCAGGATATGAAAGTGAGACATACTAAAAGAAGGATTAGTAGGAACATACTTGTGTACAGGAATGTAAGCCTCTCTGAAATATTGTCATCATATTTGGAAAAAGGACACGAACATAACAGTTTTTACAGCACTTCATGAAAACTGGAGACTTAAAATCTGGAGTTCTAGATGATGTAACCTCTCCTACAGTGAAAACAGGCTTAGGAAGCAGAGGGAAAATGAAAGGAAAATTTCATATTCTTTCCAGAAACAAACACCTAACTCTCTGCAAATCCATTCCCAATTTTATCTAACCTTTAAAATAAAACAACTTCAAGAAAAAAGGCAAAACAGAAAGGTTTGTATTTTATTGAAGAATATGCTCCATCTTTGACCAAAGGTACTAAGAAAGAGCGAGTCATGCTTGGTCCTGCACGATCCTTTATGCTGCTTAACCCAGTTACCTTCAAATATTACTTTGACCATAAGATCAGCACTAGCAAAAATTGATCAACACTGCTATATGACATTACTTTCAGTATATGGATCAATATGTGCATCTTGTTTTCTGGTGAAGTATCTCAAACAATTAGGTGTAATGGTCTGGATCAATCTCCCAGGTTTAACACTTAGTGTTCTGGGTATTTTGGTTTTTAATCCTAGCATAGATACTTTGTATTAGTTAGAGTTTCTAGATACACTAAACTTAGATACCATAAATCCTACCCCTACCTTTAGACTGATGGTCTTTACAGCCAAGGGGGAGAAACAAGTCCTTCTAGGAAGTTCTATCCAACTATGTGAAGACTAAATGAATTGCATCCAACAAGGATCCATTTAGCTCTTTACTGAAAAAGAGGTGACGAGGCCCATGCAGATGTGCATTTCTTCACAAACTGGAGTAGAAGAGATGAAGAATATCACAAGTTTTAACATGGCTAGCTCTTATTAACATAAGACATAAAGTGTTCCTCACACTCCGTAGGAGAAGCTACATCTTAAGACACAGCAGTATGCAATAGTGCAATCTCTCCATCCATAGGCATGGCATTTTCTCAAATATACATAATAATTCCTTGCTGGTACTCCTGCGTATTAGAAGCAGCAAAGAGGTCTTTTTTTATTATGGAAGAAAAAACAGTTCTTTGTGAGTTTGGACTGTGTTTTATGCTTCAGATTTTCTTTCTCTACTTCATAGATATTAAGCATGAATTTAGGAAGAATTTGCAGTCTCTTGCTGCATGAATGTAACAACTTAATTCTACTGCTTTGATCAGTTCTTCATAATAACTTTTCATATGAAATTTTAGGCACTACATAAATATGAAAAACTTTCAGATTTGGACATGACTATTCACACAAGTGCTTGACTGGTTCATTTACTAAGACTGCAGCATGGCATATATACGTATGTTCATGTTTCATTTTCATTAGCTCTTACTTCAGTCTTTTTCCAGAGATAGTTGTCACTCAAGCACTCATAGCAGATACGTGCTTGCCTACATGGCTAAACTCAAAACATCATTTGGGACATTAAAGATGCAAATGCATTAACTGGACTAGCAAAACATCATTAAATTTCTGTGTGGGACACTACACTTTAATAATTAAAATTCTTTCTGAATTAAAGTAGCTCCAGTTTGGTTTATTCATTCAATGAACTGAGTAAAAAATGATCGAACATCACTGATTTCTAAATCCAGTCTTCATTCATTCAGCTTAATTTTCCCAAGTACCCACACGTAGATGAGTGCTAAAAAACTTTGGCCCTAAGGACACAGTTTTAGAATAGAAACAGGTAGAACAAAATAGTCATTTTAATGAATATAAGCCAACTTGTGCTTCCAAATATATAATTCTAAAGGAATACAAGAAGAAGCTGAGCTGCCAAGGAAGATAAGAAACGATAACTTTTATTAAAGAGAACAGACGATATGGTATTTTGAAGCACATGCTCGTAGACTTACAGTTGTGAATGGCAGATTAGTTTTACTTCATTAGAGAGGATCTAATGATTCTTTTGACTACAAAAGCAAAAAGAAAAATTTCATACAATTGGAAAGAATAATATTTATTTCTAGAAAAAATAAGTGAACTCATTCTTTGAATGCATTAATAAAACTTTATGAATACCAATTTTTTGTCATCTGTATTGCTTAAACGACATTAAGAAAATCAAGCTGTACACGTAAAAATCTACAGAATATTCACCAAACAGCACAATACAAGGAAATTTTTTTTCTTATATAGAGAAAAAACTTGCTGCAAACTTTCACAATCAGTGGCTTTCACATAAGACCCTCAGCCAATTTCCAGATCTCTAAAATCACCCAGCTTGACTATTGAAGTCAGCTGTGAAAATGTAAAAACAAAAACCTCCCAACATAATCTAAGTTTCAGTAGTGTATTTTCACAGTCAGTGCAGGATGCTCAATGAAAATCTGACCTATAGCTGTCAAGAGAAAATTCTTCAGCGGATGCAACAGAGCAATAGGAAGGTTGAAAGGGTCATCTGTAAATGCTGTAGTGCTGACCAGAAGTTCCCTGTCTGGGCTGGTAAGCCTGCGGTGTTTACAGAGGATGGCTGTGAACATTACAGTGAAGTAGGACCCCACAGAAGACATTTCACAACCCAAAATATTGTTTAAATAATTTATTGAGAGCTGCTGTATTAAATTGCCATGGCTAGAGGTGATAAATAATTTGGGTTTAGAAATACAAAATGTTTCAGAACTACACTGTATGAAAGGGGCCTCATTGTCAAATCTCATTAAACTTATTAGTTGAAAGATATCTTATATATCAAAGGTGAATTCAATTAGATCATATTACTTTTATAATAACTTCAGTGAGGCATAAATACACAAATCTTCTGTCCAGTATAGTCCACTATGATTCAAAGTTATTTATTTTGTATTAGTCTTATTTTTTAACTATTCAGCAAAGCCTCTTGCATGAGTTTTCCTTGGTATTAATATGAAACCTTACTACACAAAAAGGAAATTATAGATTTATTTTATTTTTTTGCCTCCATTGTTTCATGTCATAAACTATGTAAAGTAGTCCTGAATTCCCTAGGAAAAACTCTAAGAGTCATCAGATCACTAATACTAAATTCTGAGGTAAGTCTATTTTTCTATGGCTGTGTAAAATGAAAGAAAAGCACACTCCAAAATGAAGATACAATGATGCCACAATTCAAACTCTCAGAATATCTTTGGTCACTGTTCTTTCTCATGCCTATCTTTCAACAGTCTTCTGTGACTTTATAAATGCTCTTTTTTAATATAATTATTTAACATGGTTGTAATAATGTTTTTCAATTTGAAAATCAATACATTTTGTAAATTACTACCAGTTTAATATGAAGAACCCTTCTATTATAACCCCTGCTGTGCATGATAAATGACTCAAATGTTTCTAGGACAAACACTACAGAAAATTATATATTTGCTCAAGCAAAGAAAAAGAAAAATAGATCATTTATTTTGAGGTAATCAAATGCAATACATATTTTGCTGCTTTTAATTAAATAAATTCCATCCTGAAGTGTCATGAGATTTATCTGAGCATACATTGAGAACAGATATTACCATTATTAAAGCAAGAATGATTTTATTTTTATATCTCATGACAAAACAGAGAACAAACTCCACAATTTATATAAACAAAGGGTTCATATGCCATTTCATTTTTTCCCCTAATGTCAGACTTGGATGTCCTAAAACCAACTGACACAGCGATCTGAATTTCAGCTTTTATACGAACTACCTAGTTTTTACATAATCTATCACCAAGCCAGTATCCCTCTTTCTTCAAATTTTTGTCTTTCCCTGGAATAAATAGTTCAGATTATATTATCCACTACAATTTCTAAATTCATTAAACTAACCTAAAAGTAATGTTTAAGGCTTCTCAGAGAAAAGACAACCAAAAGTTACCTCCAGAAAACCAGCAACTGGAAGAATATAATTATTTTTTATTATTCAATTACATGTTGATGCCAGAAATAGAAATGCCTTTTGTCTTCTACATCAACACAGAAAAACGTATCATAAGGCCCTCTCATTCCTCTGACAAGTGAAGCAGGGCTAGTAAGAAATTATTTATGATTGGGGGGTGCAGTGGCAAAATCAATGGTGCTGCTGACTAGTCTTTGAACATGTCCCGATGTCAGCAGTTTTCCAAATGAAAATGTATAAATTTTAATGAAAAAATCCTCCTGAATTCAGGGAGGGTCTTTGGAGCCCCATGTTCTTATAGGCCAGGTGACCCATTCTTTCATTACAGCCCAATGTGCCGTATGCTGGTGACTTCACTTCCAAGCATCCCTAGAGGGGCCGCAGCAACTCAAAACAAAAATACTTCAGATTTCAGGCATTTCTGTTCAACAATTTATTTAACCTTCCTTTTCTTTACAAAACATTCAGCCTACAAATATCTTTATCCACCATCTACCTCTTAAGTTGACTCAGTGTTTTGGTATTTGAAAACTTCTAGTTAACTTGCTGCGGAATGCTATCGGTGTTAAGGTATGAGTTCCCGGGAAGACTGAACCTTCACCATTCTGGGTCAGGCATTTCCAAATTTGCATATTGTGAGGAAGCACGTATTTACAATTGTTTTTTTCTCTAAGCATCTGTCATCTGTCGCTGGTCCTTGCTGTCAATAGCATATTAGGCAAAGCAGTAAAAGTCGTAATAGGCTGTTCCTACATTTCAATTTGCTCAGGCAAATCCTTTGCATAGGTGGCAAGTGGTGCCTTTGATGGCAGTTTACATTCTGCCTCATTATAAAGTGATGACTAGCTCAAATAGAAGGAAACTAAAAGGAATTCATTAGATCTCCTTAAATCACCGTTTATCTTCTTTTGTTGGCCAAGAACAGATTCGGGGTTGTACTCTTGCTTCAGAATATTTAAGAATCAAAGGAGATAATTCCTTTCCCCAGCCTAAGAGCTGTGCTAAAGCTAAGCATTTACTTGATGATAGATGCTTATTATAATCACTTTCTAACAACACACAACTTGCTCAGCAATTAAAATCAATCATGCTGTTTAATGCCTCTTAATTTGGATACTTTAGATATGTTACATATGAAACTATTCCTTCCAGACTTGATTAGCTGTTTTTAATAATCTCCATTTCTCTTGAATCCTTCAACACACTTAATTTTACTATTTTCTTCTGTCACACCTATTTTTATTTCAGTGGAATCACTGGTCTCAAGATGTACAGTACATACCCTGCTCTCCTCTGTGGATTTTTAATCCATCTCTCTTCACATTCTAGCCAGGCACTCTGGAATATTGAGACTGTATAAATGTCAGTTAAACCACTTTATGTTCATGAATGAGAACAATCTCAGTCTATTTGCACAACTCCCATCATTTTAGCTTTAATGGTAAGATGCCACTAAAATTCTGAACTGATGCATGCAATTCTTCTTGTATGCTTTGGCAGTACATAGCTTGTTAATTGCAATCCCTCTTTTTCCATTGAACCTAATGAAACCCGTAACACTGAATTCCAGGTACTTCATTGTGGCGCTCAGTCATGCCTTTAAAACTGTAGTTTGAATTTCATGCCCCACCACTGTAGTCACACAATTGGGTAAAACAGTGGAAGGGCTGAAGACTCCCAAGACATCCTCTCCCTCATTCTGTAGAGATGTGGGCCTTGTAAGAGTAGTCTTGCCTCTGTAAGTCCTGCCCACTACCAAACTTGTGTGACATGAATACAGGAATATGGGGGTTCTGGTCTCAGCTTTTGATAAAAGCATGAGCTTGCACTGTGTGACAGACGGGATTCAGAACAATTTCCAGTTTCAGAATCAAAAACCATATTGCCATGACATTACTATTATTTCAGTTTGGGGGGGAAGGCTTAAACCAAAAAGGAAACGGCTGAAGCAAATGAAATGTAAACTGTTAGGTAAGCTTTCATTTCAATAATACCCTCTTTTCCTTTTTCTGACCTTTCCCCATCCAGGCTTGATAATCTCTTAGATGGTATCAGAGATGGCAAAGGTTATAAGATTTATCTGAGGTATGATATTATAGCTGTTAAAACCTTGAACTAGTGCCTTTAGAAAAATGCACAGAAAAGGATAAAGAAGAACTGCAAAGTTTTTTTAAAAAACCTATCTATCTTCTGTCTCCAGGACTTACTGCTACTTGCAGCTTGAAACACAGATGCAGCAAACAGACTTAGCAATCTCTTCAGGTCCTGATACACTCACACCATCATTATGTAGCTTTCCCATGTCAGACCCAAAATTGCAGTCATCACCAGCTATGGTGCATGATTTTTAAATAGAAGGCAAAGACAGACAGAAATGGTGAAGAATCTCAAAACAGATAAAATCTATTTATCTTTAACTAATTTGAACAATACAGACTTTCCCCCATCTGTGCCAGGAACACTGAATAGATGAATTCACCAATATCTTTATTTGTTCCTATACTAGTTGTGGGGGGAAGGAAGAAAAAAAAGAATAAAAGAGAGTGAGTGTACAGGTTCAGGTGTTCTTCAGTATTTATGGAGAAAAGCAATGATGCCTGCTTATGTCATTATGGCATCTAAAATGTCACAGCATCCTGCCATCATGACACCAGAAGATGAGAAACACCGGATTTAGATAATCCTAGATTCAGAATCAGAGTGCTGGAGGAGATTTTAAGAGGTAATTCAATTTATCTCCATATCTCTAAGCAAAAATCAGCTTTTGCTGCATCATTTCTCAGTGCCTTGCCATGCCTGTTTCTAAACATCCTCCTTCAGACAGATGCTGGACCCCAAAGCTACCTATTTTTGTCCCTTATTGTCCTTGTCACTAGAAAATTCTCCCTAATATTTAATCAGAATATATTTTAAATGTTTACTGTGTGTCCTAGCCATTATGGAAGCAGATAACAAGATAACAGATACTTTTCTTCACCCTAACAACAGCCTGTTTGCACTTTGCATTTTCTCCTAACAGTTTTTCTTTTCCAGATTAAACAAATCTAATTCCTTGTCTCCTTTTTTGTAAACCAAGTTTCTTATGTTCTTGACGGATCTCATAATACTTTTGGGAATGCTCTAAGAGTATGCCACGTTTTTCCTGAAAATGCTAAAATTGGGGTCCAGATGAGTTTCATCAAGATCATTTTGAATTTCTTATGCTGTTTTTTGCATGTTACTAGTCCCTTCTAATCTGGTTTGCCTGCACAGTGGTTAGGCTCACTGCCTCCAGCCCACATTCCCAAATTCTGACATCTTCATTTCCCTTCACAAATCCTAAAACACAATCACTTCCAATGCTAATCATCTCCCGTTAGATCTCTTCACTAACGGATTCATTCATTCATCCATTTCAAAAGTCATTTCCCAGCACAACCTGGGGGGCAGATCAGGACCCTTTCTTGCTCAAACACAACCTCCTTGTTTCTGATTTTGCAGAATTTATTTATGAGTGTGTTTCTGAGGCTGAGTTTGACCTTCCATAACCAACAGAAATCTCCAGGCACTGCATGCATGCCCAGTGTCTGTGCTCCTCTCCCACATGCTCATGTCACATGTGCCTTACATTCACAGCTGGCACACAGATGTGCCTAAGCACAAAAAGACTGCCCGTTTTCCCTAGTTCTGTAAGAACAATAATAACAACGACAACAATCATAATAGCAAAAAGACCCCTGACTTCCGTCAAAGTGCAGGAAAGATTCCCGCCCCCCCCTCCCCCTTCAGTTACAAAAGAACAAATATAAACAAATAAAATTGAACAAAGAACATTTTGACTGAGTAACAAGGCAAAATGAAGAGGAGGAAGAGGGCAGATGTGAGCACCTTCATATAATTACTGAAGCAGGAGAAGATGTACCATCATATATTTAGTGTACAAGCAGACATATTGAGATGTAGGAGCTAATCTGAGGTCTCAGCTCCAGTTAGTAACCTAGAGCACCTCAAGAGTATCCTGCTCTTCTGGTTTTAATCAGCACTCTGTACTTCTAAATATTATCTGCATGTCATCTATTTCAGGAACACTAAAATCTACTGACCAAAAACACACATACATATATATATTAATATACATATGAAACCAAAATATTTTAATAAGGGAATTTTTAAGTTAAACTGATATCAAAATGGTCTTATTTTAAGATACAGTGCTTTTGTCACCAATTATATCTTTAGGTTGATCCACAAATAAATAAATTGCATTCATTAAATATCTTCAGCCAAATTAAATGACTTTAAAAACACTATGGTCTAGAATTTAGTAGAATGTTTCGTTTCTGTATGAGAACCTCAGTAAAAATAAACTTGTTCAGTATAAACATAGTAATCGTACAATAATATAATATAATAACTAAAATATTATAGTATCATATAATACAATAATATAGGTTTGAAAAGATATATTAATAGTAAGATTATAAGCAGCCAAAAATAATGATACAAGAACCTTATTCTTAAGTAATCTTACCTAAGAATTACAAGATACTTACTTCAAATTGTTGCTGAAACATTTGGAAGGAATAGTATAACAGATTTGGGGAAGGGCAGCAAAACAAAAGCAAGGAGGTAAAATTGAGATTAAATCTCAACTATAGATATCTAAAGAAGGAACAAGACATCTTGAGAGGATTGTTGAAACCTTAGGACAAATATCCCCAATGAAACTATTAAGGGAGTCAAGCATTCATCGGGACTTTGTCAGAGCTGTCAGAGCACTGGACTATGCAAGAAGATAAAGAAAAGTAAGCCTGCAGCTGTTTGCTGAAAGGGTGTCCATTACGTTTCCTTAGGTATTGTTAATCGATAAATTACAGCTCCTACTTCACTTTTTTAGAGATTCCTAAAGGTGCAAGCTGTCACTGTTCCTTCTACTTGGTACCAGCTCTCTCCCACTTTATTAACTCACCTGACAGCCTTTAGCCACCCTCTTTGATATCACCTTTGATACTACCTACTAATAAATGCTGTACTAACAGCATGATCTTTATGAAAAAAATAATTGCTATGAAGCTTTAAATATTTTGGTTTCCGTCATCACAAGGACTTCCTGATCACAGAAATACTTGCTTTGGTGATGAGAGCAGTAAAGCAAAAACACAGAGATCAGCTCTCTGGAAATCCTTCTGACATTCACAAATGCTAGTGTTTTGTAAGCTGTGAAATATATTGATTCCAGAGATACACATCCGGAAGCACAGCAGTTTGTTATTATCTCTTCTTTGCCATTGCTGTTGAATGATGTCTCCCAAGCCACTGCATACATAAAACAGTACATGTGTTTCACCTTTAAAATGTTTTATCTTCGTGTTTTAACTTTTAACTCTCCCCTGAGAAACCATATATGTTAAGAGATTACTTCATTCTTCAGAGCCAGAGAAAGTTTTAAGCAAATAGCTTGAGTCTGTTATCACACAATCTGTATGAAAAGGAGCATTTTATAATGATCAAGCTCAAACAAACCCCCATATTCTTTTTCTCCAACTGTATTTTGTAAATGCCAATCTAGCTTCTTTTCCAGTATGTTTAGGTGCCTTAAATTTGAAAGAAAAATGTCTGAATGAAATGAAGAACAGTAGATATTATTTCTTCCTCGAAACAGAGATGCAGGGAGATATTTTTTACTCTTTACAGGTGAAGCCTGAGAGAAGGAATCCCATGCTGATTTGTTTTTCGAACTAACCTTGACACATACCTAGGGAAACGATGTACTTGACTAGAATTGGAAGCTACTTTAGAGAAACATGGAAAACAAAAGACAATAGCAAGTCAGAAAGGTACCTTCTTACAACATCTTCTCCATTCCAACATGGGAGTCCATCAGCAGCTGCCAACTCATTGCCGCACAGCTGATCAGCCAGGCCACCGTAAAAGGCTCTGTAGAGCCGGAGGTGGCTGATAAATTCTCTGTACAGGGGAACACAGGAAATAATTGACAGTGTCAATCAATAACATTAAACAGTACTGCTGTTGTGTGTTTCTACATGAAGTTAAAGAATACGCTTATTCTATTACTCTCCATTGGTTCCAATGATTATTTAAATCAATTTTTCAATTTCCTGTTAGATAACTTTGATCTTCTCAGATACACTTTAGTAGTTTGCAAAGTTGATACTCTCACTGGTCAAAGTAGAAAAAAAATAATACTTTATTCATGCTCTGGAACACAAATTCTTTTCCTCCAACCTAAAATTTTCCTGCATAGTTGTGATACAGTTTGCAATGCTACACTTGCACAAATATACTGAAAAATGTTCCCCAACAAAGCATAGCAAATAAAAAAATAAGTACATATGAATAAGTAATCTGTTTTTCAAAAGTGCTATCAACTAGTCCCCTACACAGTGTTATAAAAACTACAAAGAGTATTTGTTAGTTATGGAGCAGCTCAAGATTTAGGTAAGATGGGTTTAGCATGTAGGTGTTAAATATTTAGTGGATATTTAAATAACTGTCTGAGAAATGACATCAGTTTTATCATGTGCTGTGCTGGTAGGTTATAAATTATGTATTGCTATATTATATATGTCAAGATGCCCAGAGCTAATGATAAGCTTTTGTACTTAAAACAAATTGATGACTTTTTAGTTAGTATGTTTTTAACTGGACTGTGATACTTATGTTTATAAATTCTTTGCTTAGGTATTGAAAAATCTCCCCCTGGGAGGCCCATTCCTGCTGTGAAAATTTAAATATTTATTAATTCTGGTTTAGAACATCACACTATACTGAGTTATCTATGACCCACAGGCACAAAGGCAGGCACCAGTAGACGCTGTATTCATTGTTCTGTAAGCCAGCAAGCTTCACTGTATGTTAACCTCTTGTATGGTGTCTGGAGTTGTGAAAAAATGCCATATTCTATACATTTCCCCATATCTAGTTAATGTAGGCATAAGGAATCAAATTGTTAAGTATTGTTTACTCCAAATTAAAACAGATAAAACATGAGTGATTATATACAGTCTGTCATTTAAAGAGCCACATGTTCTTTCTTGTAATTGTAGGGCAAATATTTTACACAAACCACAGTGACTGAGATTTACTACGCCTTCTAAATTTGGTAGAAGTGCCCAACCAAGTCTAATACTGCAGTACTGAAAATCTCAGGTCGGGTGAATATTAAGTATACATCATATAATTGCCTATGCGCAATATATTTTAAATATGTAAATATGATTCATTCACACTCTCCCATATATGAAGTCATATCTTGTATTTCTCCATTCCCAGAACTGCACAGTATGTTTGCTATTTTCCTCCATTTCCCATTGAGTGGGATTGATTTTGATTTTGTCTGTGCTTTGGGCTTACATTCTGGATGAAAACTAGTGTTCAGA
Source organism: Ibycter americanus (assembly GCA_035590275.1). NCBI lineage: Eukaryota > Metazoa > Chordata > Aves > Falconiformes > Falconidae > Ibycter > Ibycter americanus. The sequence goes on along the minus strand of JAVJGI010000014.1, from coordinate 53,393,819 downwards.
GAGTCCTCTCATTGCAAACAGTTGGTATTTCTTCTTCTGCACAATCAGTCCATGTATAACACAGAAATTAAAATAAATATAGCTGCCATAATATCTTGTGACAAACTGCAATCTAACAGAAAGGTCATTCAGTTTATGAGTAAATACATCCTGAGGCAAAGCTAAAGTTAATACAGAAGTAATAACTGATTTCAGCCCCTGTTTATGTCTGACCATAGTTAGAAGGGCAGATGGTATGAATGTCAATTTTCACATCATCATCTTCTAGACCAGATAGCATGTAATTATAGGCAGCTGAGCACAAATGTGCAATTACAGTCAGTGGAAACTGCAGATACCTCTTATCTGTTTATTTGGAAATGTTCAATTTTTTACAGTTTTATTCTCTGTGCTAAAAGCTGTCTGCAATGTTAAGTTCCGGAGGAAAAAACATTATATACTTTCAAGTTTGTACGTTACTATGGAAGGTTCTGCTTAGAACTTTTTTAAATTCATCTGACAATTTTTGTTGTCAAAAGCACAGAGGAATTTCTTTTTCTTCTTGTACCATGCAGTACTACAAAATACTAGCTTAGGTCTGATTGTAAAAATAATTTAGGAAAAGTTCAGGCAGAGACAGTCCACCATGTATGTACTTGAAAATGTAAACTTTAATCTAGGTATGCATTTGAAAAATATTAGGAAATCAAGGAACTCTTAGGAGTCACACATTTAATGGAATATTTTTGTTCATTTGTTTTCCCTCAGACAACTGCCATCAATCAAGTCTACGCTGTTTGGGAGAAACCTGTTCTTTTCAGCTAAAGCCTGTGAAACATGCTGAGAGCAGCCTGCTGCCAGAAGTCCATGGGAGGTAAATAAAGTGGCGTTAGACTCGGAGAACAGCGCTTCCTTAAAAGCAGGCTGCAAGCATTTGCTGAAGTCACTCTTCCACATGAGGAATTGTTACAGTTGCCATGGGAATATAAAATGAAATATAAAGTGATTGTGACTAATAAGGAAGGAGGTGATCCCGGAGGCAGCAAATGAAGATGATATCAACTATGAAGTTGTTAAACTGAAATCTGTGTCAGTGGATCTCAAACCTTCTCCCCCCTCCCTCCGCCTTTTTAGTGTAGCGCCTGTTGCATGCCATAAAGCGCTTCCAGCATCTCAGGCAGGCAGAAATCATGGGAAAACAATATTGCTTTGTGCTGCCCACTGCCCCTCATGCCCCTTAAGGTCTCTTGGGTAATCCTCCTGAGGTGAATCCAGGCACCGTTCATTTTGAAACATGGAACAGTCCTGGATTAAGTGAGATGTTAGAATACAGTGTCATGTTTGCAGAGTGCTAGCAATCAGAACATCAAGAACTTGCTTAGCTACATAAAACCAAGAAAATATGCCTGTATAATGGGTATTCCCTGATGGACTTCTGTGCTAGCTACAGCAAACTTCTGTTTTGCCTCTCTTTCCATTCCCACGATGTTCTCTAAATCCTGTGTTTGTCTGGGTTTTTTTTTCCTCCACTATTTGGAACATGAAGGACCTTGCACTAACAAGAATGGTCTGCCTTTGAAGCTCAGAGGCACTTTTTCTTCTGCAGACATCAGGAGTGAGAAATTATTCCCTGCAATCCTCTCACGTCAGTTTCCTTCTGCACTGCACAGTGAAATGAAAGGAAAAAGGGACAAAGAAAACCTCTCTGTGTTTTAGCAAACACTGTGATAGAAATGAAATTTCTCATTTTAACTTTGTACTTTACTTGCATAATAGGGCCTTTTGTCTCAACTCAACAAGACTATCCTTACTCCTTACAGTGCTATTACTCCTTAGAGTCATTAAATACTTGAGTAATTTGACTAAAGATAGACTGGCCTTTGAGATGCCCTCCGCTATCCAGGATATCTGCAGAAGGCTGGAATATACGATACAACTTACAGGATACCTGCATTGTTCTTGGCAGCGGAAAATCAGCTGGGATACCAGAGGGCATCCTCAAGTGGCACTGGATGCTTGTACTTCTGTGGGCAGCTGAATTCAGTCCTCTCCACAGACTATACTGGCAGTTTAAACACCTAGCTCATATGCAGTTAGGCAAATTTTACCCTGTAATGCTGAGCCAGGTATAAATCAAATCTCCAATGTCTTTGCAATCACCTCAATTCGCTATATACTGGCAAAAGAGCCAGAGGAAAAAAAAAAATCAGCTGGACTTGCTTAAATGAGGATTTCAATATTTAACCCCAAATGCTTACTTATCTCACTTTTTACAGTAGAGATGTATGTAAGAACATTCTTTTTCTTTTGTCTGATCAATTTGTACAAATAGTCTTCTGACAAAAGTCACAATCATTTTTTGACAGATCTAATAATGTCTGATGATGTGCCGGTTAAATGTAATTTGAAAATTTACACATAAAGATAGAGCTAATGTTCAGAATCTATCAGTGTTGCCCACTCTTTTAAATACTTTAAATCACACCAAATGACTCCAGTCATATGTCCATTATTTCAGAAAACAGAATCTAATCACAAAATTACTCTTTCCAAAATGTAACAGACTGTGTTGCTGAAATGCTTCATTCTTTGCAGTCTGTATTTAGTAATTCATTCTCTAGTAATGCATGCCATTGCATTGAATATAATCTATTCTGTTGTAAAATTATTGGCTTACTTCAGTATGTCTTTCTGGCTGTAAAACTAATGTCTTACTTTCTTCTGTTGGTGAGGGTTTCTTCACTGTCTCTTGAGAACAACTTCAACACTTGATTATCTTTGTTCTGATCAAAGGAGCAACCTGGAGACTGTGTAGGCTTCCTTACAGGAGGACCACATACTTTGTTCACCTAAAAGGAAAAAAAGCCACAAGAAGGAAAGAACCGATGTAAACAAAAAATATTATGTCTCTCTCAATTAATTTTAAGCCCATTTTAATGAGAGAAAGTTCCGTGGACATTAATCTAAGAAATTTATCATTATCATACTTCTCAGCACTACATCCATAATGAATGCAGTAAACACAGTTATAGTAGGAAAAAAACCCAACAAAATCACTCCGTTTGAAGGAACACCAGGTGTATAAGCAAGACACCACATGTATTTTATTGACTGTGGCATTTTTTCTTCCTGTAACGAAAGTGTATTGTCATGCAGGCAGTAACAGCAACCTCAGAGAACATGATGTGTTGTGAACAGCAGCATATTTCCACCTTTTCTGTAATATACCTCAATCACATTTTTAATATGCATTGAACTTTGTGATTTCTTTCAGGGTTGATGAATTATTATGGCATGTTCAGCACAGTTACCCAGAGCATACAGTGAACAGTCAGCATGGTGGAAACTTGCATTACAATGTTGCAAGATGTAAATTTAATGATCCAAGATGTAAGTTTAATGATTCAGACCATAGATGTTGAAAATATCAAGGGATTTTATATGTCTGGCTTTCTGATCTAGATGTCAATAGATACAAATTCACATGAACACCTATCTTCGTCTTTGAAAAACGTGATACTGAGTATTTTGTATGATAGAGTATACCAATTCATGTTTGTAGCTCATTATTCTTCCTAGTCATTGAATAAAAATAATTAGGGCAATACATATTTCTTAAATAAGAGATACTTTATGCTGGGGATCACATCAGACAAGATATTAAGCACACTGAACAGCACATATTTTGTGTAAGCTAGCACACATGCACTACTGAGAAACGTACACTGTATGTGATTTATGAAAACTTGGCTTCAATAGTTAGTCAACTTTTTTAAAAGAAAAAGGGACAGGAGATCACTGTTGGCTCTACGAAAGGGAAGGAGGCTCTGTCTCATGACAGGCATGGGTTAGGCGTGTGGGCTGTTGTAGGTCTTAGGTGCTTTGCATATCTGAAAGAGCCACCTTAGCTGTCCAGGCACTCTTGGAGACTGACTGCAGGGTGGGAGGGAGCCTGTGAGGGTAGCAGAAAGATTGTGATGAATCACTGGCTAATACAGACCCTAAGCAGATGAGTACCACTCCTTTGTATCAGGGGAAAAAAGGAAGAAAGAAAAAAAAATTGGCTCCAGTTATAGTAAAGTGGAAAAAACATATTCATTCAGCTCCACTAGGAAGGCAGGAGAATCCACAGCTATCTCTATTTCCTGAATTTACAATAAAATCTCATTGTATTTTACTCTGACTAAAATGAACAAATAAAGAAAATAAATAATTTTTACAGTCATAGTGGCTTGGAATATGGATGATATTTGTTTTATATGTATTATACACTTGCTTCAAAACACTGTATAATGACCTTTCTCACTGGTTATGCTCTTTGAGTGAATGTCTCAAGCAATGCCTTGTGCAATAGTGGGAAATTTGCATTCACTGGTATTTTTAAAAATAAACCTTAGTTTCAAATACAAAATCTTTCTTAAAAAATTAATCTTGGGTAAACTTTATATATATAAATACCATAAAAATCCAGTCATTATCTGAAATGTGTTTTTAAGAACTGTTATTTTTTTTCCAAAAGTGTGTACAGCGCCATGTACACCTCTGCCATTCCCACAAAGAAGTGCACGTCAGTAATCATACCGCTGAGAACACAGTTCTGTTAATGACAGCAACAGCTCTCACGGCTGAAAGTTAGCTCAACAGTCTTTAGCAAAGTCACTTACTTCTTCAGACATAGTTTCTGCAGGATGAGCTACTCCAGCATGTAAAATGATGACATTATCATCTGTTACCTTTCTCATAACTCTGATATTTAAACTCCTGGGACCACTAACTGACCATCTGGCTTTGTGTGGTGTTGGTTCTTCTTTTTGTGTTTGGTACATCACACTTGTATCACTTACACAACTGAACCCAATCTGTCGTCTTCTAACTGTTCACTAGTGGCCATCACTTTTATGTCACGTTTAAACCATTGACAGTATTTGCATGGCAAATGAACTTTTGCCTCCCTCACTGGCCCAGTCTTCCCTGTCACCTGGCTTCTTCAGATCATATAGTCTGATCTTGCCTTCAGGTGCCCATTCTGCCTGTGACCCAAATAATTTACAACCAAAATGTCAGTATTTCATTTCCCAGTACATGGCTGATGATAGTCTAACAAATAGATAAATATACTTTCCATAATAAAGTCTGCTTTTTTTTTTTTAATGCATTCTTTACGTCTCCAGGAATAAGTAGATGGTATAAATGTAACACCACTTAGTTGTATTTCCCATGTTTTCTGAAAGACTACAACTATACCCCTTAGCTACATTGCTTCTTAATTTTCAGTTTTCGGGTTGCAAAATTAACCTTCCAAGTAAAAATTCATTCAGTGCTATTACCACCAGCTCTGAGAGGCACAGACTAGAACCATAACTTTGAGAGAAGGGGAATGCTCTCATTACACTAATGATCTAACAAATGACCATTTTGCAGCAGTATTTGATGGGAATGTATTCTTACTACCTTCTAGTTTCACTGAAAGGGTATTCCCACTGAATGTTTCCACAAACCGAGCGTTTTTCTTGGCTTCAAACACAAAATCCTCAAAGAGTGTATAAAATGATTCTCGAAGGGGACCACAAATACCCTGGGAAAAGTGAGACTGAAAAATGACCAAAAATACTGCTCAGGAGAGAATTACACATCTCACTAAGTTTCAGGAAGAATTAAAGACTGCTATAATATTTTAAAACAGAAAAGCATCAAACCAACTTACTAGGGGGTTTTCTGTTGTTTTGTTGGGGTTTTGGGGGGTTGGGGTTTCTTTTTTTTTGGTCAAGTGTTCTTAAATACTGCATAATATTTAAAGGCACAATAAGAACCCTCAAAAAATGATAAAACTCCTGATTTTCACAGTTCAGACAAACCTATTCTCATTATACTCAGCATGCTGTTATTATGCACAATTTGTATGCCACAGTATGATGACTGGGTTAATTAAAAGCTCTTGTAATAACCATGCAGTTAAATTCCAATTAGTGCCACACATGAACTTTATGGCAGTTTGATTTTGCTTGGTGCAATTCCATAGAACATCTACTTATGGTTATTTACAGTTTGGAAAACCAGAGCATCATAAACCTTTGCATTTACACAGGACTCGACAATGATGTGAGCATCATATTGATAATGGTGGGACACTGTCCTCTTAAGTTCACATGCTCAACAGGAGAAATCAGTCACATTCTTAGGTTTGGTTTGTTTGTTGTTTGTGGGGTTTTTTCCATCACAGAAATGGTTCCTTCTGACCCCTGCATTTCTGCTGAAATGATTTTATGCCAAATGACTGAAGCAAACCAAATGCACAGTCCTGTGGTGTGCTTCAAACTAGATATGCCAAGTCTCAGTAATTAGCTATGCCATAATCTTTAAACGCTGCCACTGTGCCAGAAATAAGTCTCAGGAATCCTGAGAGACCCTCTGCTTCACTTTAGGTCATAGGCTGTTGTGAAATACACAAAAAAGATTAGCATCTTCTAGTCTTGCAGTGTGTCTGTAGTCTGTTTCACTAGCTCTTACTGCTGTGCATAGTAACAGGGAAGAAAATGCTTCTCTAGATATAAAACCTCTTGGGCTTAGACTCAGCTCTAGCTGGGTACCAGAACCAGGAGTCTGAAAATTGCCCATCTTTTATGTTTAACTGTTTCATGCTTGTTTTGTTACATTCAGCAAGCAGTGTAAGTTTTTGATACATATATATACAGGATTTCCTGTAAATGGGGTATGCGTCAAGTATTCGCTAGATTGACACGGTCTCTCAGACCCGTAAGCCATCAGTGTGGCCATAGTCCATGCAGACAGTTAAAACTCCTTTTATTTAATGCACGTTTTAGTTAGTCATTAGTCTTGTGGCTTTCAGTTCTAGCTATCAGATCACAAACTTGTCATCATCCCTTACAGTTAAATCCCCTCAAACACTCAGGAGCAAATGGATAGCTGAAGTCTAGTAAGTCTAAAACAAAGCTAGAATGAGATGGCAGGGATGGACTGGTTGAAAACACATTTGTTACAAAAAACCTGTGGCTGAGTGAATTTTGTTTTATTTTCTAGGAATACACAAGTGAATACTTTCTTGAGAAACAGATTCTTGATGAGTCACAAGCACTTCCAGCAACAGATTACTAATCAAACTACCCAAAATATTCATCCAGAAAAACAATGCATTAAATGTTTATGACATTTCAGATTTAATCCTTGCAAGTGGATGTGTAATACTGTCAGATAGTTGGCTGTGTGTCAGACAGGGGAGAAAAAGACCCATACAGCATGCTCGCTCTTGTAGCTCATTCTGCAAGCAGCACGGGAGCAGGCAGCTTCCCTGCCACCAGGCAACACAGGGGCTTGGCACCTTCTGATCATCTGAGCAGGTGAAAACGAAGATTTCTCAAAGATTAGCTGCTCCTTTTAAATTGCAATACTCTCCAGCCGAGCTCCTGCTGCAGGAGGCGATATGCCCCCGAGTTTCCCTCGTTTGTCTTCACCTAGTGAAGCCGCAAGAGGGGGCAGCGGCATTTCCCCGTCTCCCAGCACTCGCGCAGGTTGTTACCGTTTGCTGCTTAAAACGGCTGTTTGTTTAGTATCAGGCTTCTGTTGCAAAGGAAAACGTATCTTGACATGTGAGAGCATGCACATGTGCATGGAAGATTAAAATATTCGTTACTGAGACAAAATTAAAAGTTCTTGAAAACAAGAAGAGCAAGCATTTGGTACAACAGGCCGTTTTCCCTTCAGAACAGGAAAAAAGATGTTAATGAGATTGTTTTAGGAAAGCGCGGTGGAGTACCACCAGTGTTTACAACTCAGGAAAATCATGCAGAAATTGTGTACTATTTCCTTTGTTTTCTTTGTAAATTTTGTGTTCTTTATCTGTGACTACTTGTCTCTTTCTCCACTGCAGCCCCAGGACTCTTGGGAATACATCTTAGGCATCCAGAACTCTATGTGAGCTCAGGAGTTACAGCGGCAACTGGTAAGTTTCACACATGGGTTTAATAATTTCACAGAACTTGCAAGAGAAGTCCAAGACAAGCTGAAAGGGGCAAATACTGTGAATGACAGCCTAGAGAATTACAGAGTAAAGCTGATATTTAGAATAATGCTTGCACAAATTATTAAACACTCAATTTATAATCACCTGCAAGACAAACTTTAAATGGACTTGCCACGTGAGGATAATTTCAAAGCAATTTTATTCAAAGTTGTAATTAAAAGCTCAGGTGATACAGGGAAAAGTGCATTTATAATTTTTCAAATGATACAAAGTTGGAAGTTGTTTCAGGCTCAAGACATAACCAATCCAATTCAAAGCAGCTTTGTTAAATGTAGTAGTTTGCCCCACACGGAACCAGATGGTACTGAGCAAAGACAAATGCAAACTGCAAGATATCCAAAATGCAGACCCACCTGCAAGGCAGTGGTAGCCTCCCCAGAAAAAATGGAAAGGATTACATGTTGGGGAAAAAAAAAAAAAAAGGAAAATAATTTTCTGTGATATATAAATAAAAGTACAACTTTGAGATACTGAGCTAATTATTCCACTCTATTGGCTACTTAGCACGGCATCAATGGCATTGCTGTACACCTTTTTGGGGAAATCTACAGTCAAGATGGAGGAACAAGGAAGACACAAAAATGTGAAGAGTTTGCAAACCGGTTTTTTTTAATCAGTGGTTTTTATATACAGTTTTGCAAAAGACTGCTGTCCAAGCTGTTGGATTCTGGGAGCCACTGTCCACAACTTTCATGTGAATGAGATTCGTATCCTCCTCCTACCACTCCATCTACCAAAACCAATGCTCCAGCCCAAGTTCTTGAGACTGTTCTCATATCTTGTCAGTTTTTAATTATCTCTGATTTCCTTCATAATTTTGCATCTTCTGATTGTAAAATAAAATCTAATAGCCCACTAAATATTAGTTACTTAATATACTTTTAATTTGTGTCTTCTGCTCTTTAATTACTAAAACCTTAAATGGTTTTAATTCTGCTGCTCCTTTCATGAGGGACTAACACTCAGCAAGTCTGCCAGTAAAAATAGTTTATCCTTCTGAATGGGGGTGGGAGGAAAGGAAATTTTTTTTTTTTTTAATGGTTTAATGTCAGGGGAAATCCTAATGTTCTCAGCCAAGTTACCCTGCAGCCAGAATACAGCACTGCCAGTTCAAACTCTTCAAAGGCAGTTCAACAAAAACTGCTTCTTGTGAGAGGCTGCCAGCTCTCCCGATCCAAGTCTGCTTCAGTGGATGCCAAGGTGTTTCATTTATGTTCAGTGAAAACACTCTGTGATTCTCCTCTGAAAAGCAATTATATAAAACCGGCAGTAGCCCTTTCCAAAGATCAGCTGCCTGTGTGTAGTTAGACTGATCTATCTATGCTCTTTAGTGGTTAAAATATACTTTATTGCTCTTTACTTCTGTGTGCCCTGCAAGTACAGGTCTGACGTAGAGGGCTAGTATTATGCCTTCTTGTCTGATACAGGCAGAATTGTTCATTAAATCTAAGTCTACCCAGGGTCACCTATGTAAACCAAAAGAAATGCTGTAGGAATGTGACTATCAATGAAAGCAGAAACAGGGCTCTATAACCTTTATCAGGCATGTTACTCACTTAAAACAAAAAGCATATTACAACTTACAATACATAAAGAATTTGTGGAAGCAAATCAAGTTGGCTGCATCAGTGTATCTGCATGATGTATTTACACTTCGTGGCAAGCTGCAATTTATGTTCCAAAATTGTGAAAAGGAGAGGAGTTTTGAATGTAATATCTGCAACAAAAGTATGTAGGTCAATGAAATCACACACACTTACAGTAACAGTCATAATGTATTATTTCATTTAGAATAAGACACTGTCAACAACTCTTTACATAACTGGAGGGTCACTTTTCCATGGTAATAAAGAATCAAAAACAATCAGGGCGAGGTGGGGGGAAAGATGAGGAAAAACCCCCGCTATGTAGTTAGTCAGCATTTCAGAGAACATAGGTGTTTCTCCCCCATTCCAAACTACATCTTATGAGATGGTGGTTTTGCTTCCTCTATCTGTATATTAAGTGTTTCAGTGTCTCCTCATCCTCCTATTTGAACCTGGACAAACGAGTATCCTTTGAAGATCTTCTGTGATGTGTAAGACCGTCACTTATTCATACATGTTCATATCATTTCAGTCTGAAAAACCAATTTGCTTCAAGATCTCTGGATTTACCCTCACAAAGCTTTTCTCTTCCAGTGCAAAGGATTGTTAGTGGTTTAAGGGCCAACGGAGACACCAGAAGTCTACTGAGCTCAGTAGCTCTTTGTGAACTGTTGCTCTGTTTCACAATGAAAAGGAAGAGCACAGAAAAAAGAAAACACATAGCCTACAAGAAAGGATTCTTAGTTGACTTCTTCCTTTACATTTGTTCGTGCCTCTTACTTCACATTGGGAAAGCAGTGAAAAGCCTCCTTTCTTCTCTTTCTGCAAATACAAAGAACCAGACTGCAGTATGTTCAGCCTCTTGGAGCATCTTCCTTACCCTCAGGTCAGGTCCCCAGTGGACACATTCAGACAAGCCTGCCATGGTGCCAAAGCAGAGTTACACATCTAGCACATCACCTAAAACCAAAACATGATGGCAGCCCTGACTGCTTACTTCACAGTTCTCAGGGTCCCTATGCTGACATTGGAAAGAGGAAGGCCGTTTTGGATCTGTGCACTTTGCCCAAATTTTGCCTAATCTTCTACTAAGACAGAAAGAAGGGGAGGTATATTAAAGATCCTATGCTTTCCTGACAAAAGAGATCTCAATCTTAAGAAGGAAGTGCAGCAAACTGAAAGATTCAAGTAATTTCAAATTGTGAAGTGGATTTGCTCTAAATACATTAAATAGGAATGCATAATGCACGCTATATGTTCCTACTTTATCTACTTGGCAGTCTATACTGAACATACCTTATGCAAACCTGCACTCATTGCTTGCCAAAGCTCTCTGTGTGTGTGTTGACAAGTGTGATGGGTTGACCTTTGGGGGTAGGTCTCTTCTCCCAGATAACAAGTGACAGAACAAGAGGAAATGGTCTCAAGTTATGCCAGGGGAGGTGTAGGTTGGATATTAGGAAAAATTTCTTCACTGAAAGGGTGGTGAAGCATTGGAACAGGCTGCTGAGGGACACGGTGGAATCACCATCCCTGGAAGTGTTTAAAAAACACATAGATGTGGTGCTTAGGGACATGGCTTAGCAGTGACCTTGGCAGTCCTGTGTTAACAGTTGGACTTGATGATCTTAAAGGTCTTTTCCAACCTAAATGATGCTATGATTCTATGACTGGCTGGCTGCCAGACCCCCACCCAGCTGCTCTCTCACTGCCTGTCCTCAACAGGACAGGGGGAGAAAATAAGATGAAAAAGCTCATGTGTCGAGATAAAGACAAGAAGATCAGTCACCAGTTACTGTCACAGACAAAACAGCCTCAGCCTGGGGAAGACGAATTTAATTTACTGTCAGTTAAAAACAGAGTATGATGGTGAGAAACAAAGATAAAACTAAAAACACCTTCTCTCGAGCCCCCTCCATCATCCCAGGCTCAACTTCCCTCTTTCCCCTCCCAATCCCCCTGCCTCTCCTCAGTCCCCCCAAGCGCTGCAGGAATGGGGGCTGTGGTCAGTCCGTAACACTTTCTCTCTGCCACTCCTTTGTCTTCACACGTTTCCCCTGCTCCAGCAAGGGGTTCTCCATAGGCTGCAGCGTGGAGGTCTGCTCCACCATGTTCTACTGCATGGGCTGCAGGGGCACAACCTGCTTTACCACGGTCTTCTCCACAGGCTGCAGGGTGGGTATCTGCTCCACAGGCTGCGGCACTCCTCCCCCTGCTCCTTCCTCGGCCCTGGTGTCTGCAGGGCTGTCTCTCTCACCTTCCCCCCTCACTCCTCACTGCCATGTAACATTTTTCCGCTTTCCTTAAATAGGCCTTCCCCAAGCCTCCACCGCCTTGGGCCTGCGGTGGGTGTGTTGGAGCCGGCCGTGCCTGGCCGCACCTCACAGAGGCCCCCGCAGCCCCCGCCAGCACCGGGGCACCTGCGCCCCGTACAGGTAACTCCCTGCAGGAGTTGCTGGGGAGGAACCTGGGCAATCTGGCAAACGAAATGAAAAAAACACTTTTCAGAAAACTGTGAGACATGAACTTGACACTGGATTTGAACCTCTTCTGAAGGTTTGAACCTTTGAACCTGAAATGTGTCCTCTCTCATTTCCATAAACGAAAGGATAATTGGCCGAAAGAAGAGGAATTGGAAATGATGTATCTTGAAACAGGTACCAAAAGCTGTGCCACCATATACTCAAATGCTGAGAAGCTGAGTAATGTAGCAATTATCTTTATTTAGATAGACACGGTTTCATGGCTTCATGTTCTGCTATTATATTTAAGAAATTCTTGACAGAAATGAGTGCTTCAGTGTTTGCACAAATTTGCCAGTGTACCACAAACCTTAAAATACAGACACTAATAAAATATTAGCCAGTGTATGCCCAGCAACGTGTATCATTTTTATTTTTTCTTTCCAATTTGTACTTGAGAAGTAATGCCCTGGTAAATGAAAGGAGCAGATCATACATTAACACACATTTCTCCAAACGTGGGCATAACTACAGACATACTATTGCCTCTGCATGATTCAGACCCCTTTCTCTACACATTAGAAGCAAGTGGACCAACTGCACTGGAAAAGGACACCAATTTTGAGCAGAATTCTGCAGCACAGAGTTTACAACAGGGATTCCAACATAGAAGAGATGCTCCAGGATGGGATTACCACTATTTTTATGTTAAATATGTTAAATGTTGTAGCAGAGATTTTGTTGTTATTTGGAAGACACCTATTTTAGTTACAAAATTTGTAAAACTACATGGGCATTTACAGTGGTAGTATATAGTGTGTGGAACAGAGGACAAGACTACAGAAATAAGGGTAATACTTCAGACCTCAGTAGGTCCAAGCTACTGAAATACATAGCAAGGACAGATCAAACCAGAAAAGATGGTCAAACCACTAAGTATGTTTAGGTAGGAAGAAAGTCTACTATTTAATGAAAACAACTTCTCATTAGTTACAAACAAGCCATAAACACTTTATTTTTGCTTTGTTTTCAAAGTTCTCCATTTTCTTTTCTGATGAATGAAGCCCAGTTCAGCCTCAGAAGAAAACCTTTTGACAGCAGCAAGGAGCTCTTCCACTTCAAAACAATGGGAAAACGAAATATAACACTAGAGGAATCTGAATTAGATAGGTCATGACTGCAGTACAGTTACTTCATGCTACATTAAAAAAAAAAAACAAAAAAACAAAAAAACTGATGTACAAAAATATGTCGTTCTTTATTATATAAGCACTACAGTTTTTCACAGCTACAGCTGGATGCATATCCATGAAGGGAGAGAAATGGATGGTGATGGTGTTCAACTGTGTTAGGTTTGATATCAAACCTTCCTTTAGAACACAATGATACTAGAATACAGACACGTATAAGATGAGGACTTTAAATCCAATTACTGTTCAGCAGTTTCCACAAATCAGTTTATATCGATCTTGTGAAGTAATATAAATTCATCAATTTATCAAGTAATTTAAATCCAGCAAAGTAACTATGGCAGAGACATAATGTCAAAAGCTTCAGGCAGAACTTCACATTTTATTCCAAAGTCCGCTTTGCTGAAAATTATGTATTTAATTTTTCACTTTACAAAAGAAAAAAAAAGAAAAATGAATAAAAAATATGGCATGTTGTTAACTTGGGTGTCCCGAGGAATTTCATCCAGGCTTCCAGATTGTATAAGGAGCAATTCACTCACTTTTGCTATGACCAAAGATCTGTGAAATAGACAATGTGTACTGACTTGTGCAGACTTGGTTTTAACAGCACATCGTGGTAGTGAATACCTTGCATGGCAACGTTCATCAGCCCTAAGATGAAGCCAGTGCCCACATCCTGCACTAGAAGAACACCATGAACCTGATAGGTTCCTGCCTTGTCCATGATGCCCATATGTGGCTCCTATCCCACCACAGCTACCGATTCAAAGATGGTTGGCTCCTCTGTAAGAATATTGCCCTGATGCACCCACCTTGTAAGTAATTTCAAAAGAATCACAGAATTGTTTAGGTTGGGAAGGACTTCTTGAGAACATATAGTCCAACATCTCTATTCCAGCAGGGTCAGCTACAGTTGGTTGTCCAGATTCACGTCTAGTTGGGTTTTGAATATTTCCAAGGATGGAAACTTCACAACCTCTCTGGGCAACCTGTTCCATGAAATGCCATTCTTTTATTATTTCTACCCATTGCCTCTTGTCCTGTCAGTGAGCACCACCGAAAAGAGCTTGGATCCTTCCTCTTCACTGGCTCATATCAGGTGTTTATACATATTGACTGATGAGATTCCCCCTGAGCCTCTTCTCTCCAAGCTGAACAGTGCCAGCTATCTCAGCCTTTCCTCACATGAAAGATGCTTCAGTCCATTAATCATCTTTGTGGATGAACTCACTTCAGTCAGCCCATATCTTTCTTGTACTGGGGAGCCCAGAACTGGACACAGTACTCCAAGTGTGGCCTCACCGGTGCCAAGGAGAAGGAAATGATCACCTCCCTCAGACTGCTCCCTCAGACTGCTCGTAACACTGTCTAATGCCACCCAGGAGGCTGTTGGCCTTCTTTGCTGTGGAGGTACATTTCTCATGTTCAACTTGGTGTCCACCAGGACCCTTAAGACCTTTCTTTCAAAGCTGCTTTCCAGTCAGCCCCCAGCATGTACTGGTGCATGGCGTTATTCCTCCCCAGGTTCAGGATTTTTCATTTCTGTTTGTTGAACTTCATGAGATTCTGCTCAGGCCAGTTCTTCAGCCTGCCAAGGTCCCTCTGTATGGCACAATCATTTGGTGTGTCAGCTGCTCCTCCCAGTTTTCTACTGGCTTCAAACTTCCTGGGAGTGCACTCTGTCCCATCACTCAGGCCATTAATGAAAACATCAGACAGTATTTGCCCCAGTATCAACCCCTGAGTACAACACTAGAGACTTGCCTCCAACTGTACTTTGTGTGCCACTAGTCACAATCCTCTGGGCGCAGCCACTCATCTGGTTTTCAGTCCTCACTGTGCACGTTGTCAGCTTGTATTTAAGGACATTGTAGAAGACAATGTCAAAGGCTTTAGTAAAGCTGAGGTAAACACCATCCATTGCTCTACCCATATCCTAGCAAGTTGGCTGTCATATCAAGGATATGCAGCTGGTTAAGCATGGTTTCCCCCTTTGTATATCCACGCTGATTACTCCCAATCACCTTCTTAGCCATGTGTTTGGAATGGTTTCCAGGATTAGTTGCTCCGTCACCTTTCCAGGGATCAAGGTGAGGCTGATGGACCTGTAGTTTCCTAGATCCTCCTTCTTATTCTTTTTGAAGATAGGGGTGACATTTGCTTTCTTCCAGTCTTCAGGAACCTCTCCCAGTTGCCAAGACCATTCCAAGATAATTGAGAGTGACCTCATAATTACATCAGCCAGCTGCCTCAGCACTTGTGGGTGCTACTTGGTAGCTACCCCTTAAAATTATGTGTGTCTAGTTTAAGTGCTCTAAGGTTACTGCCCTAACCTTGTTCTTCTCCACTGAGGGTAAGTCTTCATTGATCCAGACCTTACCCCTGGTCTCCAGGTCCTTGAATTTCTGAAGGCCAGCCTTACTACTAAAGACTGAGGTGAAGAAGGAATTGCATACCTCAGCCTTTTCTGTGTCCTGGGTCACCAGTTCCCCTGCCCCATTCAGCAGCAGGCAAACATTCTCCCTTGTCTTACTTCCACTGTTTACACACTTGTAGAGTTCTTTCTTGCGGCCTTTCCCATTACTTGCTAGATGCAACTCCAGATTGGCCTTGACTTTTCTAACACTAACCCTTCAGTATTGGACACTAACTCTATACTCCTCTTGGGTCATCTGCTCCTGCTTCTATCTCTTAAACACTCCCTTTTTATAAGTTCAGTCAAGAGCTCTCTGCTTATACCGTGCAGGACTCCTGATGCCTTTGCTTGATGGCCTACTCACCAGGATAGAGCTTTCTTGAGCTTGGAGGAGATGATCCTTGAATATCAACCAGCTTTCCTGGACCCCTCTACTCGCCATGGCCATACCCCACGGGATTCTTCCAAGCAGACCTCTGAAGAGGTTGAAATCTGGTATCTTGAAATCCAGAGCTGTGGTCCTCCTTTTTGCACTGCTTAGGATATTGAAGTCTTAACATCTCAAGGCTGCTCCCAACTTTCACATCCCTTACATATTCCTCCTTGTTTGTAAGTGTCAAGTCCAGCAGAGCACCCTTCCTTATTGGCACCTATGCCAGGAAGTTGTCGCCAATGTGCTCCAGAAATCTGCTACATTGCTTGTTCCCTGCTGTGTTGTCCCTTCCAGCAGATACCAGGGTGGTTATAATTCTCCCATGATGTGTGTTCCTTCCAAATCAACATCTGAAGCAAGAAAAGGTTGACAGGCAGCACACTTATCTTGACTACTATCAGGAGGATAGTGTCCTCTATCCGCAAGTCCTCTCATGTTTTTCCCCTATTGTTGAAGAAAGTCTACCCATAGAAGACTCCATTTATTCCCTCCAGCTGAGATTTGTCACCCTCTTTACCCATTGAAAAATGAAATTATGACCTTGCCCTCTCATCACCATAAAAATGAAAGCTTTTGACATCCTGAAAACACAATGACACTGCCTGCATCAGTCTGGCAGTGCCCTGAAAAATGCTCTGGAAAGTGTCAATGACATCTTCAGTGGTTACAGCATTCTGCACACTTGTTTCCAGCAAGAAAAGCAAGCCTTATGCCTAGAGGAATGTCATGGTTTAACCCCAGCTGGCAACTAAGTACCACACAGCCACTCACTCACTCCCCTCATCCAGAAGGATGGGGAGGAGAATCAGAAAGGAATGTAAAACTCAAGGGCTGAGATAAGAAGAATTTAGTAAGTAAAGCAAAAGACGCGCACACAAGCAAAGCAAAACAAGGAATTCATTCACCACCTCCCATCTGCAGGCAGGTGTTCAGCCATCCCCAGGAAAGCAGGGCTCCATCACACGTAACAGTAACTCAGGAAGACAAACGCCACAATGCCAAATGTCCCCACCCTCCTTCTTCTTTCCCCAGTTTATATACTCAGCATGATGTCATATGGTATGGAATACCTCCCTGGCCAGCCTGGGTCAGCTGACCTGGCTGTGTCCCCTCTCAATTTCCCCTGCCCCTACAGTCCTCTCGCTGGCAAGGCCCAAGAAAGTGAGATGTCCTTGACCTAGTATGAACATTACCTAGAAACAACTGAAAACATCAGTGTGGTAACAAATTCAAAACACAGCACTGCACCAGCTACTAAGAAGAAAAACAAGTCTATGCCAGCTGAAACCAGGACAAGGAAGAAGGTGAAAACAGTCCAGGCAGAATGAGCAAGAAAGGGTGAACAGGGACAGGCTCAACAATTTGTCCCATGCAGTCCTAATAGACCCTGTAGCAGAGCCCTGGTGGCAGCAGCACAATGCTACTCAAGAGCTGGTATGCTGGATGACAAGAAAAGAGTGTGACACACTTTGCCATGGAAACAAGGCATGAAAACAACCAGAAGGTGTCTCCTTTTAAAGGAAACAGTACAGGTAGAGAAATGGGTTAAAAGCCAAGTGAAGTAGTCTGTATCACATATAATCTCAAAAATGAGAGGAATAGCTAAAGAAGAAGATGCAGCACATCTGAGCTACTCTATCTTTCAGATCACATGTGGTCTCTGCCCATGGAGATTGCAGTCTGTAGCTGGTGGGGGGTCTTCTCTCAAAATCAGCCGTGTGTACATCATCTGCCTGTGGAAGCTGTGTGCTCTGGCCTGGCAGTGGGATCCTGGTGCTGGGTACTGTGCTGACCTCCTGTTACCAACTGCCCAGACTTCCCGCTCTCCCCTACAGTTACAGAGACTAGCCAGTGATGGATTCTCCCTGGCTGATGTCAATGAGGTGCTTAAAAACAGCTACAGCTTACCCCACCTGCAATGTACACTGCATTTTTTATAAGCTATGGGATGTTGTTGACAGTGAAACCTGGCAGTGCTCTGGCTCCTGTGCTGCTGTTGTAACCAAAGCCTGTAAAAAGTAGAGGGTCAATAAAAGTGTGGGGGACCTGCACATCTTACCCAGGACCCCAATACACTTCCCTCACCCTTACACATTTGCCCTTTCTCCCCACTCCTCTGCATCTTATTTCAGAGATAATCTTCCTTTTCTTTCCCAGTGAGAAACTGCAAGCCAGTAATCCACCGTACACGCTACACGAGTATACATATATACTTACATATACATAGAGTGGCTTGGCTGTTTGATGCCAAAAGAGCACTGTTAACCATCCTGTCTCCCTGCTGCTTTCCTGACTGCTAGTTGCAATAGGACCAAAGTTTGGGAGGAGCTAGTGGAGCTAGGTCAGCCATCCACACCGGGGCCATCCCAAGGCACAAAACTCTGCCTGCAGCACCGACAGTACTTCTCTTTCCTGCCCATGCCAAGTGCACCTGGCGCCTTGTGTTAAACAGGGCTCTCTTATGAAGGGAGAGTGACAGATACTCCAAGGTAATCATAGCAATCATGACAAAGGAGCAGCAGCGTGTATGTACAGAAGCATGAAAGAGAGGGAAGTCTTAGATCTGAATAGGGTAAGTTGTCCCTGCCCTCAAGCTGCCTCTTTTTTGATGCAGCACTGGAGAGCTCCCTCAGAATGATGCCGCCTGTATGTCTCTGCATTGTACAAACGCCGGAAAAAAGTTTTCTACGCAGCAGCAGATGAATCACAGACAAATGCAGTCAGCTATCTGGAAGAGCCAGCTAGATATTTGTCTAAACTTACCTCCTGCCAATCAGATAAAGTATAACTAGAATGTCTGCAATAGAGAAATTTACTGTGCAGTTTAAATATAAACAATATGGACAATAAGCCAAAGCAGTCATAAATTATACAGTGCTGTGTAATCTCCTTAATTGGTAAAATAATAAGTGATTAGGTTATTCTATAACAATTGCCAGTTTTACTCTAGTACATACAGTAAATTAGGCTGTGAAACTATGTTTTCACATAATTAATTCTTCTGTGCATAGCTTTTGTTTCTTTTTAACCAGAGTTTTGATTTTCAGCCTATGCCATTTCATAAAAGCATTTAGAATAGAATAGAAGAGACTATTTCAGTTGGAAGGGACCTACAGTGATCATCTAGTTCAACTGCCTGACCACTTTAGGGCTGAACAATAATTAAAGGATGTTATTAAGGGCATTATCTAAATGTTAAACACTGACAGGCTTGGGGCATCGACCACCTCTCCAGGAAACGTGCTGCAGTGTTTGACCACCTGCTCAGTAAAGAAATGTTTCCTAATATCAAGTCTGAACCTCCCCATTTGTGAAATATTGTATTAATATTTATTTAAAAAATAACAAAAACTTGAATTCATCACTTGCAAATGTTATATTTCGTATTTCATTTTAGGTAGAATAATGAGAAAATTAAGGTGGCAAGAGTAAATGTAAATTTTTTTCCTTTTAAAAATTTCAAAATCCAAAAGAAGGAGTCATAAATAATACCAAGACTATGAAGTAAGAAAATAAAATCCAAAGAAGCAAAATTAAGGTTAAAGCCCTTACCCATTTTGCTAAAGGGTATGTAGCATTCATAGTCCTGAAAATCAAAGAATGATGAAAGGTTCCTCTACTAATGAGGCAAAATAAGATAAGCTAGCGGTAAAATAGTCACTGAATTTGATAATGAATGTATGTCCCTTCTGTGTATGAACTGTTAAGGGCACTGAAACACACGGAAATAACATTAGAAGACATTCATATGGCGTTGTTTAGACAGACTGAATTGTTTTAGGGGAAATGTTTCTTATTTTCCTCCTTTACTCTGTTTTCCTGAATTTTGAGTTTTAATAGAAATGCTTATTTTTTTCTTCCATTCCTCTGTTTTCCTGAATTTTTATTCGATAACTCATAAGTTTTTCAAGCAAAATCATTATAAATAATGCCTGAAAGTACAGCCTAATATTTACAGCAAAATACTGTAATTATATTTCTGTTATCAAATCAATAAATATTTTGGATAACATTTTACTGTGTATTTTTATATGCATACAGAATACAGATGTCCACTTCAGGTGTGCTGAGTACAACTCTTTATGATAGCTATAACTTTATTTTTAAGTGATGAATTTCAGATCTCTTTCATGACCTGATTTATACAAAGGGCTTATAATAAGCATTTTGTAATATTAAAATTTCTTTTAAAAAGAGTGACAAAATTAATTATTTTTTAATATAAGTTCAAATAGCTTGTGAAATTACTTCACTTGATTGACTAATGCACTTTAACCAAGCAACCAAAATGCAGCAGCTGTGAAGCAGGGGGCATAAAGTTGTTGTATTTCTAGGCATATAACCATGTAAATAAATAAATTAGATTTTAGATACTAAGAAATTGGGTTCACAGGTTAGCTGCTTCAAAGGATGGTCATCTCTTGCATATTTCCTTAAGTGCCTTAACCTGCAAAGCTATGAAAGTTACCAAATATCCAGGCACAGTACTCCCCACAGTTAGAAAAGCTGTTAATCTGGTCTTTTGTTGACAACTAAGCTTACTCCTTTCCAAAAATAAAAACTGCAGTTATACTATAGCTTCCAGGTGTATGTTTTCTATGTATTTGGGATTATCAAAGGATCTTTTTCATCACTTTCTTTCCATTCCTTTTTTAAATATAAGAAATTAATTGGTTTAGTGCACTTCTACAGCACTTCATTTTCTGGAATGGCTTGGAATAAGGCTATGTGAGTTTTCACTAGAGAGACCCCAATAAAAAGTAGCTACATAAAACAGATACTAGAAGGCTTAGAAACCCCCCCACAAATATTCTATTTATAATATTTGTGAGTATGTCTCTTCATGGGAACATTAAATTTAAAACATCACTATTACAGCAGTTCTGTTTGTGTATAGCTAGTAATTTCAAGCAAAAATAATCAATAAGGAAATAAAGCTCTAAATACAGTCTATTAAATTCTTCTTCCTGGTAGCATTCTGTGACACAAGAAAGATCTTGTTTTGCTTGTAGTATTAACAACAGATTTAAAAAAAGAGCCAGACAAAAGTCTCTTTTAATACAATATAATTATGCCTATTTTTTAGAAGACACATAAATTAGATCTTCTTTCAGGATTAGATTAAGATCAGTGAAAGGATTTGAGAATTTGCAGAGATTTAACATTTTCATTATCTCGAATTGTTTGGAAAACTGATCTGATGAAGTCCATGAGTTAGAACACATTCCAAAATTTTGTAGGGTTATATTACATACCAAAATACATACAAGAATTTTACCAAACCTATAGCACAAACTCCTCACTTTCAAAACTAGGAAATTCCAGAATTTGTCTGTGTGATTTTAATTGTTTCTGCTGTGTTTCTGATTCCCACATTTCTACATGCATATATAGCTTTTAATATCATGGTCACATACTTCATTGTCCTCCAGATCCCCCAATCATCAGTGCCCAGAATATACAATGAACAACTAATCAATATTCTTTTTCATCTCTTTTATTCAATATTAATCCCAATCACCACTGATCTTTTGGGAATCAAGAAAAATAGTTTAATGTAAAGTTTGGAGGAACAATTTAATTATAAAGCATTGTGACTTTTTCTCTTCTCTCCCATCTCTTTCCCCTTTTCCTTCAGCTCTTGCCTCAGACCTATTTACCTCCTTTTTTGTTCCACTGCAATGGACTTCTTGGCTGCTGCATTACCCAACGCATGACAGCACAAGTCTTCACACAACAAAATAAAACCACAGATAAGAGAGATTCTCTCTCACAGACAGCTCCCTCAACCAGCTTGACTTCCAGCTGCCAAAGCAGTGTGCACACAGGCAAATGGGCAGAAACACACAGCTGAGGATGGTGCTAAAGCAGGACTTGGGCAACCCAGGATGAGACTGGCTTAAGCTGCCATTGAACCACAGAGTGACACAGGAACTTGCTCTTCCATGCCACAGGGCCAAGCCAAAGGGAACAGAGAAATGCTCTGATGCTGGGTACAGCAGGCTCCATCCACACCAAAACTTTGTAAATCTGGCTAAAAACTCACTTTGTCCTCCTGTCTTAACATTGACAGTGCCTAGCGTAACAGAATCGAGGTAACATTCTTGGGCATTCATTACCCTGCACAGTTGCCCTCAGTGGGGATTTCCCTGGCTATACGGCAGCTCAAGGACCAGCTTGTGGCAACTCAGGCCGAGCACAAAGGGATGCATAGGGTGAATCTACAAGGTCCTTTGTAGCAATAAGCATTTTAACCTGTTAAATACTGCTTAAGAACTACATATCACCTTTTTCAGATTATCTTAATGATGAATGCTGTTCTTGTTTTGTACAATGCAGCTCTCTTAAACCTGTTACATCCTATTTGCTTAAAAATTTCTGTTCCAATTCCTACCAGCTAAAAAGCAGGGTCCACTACGCACTGAGCATAAACAGTAACATAAATGTATATATAGACTTCAGAAACACAGAACTGTTATTAAATACATGTCTATGTGTATATAGTAATGTGAACATATATAAATATGCGGATAGTTGCACAGCCCACACATCTCCACTAGATTCTGCAGAGTAGTGTAAAACAGTGTCCAGATATAGAGGTGATGAATGGGTGCTGCACTTATTTGTCAGTTAGCGGAGCTATGTCAGGCAAGAATTAAAGGTGTGAATTTGAAACAGGAAGACCAAAGGGAAAGAGACATTCCAGCTGAAGACAGCATAGCACTACTCTGCTGACCCAAGCAGAAAATGGAACAAGTTGTAAATTATTGGGAAAAAAAATGAGTTTTGTGAAAGGAAGGCATGTTATATAGGCATTAGTGGTCTTTCCATACATCAGATTTAAATATAGATATCCATGCAACATGCTAGAAGAAAATCCTTTACATATAGCTATTTGCACAAACATAACATGATTAGATAAAGAGCTCTACAACATGTATCACTAGAGACTGTTGATTCTCATAACAACATTTGCATATATAAATAAAAAATACTTCCAAACATTTAAAGTTTGCTTTGGGGTTTGTTTTTTTTTTTCTGTCTGCTTCTTTAAAACTCATAAAAGTACTTACTGTGATGAAATTCACTTTTAAAACTGCAGAGACTGCTGCGTGCCTAAGTGAGCCATTACTTGCTGGCTCATAATCATCTTTTCTGTGTCTGTCAGAATCACTGATGCATTAATTGCTTATCAAAATTTGAAACAGTTCATGAGTCACTCTGAAGATAAAATAAATAAATATTAATGAACCAGTTTCAACAGAATTCATGTCCTCTGCCTCTTAAAGCTGAAAGACTGTATTTATCACACACCAGAATTAGGTCTTGATACCTAATGTATGGGCAAATATGAAATATACTTAAGCCATATTCAGCAAATCAGAACTGACTGAGTAGATCACCATGTTTCAAGGGATCAATGCATCATAGTCTTATCTGGCCAAATTCTAGATCAAAGAGAGAAAGGACTGGTCAACTATAACAGAGAGCTTAACTGAAAGACGTCTAAATGCATAAGTCTGATGCAGATTGAGTGAAAAATGCAATATTTAGGTTTAGAGTTTGGAAGTGATTCTGTATGAGCAGATCTTAACACAACAGAAGTAAACACCTGATCTTCAGACAAAGACATTGGCACAAAATATCGTTACATAAGAAATTTTAGTATTCCTTACATTGTATGAGGGAAGGGGAGAAGGAAGCCATATAGAGTTTTCAGGAATATCAAAATAAAGCATGTATTTTGGGTCAGTCTGAAACCACCAGGTCAAACTGGGTGGAAGGCTCTTCACACATTTAAATTTTTACTGAAATTGAGTGAAATACACTATTTTGGAGAGTAAAAACTTTCATTTTGAAAACATGAGTGTGTTGAAAGACTTTTAAGTCTGGGCCAATGACGGTTCACTGTTGAAAATCCATGTCTAAAGCTTTTCAAACTAAATGAGTCAGGATGAAACAGGAAACAGAAATCCTTTCCTTGAGCCTTTACTTTTGCATTGTAGGTTGATCCTGAAAATTGTAGGCAAAAAAGATCTCCCCAAAATCTGAGGAGGAACAGGGAATATCCCCAAAAGGCAACTGTCGCTCTGAAACACAGTAGGAATTAGACCAACATCAGTGAGCCATTTTTGAGCCAAACTGTTAGTGAAAAACCCTTAAAAAAAACCCCACAGTTTTTCTCAAGGAAGTTCAGCAGCAGGAGATTCTGGTCGGTATAAAGGAAATAAGATGGGAAATTCACAGAAATGGGGCATTTCCCTGTTACTCACTGACTACAAGCAGGGTGAAGAACCCATTTTAATAGACTGTGGGGTCTTAGTACAAAATGAAGAATCCTCTATTTATTGTATTAGGTCAAGCTGTTTATTGACAGAGGTCATATTAGCAGCTTAGCAGAAGATGCTGCTTCAACTTCAGCTAGTTACATAAGGATGCAGGCTGTGGCAGTCCTAAAAGTATTACTGTACCTCAGCTGATGCCACACCACAGTGACACCCAGACACCCTGTTTAGATCTGTGTACACTGTAAAACTAAAAGCATCTCCCCAGACCAAGACATCCAATACAGCATTAAATAAAGAATATGTCACTGTCAGTGAAGTCTGCAAGTAAGAATAAAGAGAAAAACACAATTACAAAATTAATTGTGGAATAAATGTAACATAGGAAGAATTAAATTATTCTTTTAAAATTTGCAGATATACTAGCTTTCTTTCTAATGTGTAGCTAAATAACATATATTTTCCCCAACATATCTTAAAATTCTTCGTTTCATGCATTCACAGCCAACATGGCTCTCACATAACTTATTTTTTTCTTTTAAGTATATGTAAGAAAGAACTTAGTTCATGTTACAAATGAACTGTGTTACTTCCCCTGAAAACTACAAAACAATGCAAATAATATATGCGAAGTCTTAGGTTCGTTAAGACAGGCCTCTGGTATCTATAAGAAGTATTGTTTAAATTTATCATTATGTGCATATAAGATCACAATGAAGGGATTAAACAATTTTCTTATATTCATGAAAAACATTTTTTTGTGCTCCTAATAAGTATTCTGTCGTATAACAAGTTACCAATGTGCAAATAAATATTATTGCTGAGATTTAACACTGTCATTTACACAAATGTCAGGGTATTATTCTGTTTTTATAGAATATTTGTGGAATTAGTTTTTCACCAGATAAAATACTTCCCTCTCGTTAATATTCTAAGTTTCCAAACTTAATGACACATTTCATTGTTCACCCTTGCTCAGCAGAACTTAACAGATGCATTTGTGAAGTTAAAACTTAAAGCTGTTCAGTGCATCTACTGAAAATGTTTACTAAATAAAAAGGGTGAAGGAATAGAAGTTTCCATTGGACTGTGCAACAAGAATTTTCACTTAGCACAATTTTGAAAAAAGCTGTGGTTTCATGGGAAACGGGAAAAGATAAATTCCACACCAGAATTCTTCTCATTTTCAAAAGCCTTTACTGTAAATGCTGCCAAAATGTTCAATCTCCACGTGATGCTAAACTTGTGAATAGAATATGGGAAATTACCAGGTCATGCACATGATTAAAATAAAAAATGACAGTGCTGGGAAAATGTGTTGTCAAAGCTGAACTTGGATACAAATGTTTCATCACCATAAAAATTACCAAACAAGTAATACTTAACAGTGTTACTTTTCTTAGTGTCACGTTTGCAGTAAGCGTGGATACAACCAGCTTCTTACCTGCTCAGATAATTCTGGCCCATTGATACGAGCCTGTACGACAGCGTCATTAACAAGTGAATGAAAGTTCAGAAGCACGTGCTCAATGTCGTCTGTTCCACTCATGGCACTTGAGAGCTCCTCCAGGGACTGAATATATACCCGCCAGTGAAGATCAACTTCTGCCATGTTAGCCAAGCAGCCACGGATGATGTTGAGGCAGTAGCCCATACAGGGCTTACTTAACGTGAGCCCCTGGCAGTGGGGACAGTACTGCATTCTCAGTAAAGCCCTGCTGCAGTCTTTAGTGAAATGCAGATGATCTGTTGTATTGATCACTTCAATCCCCAAATTCAGAGCCTGCAAGAAAGTCCGGCTGGGTAACAGTGATCTTCCCATTTGTCCTATGGCCTTTTTGGGAATGTTACCAAAGGGCCTGATGTCTCTCCTCTTCACCCGGAGGCACTCCGCATATTCCAGTGAAATGTCAGTCAGACCAGGGTTAATCACATGGTTGTATACCACTGGGAACAGGGTGTCAAAAAATCTGTTGACAAATTCCTCTGTGTTAATGTCTGTGCCAAATATGAAGAGTCCAACATCTGTGAAAAACTCCTGCACACGTGTAGTAGCCTCAGCAGCCATGTTTCTGTATGCATTGCAGAAAAGCGTGCTTGTGTAATTCTCAGCCAGTCTGATAAGCATTTCAAAGGTTTCTGTAATAAAAAAAAAGAAGTTCATTATTTTTAAGATTTAAAAAATAAGAAATTAGAGCAAGAACTTAAAACAGTTACATCAGGACATCTGACATTTATTCTGAATGCATTTTTGCATTAGGATTTATGGAGACAAACTTCTCACAAAATGTGACAACTATTTTTTGTATACAGACAAACACCTTACAAGTTGTAGAGAGATTGTAGAAGGTTAACCAGCATTGATTGTATGCAGTTGCTTCTGGGGGGATGGGTTAGCTGATGTGGCTCATCTACAGCTGTGTCTTGTTCCAGCTAAGTAGCTAAATAGCTCTGAGGACTGTGGGAAGATGGAGCTGTTTGGAGGAGGAGTAGTGTGGACTTGCTCCTGAAGAGACAAGTTGCAGCTTGGACAGTGAGGGCTGGATATTGCCTACTAACCTGCCCGTGCTTGTAACAACAAGTTATATTACAACACAATTAATAATCTATATGTTTTCTTGGCAGGATATATTAAACAGTCCAAAAAAACACAAAAGGAAATAAATTGTAAGCTGAGTTACTAAGTTATAAAATACAGCAAAGCCCTACTATATCTGCCTACGTATATACATACATCAGCTCTCTCATCTCACAACTCATTCTGCAAGTTGCAACAGAAAGTTAAATGCTATCAGTCACTCCAAGTCATTCCTCTTATCATCCTACATCAATGGGAAAAAGTAACATTAAACAACTTAAACAACTCCTTTATTCCAGTAAAACTTAAATTTTAAAAGATTAATTTTGTCTTCTTGTCTTGCAAAGGAAGGAGATGTACCAAACACACATGAGAACGTGCTTTTAAACAGTGCTGTTCAGCCTGGCAATTGCTATGGTCAAGCAAAGTGTGCGAACGTGCAGAACTGCTCTCCTCAGGCACTGTGATGGATACACCCTATCTAAGCCTCAAGATCTGCATAACTGGTAAAGCCTGAATGGATAAATGTATATTTCATTTCATGTGTTAGGTGGCAACCATTAAGTACACTGAGTAGTTTTTAACAGAACAGTTAAAAGTATACTGGACAAGTATTCTCTCCTGACTTGACCTATGATTTGCAGGTAAGGAAAAATGCTGGTTTTCAGAACAGAAAAAAGAGTGTTCACATTGAGGAATTTCCTATATTCACCTGAGAAGCCTGCACTCCAGGGAAGACAAAGGAGCAATATATAGATCAAAAGTACTTACCTTAGAGATGAGCATGAAAATACATAGAAATACATATTATAAGTATTAACTCCTTTTAACCACTGAATGGCTATGTCTCAGTAACTTTCTTTTATTCTTTCAAGCTTTACAAGTTTTCATGTATTTATTTTTTCACATTTACTTTTAATAGTGGGACTCTATAGAAATAAAGTGAGGAAAAGCATGAAGTACAGTTAATACTGTCCAAACAGTGATGTTAAAAATAGGCAGAATCAAATAGTGTCAAACTATGTCAGGCAATTACTGAAGCAATCTGAAGTCTGATGCTAAGTCACTGACTGAAAGGAATAGTAGAAAATGCAGAATAATTTTAATACAATAACCAAGACTGGCTATCACATCTTTAATATATCTATGCATAAGAATAAATGACTGATATTATGATAAAAAGCTTGTTCAGGTCAGTGAAATGATTCTCTCTGACTTCACTGGGTTTGAAATGCATGGTTTGTGAAAAGATCACAGACATATTAAACTAATCTGCTTATACTTTCTATGCATTCTTTGTTTTATCCAACATAAAACGAGACACATCCTTATATATTAGTCATTACCTCTATTCCTCTGCTATTATCTATTAACTCCTAGTTTCATATTTTACACAATCCTTAAGACTGATTTTACTATCTCTCTCTTTTCCATTCCTCTAACATTCACATAAGTAAGAAAAAAAGTGTTGACTGCCCACAGTAAAGAGCAGGAAAGTGCATTCCATTTGCCTACAGGACATACACACGTGCATCTCTCCTAAAGTGAATTTCACTATCATCGTTCATACATGCCAAATATCACAGTGATTCAACAAAGGTTTTGACTTGTTTCAAAAGTCAGACTCCTAAAGTCAGGACCCCTTAGCTAGGGTCCCACCAGTGGAGATCCATTCAATACAGCAAAGCCTCTCCAGTTTATCCTGTGAGCTGACATGCAGAAGCGCCAGCTGAATAACTCTGTAGACTACAACTGCCTGCACAACCACCAGCTTTGGGACTTTTCTCAACCTCAGCACGTCATGCCAGATCATACCTGAGACACCTGCACTGCACCCCATGTTTGTAGGTATGCACATGTGTATGGGAGACCCATGTCCTTCTGGAGCTGCAGATGAGACACAACATATCAGATAGGGCTTATTAGATTGACCAAGATACCCGCTTTAAGGTGAACTGAACTGAGGATGAGATCTCCATCAGCTATAAAGGCAGTTTGGACACCTAGTTCATGTGAAGGCACATATACCTGGACAGCTAAACCACAGCCCTAAATATCCTACTGTACATTATGTCTCATTTTTATTGGGGGGAACAAGGAACGCAAAGAAAGTACAGTCCTGCTATGGAGGCTTTATTTAGTTGCCTAAGAGTGTTTATTACCATTTTCAATGGTAGATGCCATTTATCTGCCTGTCCGGAAGGGCATGAGTATCCTGCAGGTCCTGTGCCACATCTACAGGATTTGTGTGGATGTTTTGCGTTTTAAATGGTACTAGATGGCTGTGCCTAGGCAACTGAACTAAACTCCAGATACCTAGTTATCTGATTCAAGATTCCTTCATGTAAAAGCTTGGAGCAGCCAGAATAACAAAGACAAAAATTTAAGTCAAATTGATTCTTGGTTTAGATGGTTTAAAATAATGAACTGTGAAGAGTATTAAAGCCTTCTAGGAAAATGGCTATTTTTGTAATTGTAGATTCAGTCTTTTACACAGATTTTGCCAATGCTTCAGATGAAATTTATTAAAGTTGGTAATGTTAGTAAAATAATCATGCTAAAATAATCTCTTTAGAATGACATGAATAAGGTTTTTATGACCCTTCTCTATTTTTTATTATTACTTTTTCCTAGATGAAAACCATAAAGTATGCAATCCAAAATGTCTGTTACAATCCATGGCTGCAGTATCATATTACCAAGAGCACAAATTTTAGATGAAGTAATAAATCACACTGCACATGGATAATCAATACATTTTACAATGTGGTCTAAACAATAACAAACTTACAAGATTGAACTACATTGCTACTACCCCAGCAACCCACAGATGAATAAGTACAATAATCAACTGCATCATTTACTGGCTATTTGTGCTTTTCTAAACAGCATATGATAATAATGGCCACTTGTGTTTACGATTCTGCATCATGCTGTTTAATTATCAATTTAGGATTTCTTACAAAATTTGTTGATCAGGTTTATACTACTGGCATGTTTCTTACTTTATAACCATGAAAGCTATTTCAGTGATTTGGTTTGCTCATAGCTTGAAGAATGACAGCAAAGCAGACCTGTTTACTTTCAAAACTGAACAGCTCCTGTGAACACCTCACAATGGCAATCTATGTCATTCAAAACACATTCAGAGACTCCAGTGACAAATCAAGTTATGCTGGTTCAATACTGCAAGCCTATCATAGATTTCACAATGGGCTTCTCTATCGTTAACATCTATGGGCCCAGACTAACACCATCAGTCTTAATTATTCAGCCACATGAAAGAAATGGTGAGTTTTTAATCAGTATAAATCCAATAAATATAAACCACATTTTAAATGTAACCAAGACGAGCCACACAAGCTCTTTATATGTTCTTACATGACTTCTTAATCTGCAGGCTCAGTGCCTCTTATCTCCATCCTTTATAAAATCTTTGGTAGTAAACAGTATAAAATATCCTACAGACACCTTCTGCAGCACTACCTTGGATAATGCTTTAAAAGATATTCAATCTTTCATTCACTTTTTTTAACCTTTCTGTTTCTGAAAGCCCTGGGTAGTTCTAAATTATAAAGATACCACAATGTAGTAATCAGTCCAGTGGGTTACTTGCTTTAAAAGACAACACAGAAGTACACACATGCCTTGTTTACTAGAACAACTGACAAAAAGAACAAAAAAGAAATCTTGTTTTCTATTCCTGGAATTTAATCAGATTTACTGGAAATATTGCAAAGAATGAAATAGAATTTGGATTGGATTTTAAACCAAACCTGCAATTCTCATCCTTAACAATTTTGGCAAAGTGTCTTTCTACTACAGGTACTTTAGAAAATTAATTTAAAACAAATTTTCTACAGAATCATGTTGTTACAAAAGCAACTGCATTTGCTTAAGTTTACCCTTTCTTCACACAGATAAATGTTCTATACAAGCTGCTACATGAGAAAATGCATAGTCTAAATTCTGAGTATTACCTTTTGAAACATCCATAGTACTTAACACAAAGATAATCTAATAAATTAAAAATCCAGTATTAGGAGTGGGCCAACAAGTTGTGAAGTCTTCTAATTCAGTAGTAATTCACCAGCCTACATTACATATTATAATTAATTCACACTTAATCAAGGTAACATTTAAAACTCAATAAATTATAACCAGACAGGTTTAAATCCTTCCTTGAACTATGGACACAGTATTTAGCATGAATGCCTTTCAAAGTCCAGAGGGAATCCAGAACTGATGAGCCTGGATTACCTTAATTATCTGCCCATAATACACAGGAATCCAGATAACTAAATCCAAGCAAAGGCTGAAAAACCTAATAATATTATGAACTTATCATGAGTTGAAAAATCCTATGGGAAAGTATTAGCCTGTTGCCAGTTGCCATGAATGTTCAGTGATCTCATACATTTTCCTTCTGTTTGTGGGCAGTGCAAATAATTGAGAAGCATAAAACTCTGTCTACTAAAGTTTTATAGTCCAATCAAGTGTATCTTGCATACATTGTCCTGCTGCAGTAAAGAGGAATGTCTCAGGTACAAAAGGCATTCAAAAAGCAAACAAAAGGCATTAAAAATTATGGAAAAGAATTATTATGGAAAATAAATTAATTTACCCAGTATTATATACATAACATCTTTGTTTAAAATGCATCAAACAGGGAAATACATATAGGCGGAAAATTCAGTGTAGTTATTCCTAACTACAAAGTAGTCACAGTGCCAGATATACTGCAAAATCCCCATATCATTTATCATATCAGAAAAATGAGCTGGAATAATGAAGTCTTCAAGACATATAAATGAATTATAAAGAATGAATTCATTAGGGCATTGTCTGTGAAGGTTATATAGGAGAGGTCAAAAGGATAAGTGCCAGCAGAAGATATTTGAGACTCACTACAACTGTCCCTCATTAACACATTATTTCAAATTAATCCATTTCATAGATTATAGACTCACTAATGAAGTCAGTAAGAAGACAGGTAGAACAGATTAAATCTGTAGCCCTACCAACTTTGTGCTGCTAAGTGCTAGTGATACACCTCAGGCTTTATAGCCGTAACTGCTCATAACAGACTTCAGAATTGTTTGGACTTGCATTTTTTTTGGCTCTCTTTGGAAAAAAAAGACACTTGAATTAGAACCAGTGGACTGTTGCCTAAGTTGTCCTGTGTTCAACAGAAAATTACTCAGATACTCAGATGTCAGGACTTTCTTGCAGATCCTGTGATTGGAAGCTTGCTTTAGTTACACTGTGATTTTTTTTTTTATTGTGTGGTGTTTTTTGGTCTTTTGTTTGGTTGTTTTTAGCCTTGTGAAATTGCTTAACTCTATTTAAAATATTACATGGAGGACTACAAAAAAAATGAAGTAATCATGGTGTATCTAAGCCCAGGGACCCAGAGGGTAGGTAATAGTATACCCCATTAGCAAATACAGGATTGAAACAAACAAAATTAAACCTGAGTGGGCCCAAGATGATCATGGAAGAAACCTCCACCAATGGTATCATACTCCTCCCAGTGGACAGCTCAGCACTGATGATCCATCTGACCAACGCACAGGAGGCATGAGCAGAGATAAGCATAGACACTAGGAAGCTGGTGTATGACAATTTCAGTTGGAATATTAATAGGAATTAGCAATCATAGATAATTTGGGCTACATGCATTAGTGTCACTACAATTACACTAAAAAGAACTGTTGCACTTTGAAAGGGTGTTAAAACATTAATAAGAGAAACAGCAAGTTCTCTTGGATCGATGTGTAAAGTGTGTTCTCCTTTTTGCCCATAATGAAATTGTGAGGACTCATATGAAACTCATTCCTATTTTAATCAATGTAAAAAGTCATCTAACCTTCATTTGGAAAATTAATATGCTGAACAATCTAGAAAAACATGTCCCAAAGCAAGGTGAGACGAATTTCACTCATGATTGTGCTACATCTTTTCAGTAGTCTGAAATGGTAGTTGTACTGCTTATTCTTATTTTGTAATCTACTTAATATCATCACTCAGTGTTAATCTTTTCTTAGTAATCCTGATACTGACTATTTTGCCATGTAGAACTTAAAATGCTTTCTAAATCAACAAATTCAGGTTTTAGTTTTTTTCCTTCTCCATCTTCCTATTTATACATCCAAGAACAGGCCCAGCACTACAACAGCACTCATGTTCAGCTGATCTGACACTATGATCTCCAAGTCTTGTATTTGTTTTTGATAAAATGCTGGAATAAAATTATCTTTTTTCCAGTTCTCTGCAGCTTCATTAATTTTTAGAACTTAATGAAAAGCAGGGAATCACAGAGGAATTACACATGAAGTGAAAGAATAACCTCAACCTCAGGAAGATTTCCATATAGCTATGACAATGATTGACAACAGATGAAGCTTTTGTCTTTGTATCTGAAAGTTTAGAACCTGATTTTTTTTCCCAATTATCCCAGTTTTATGCTGCCAATACTGACTAAACTCCAGTGAGACGATTTTTTGATTTATACCAGTTAAAGTGAAATGATAATCAGGGGCTAGCAGATGCCACACTACAGATCAAAATGTCTTGCACATCAAACAAGTAAATATATTTATTTTGTATCACTGCATATTTAATCTGCCAGCTTTCTTCTAAGTGTTGGTTGAGGTTTGATGAATTCCTGCACCTGATAGTCTGAGGAATTCCACACTAAAAAATCATCACACCAGTCAGTCAAAGAAATTTGAAGAGTTTGTTTACTTAACATATGACTACATGTCATGGGTTTCAAAGAGCCTCCATAGAGTTTGGTAAGGGATTTGATGCATTCATTATTTTTCATTTTGCTTTGCTTTGCTTTGCTTCATTATTACTGAGAAAAAAGAGAGGGGGGAAAATTACCTGTAAGACTGCGTTTCTTTAAACAAACATCCATGTTTTCCATGGAAGATTCAGGAACAATTAAGTTTATGACTGGATCTGTATTATGTTGAAGGTAGTTCTATGTTCCTTTCTAACCACCGGATATCAACAAGAAAAACTCTCTCTGCATAGCTCTGGTGTATTAGTGATTAGTGATCTAATTGCTATTAGTAACCCGTGATACGTGCAAAATTCTGCTTAATGTAGGTGATGCAAAAGCATTTTTGTTTGTGCCATATATTTGAGTACCTAGCTTGCATAATGCTGTAAAAAGGAATGAATTTGAAGTATGCACTTCCAAGTTTCAGACAGGTTAATAACTGTACCATTTCTAACTTGACAAGATAGAAACTCTCAGGAGGTGGATACTCAGGCAGGCAAATACACTCTTTCCCAATTACAAAAGGAAAACTGTACCTGTCAAAAACAACATAAGAATCCAGATCTCTAAACTAGTTAGGAAGAGATACACAGTTTTAGTATATAAGCCTATCGAATGTAAATGAAATTCAAAAGATATTTCAACACTAAGGAAGTCTCAGGACAGAGAAATTTTTTCTAGATGGACCTTTTTTTGACAGTTGTACAGAATATTCTCTGTACCTGCTTTTGATGATAACATCTTAGGATCAAATATTGATATGGATTAGAATAGTCCTCTCTAACGCACTCTTTCTCACCCAGTACTACTCCTGATTTTAATACAATTCATTTCTGCACCAACTCATAACCCATTCTTTACAAACCATGAACTAAACAATACATGTTAAATGATCCATTGTTGCTAGTAGCTTTGGCACCCAGACAATCATACAATCGTTTAGGCTGGAAAAGAACCTTAAGATCATTGAGACCAACTGTTGACATAACACTGCCAAGTTTGCTACTAAAACATGTCCCTGAGCACCTCATCTACCCATCTTTGAAATACCTCCAGGGATGGTGGCTCAGTCAGTTCCCTGGGCAGCCTGTTCCAGAGCTTGACATTTCCTCTTGTCCTAGTACTTCTTACTGGGAAAGGAGATGGACCCCCACCTGCCTACAGCCTCCTCTCAGGTAGTTGCAGAGAGCAATAAGGTCCCCCGGTAACCTCCTTTTCCCCAGGGTAAACAACCCCAGTTCCCTCAGCCGCTCCTGATAGGACTTGTGCCCCAGACCCTTCACCAGCTTCGCTGCCCTTCTCTGGACATGCTCCAGCACCTCTATGTCCCTCTTGCAGTGAGGGGCCCAAAACTGAACACAGGATTCAAGGTGTGGCCTCACCAGTGCCGAGTACAGGGCATTTCCTTAGTCCTGCTGGCCACACTATTTCTGATACACACCAGGATGCTGTTGATTTTCTTGGCCACCTGGGCACGCTGCTGGCTCATGTTCAGCCAGCTGTCAACCAGCACCGCCAGGTCCTTTTCTGCCAGGCAGCTTTCCAGCCACTCTGCCCAAAGCCTGCAGTGTTGCGTGGGGTTGGTGTGACCCAAGTGCAGGACCCAGCACTGCTCCTTGCTGAACCTCATACAATTGGCCTCAGCCCATCAATCCAGGCTGTCCAGATCCTTCCATAGAGCCTTCCTACCCTCAAGCAGATCAACACTCTCACCCAACTTGGTGTCATCTGCAGAGTTACTGAGGGTGCACTCGATCCCCTCGTCCAGATCACTGATGAAGACATTAAACAGAACTGGCCCCAGTACTGAACCCTGGGGAACAGCACTTGTGACTGGCCACCAACTGGAGTTAACTCCATTCACCACCACTCTTTGGGCTCGGCCGTCCAGCTAGTTTTTTACCCAGCAAAGAATACACACATCAAAGCCATGAGCAGCCAGTTTCTCCAGGAGAATGCTGTGGGAAACAGTGTCAAAGGCTTTACTAAGGTCCAGGTAAACAAATCCACAGCCTTTCCCTCATCCACTAAGTAGGTCACCTTGTCACAGAAGATCAAGTTAGTCAAGCAGGATGTGCCTTTCCTAAACCCATGTTGGCTGGGCCGGATCACCTGGTTGTCTCATACATGCTGTGTGATGGCACTTGAGATGACCTGCTCCATAACCTTCCCTGGCACCGAGGTCAGATGGACAGGTCTGTAGTTCCCTAGATCCTCCTTCCAGCCCTTCCTGTGGACTGGTAGTACATTTGCTAACATACAGTCACCTGGGACTTCCCAGTTAGTCAGAACTGCTGGCCAATAAATGAATGAAAGTGGTGAGCACTTTCGCCAGCGCCCTCGGTACCCTTGAGTGGATCCCATCTGGCCCCACAGGCTTGTGTGTGTCTAAGTGGTGTAGCAGGTCACTGACCACTTCACCTTGGATTATGGGGGCTTCATTCTGCTCCCTGTCCCTGTCACCAGCTCAGGGGGCTGGGTACCCAGAGAACAACTGCCCTTACTATTAAAGACCGAGGCAAAGAAGGCATTGAGTACCTCAGCCTCTTCCTCATCCTTTGTCACTATGTTTGTCCCCTCATCCAGTAAAGTTTGGAGATTCTCCTTAGCCCTCCTTTTGTTGCTAATGTATTTATAGAAACATTTTTTATTTTTTACAGCAGTAGCCAGATTAAGTTCTAGTTGGGCTTTGGCCCTTCTCATTTTCTCCCTGCATAACCTCACGACACCCTTGCAGTCCTCCTGAGTTGCCTGCTCCTTCTTCCAAAGGTCATGAACCCTCCTTTTTTTCCTGAGTCCCAGCCACAGCTCTTTGTTCAGTCATGCCGGTCTTTCTCACCAGCTCGTCTTTTGGCACATGGCGATACCCTGCTCTTATGCCTGTAAGAGTTCTTCCTTGAAGAATGTCCAGCCTTCTTGGACTTCTTTGCCCTTCAGGACTGCCCCTCAACGGACTCTGTCAACCAGTCTCCTAAACAGGTCAAAGTCTGCCCTCCAGAAGTCTAAGGGAGCACTTCTGCTGACCCTCCTTCCCTACCTCTCTCAGGACTGAAAATGTCATTTTGTGACCACTATGCCCAAGCACTCTCTGTTCACAAACAACATGGCCAGCGGGGTGCCTTCCCTCACTGGCTCCCTCACCAGCTGCGTCAGGCAGTTATCTTCCACACACTCCAGGAACCCCCCACACTGTTTCCTCTCCACTGTATTGCATTTTCAGCAGACAGATGGTAAGCTGAAGTCCCCCATGAGAACAAGGGCTAGCGATTGTGAGACTTCTCCCAGTTGTTTACAGAATACTTTGTCTGCCTTTTCATCCTCGTTGGGTGGTCTATAACAGACTGCCATCATGGCATCTGCCTTGTTGACCTTTCCTCTGATTCTTACCCATAAACATGCAACCCTATCATCACCACCACTAAGCTCTACACAGTCAAAACACTCCCTAGCATACAGGGTTACCCCACTGCCAATCTCCTTCCTTGCCTATCCCTTCTGAAGAGTTTATAGCCATCCACTGCAGCACTCCAGTTGTGTGACTCATCCCACCATGTTTCCAAGATGGCAACTATGTCATAGTTGCTGCACAATGGCTTCCAGCTCCTCCTGTTTGTTGCCCATGCTGCGTGCATTGGTGTAGATGCACTTCAGCTGGGCTATTGATCCCACCACCATTTTTGTAGGGGAAGCCCTAATTCCTATGTGAACATTCTCAGGCACTTCCATGATTTCTAACAGATTAATAACCCTTGTGTCTTTGCTGCCACGTGGCACTCTGTTGTGGTTTAACCCTGACCGGCAACCAAGCACCACGCAGCTGCTTGCTCACTCCTCCCCTGCTGGGATGGAGAAGAGAGTTGGAAGAGTAAAAGAAAACTTGTAGGTTGAGATAAAGACAGTTTAAAAGGTAAAGCAAAAGCCACGCA
The DNA here is from genome assembly GCA_035590275.1 of Ibycter americanus. Classification (NCBI taxonomy): domain Eukaryota; kingdom Metazoa; phylum Chordata; class Aves; order Falconiformes; family Falconidae; genus Ibycter; species Ibycter americanus. Next base: position 53,356,133 of record JAVJGI010000014.1, on the reverse strand, counting down.
CACAAGCAAAGCAAACCAAGGAATTCATCCACCACTTCCCACCAGCAGGCAGGAAAGCTGGGCTCCATCACGTGTAATGGTTACTTGGGAAGAAAAACACCATAACATCAAACGTCCCCCCCTCTCCTTCTTCTTCCCCCAGCTTATATATACTCAAGTATATATAAGTATGCAATATTCCTTTGGCTAGATTGGGTCAGCTGTCCTGGCTGTGTCCCCTCCCTATTTCTTGTGCCCCTCCAGCCCTCTTGCTGGCAAGACCTGAGAAGCTGAAAAGTCTTTTGACTTAGTATAAACGTCACCTGGGAACAACTGAAAACACCAGTGTGCTATCAACATTGTTCTCACACCAAATCCAAAACACAGCACTGCACCAGCTACTAAGAAGAAAACTAACTCTATCCCAGCTGAAACCAGAATACTCTCCATCTCCTACTTCCACTGAGCTGACAGACTGAAGTACCTTGCTAGCACACTGTCCCTCAAATATTGATGTGCTGCCCCAGGCTTATCTCTAGCGGACCTGGTTTTGTCCCTTTCCCCTTTCAAATCTAGTTTAAAGCTCTTTCAATGAGCCCTGCTAACTCCTGTGCAAAATTCCTTTTTCCTCTTTGAGACGCGTGTCCTTCATATGCTGCCAGCAGGCCTGGTGCCATGTAAACCAAGCCATGATCAAATAAATCAAAATTCTGCTGGTGACACCAGGCTCAGAATCAGGTATTGATCTGCTGGCTCTCCCTGGTTCTTCCCTCATCATTCCCTGCAACTTGAAGGATGGAGCGGAACACCACCTGTCCTCCTGATCCCTTAACCTGTTGTCCCAAGGCCTTGAAGTCTCTCTTGATTGCCCTTGAACTTCAGGATTGCTGCCTACCTGAAAAATCAGTAATGGATAATAATCCGAGGGCCATACCAGGGCAGGAAGCTTTCTCTTCATATCTTTAACCTTGGCCCCAGGGAGGCAGCAGACCGCTAAGAAGTAGGTCTGGTCTGCACATTGGGCTTTCCGTTCCCTTCAAAGAGAGTCTCCTATGAGAGACTTGCCTTTAGCTCCACGTCCAATTCATACACACTTTTGAATGCAGACACAGTTGAAGGACAAAAACAGATTAATCCCCTTCGTTTGTATTCTGCTTGCTGCCCACGAACACTCTTACAGGTTTTTGTGCAGTTATTAAAACCTGCAGCAGAAGTTCTTGAGGTGAAAGCTGTGGATACACTCCATGATGTTCAAGCTGTTTTAAAAGAGTGGCTTTTACCATGAGAAAGTTAAAAACACATTACATACTGTACATTACATACTGTAAGGTTCCCATGTAGTCAGTTAAGACTGCTGAGTATACCCCACTGAGCATATCTGTAGGGAAAAAGAAGAAAACAAGAAAAATAACAAACAAACAAACACACAAACAAAAAAAAAACCACCTGGCAGAGCAATGTTTCTTCCTATACTTTCTGGAGGAGCTACCACACTTGTAGCTTGTATCAGGTAAAATGGCCTTGGCCAAGGAGAAATCCCATCTGATTTTTCAGTCCATCTCTCTGGTCTCATGGGACCAATGAACAAGAAGTCAAAACCTGGATTTCTTTATATAGTCTGGACTTCTTTCTATAGTCGACATATGTTGTCAAGACGTAGTCTACTCTATGAAAAATTCTGAAGTCCTCTCCTTTAATAGCAATCCAATTTTTTCCATAAGATTGTCTCACCTATTATTTTCTGATGTTGTTTGGCAAGATGCTTTTTAATGACTATTGATGTTTAGTTAGAGCTCATTCAATGGACCAAAGAACAACAGATGTTAGATTTAAATGTGAATCAATTATGTTTACTGTAGTATGAATAATTACGTAAATATGGGTCCATGGAATTGTTCCCTTAAGCTTTGTATCTTAATGCTCTTCAACCTTCACCAAATTCTTTGCAAATTTACAAAAGATAATTTGTCTTTTTAAATGCTGCATTTTTTTACTTTCAGAGAGATCATGAGTATAATGAGTACATTATCTACTTTGACTATACAGCTTTACTGGAGGTGCTAATAGCCTTTCACCCTACCCCTATTTATAGATGCCCTGCTAAACCCTGTTTTGCAACTCCTGCTGCAGCACAGCTGACTCACATCTCATGCTCAAGGCATGTAATGCTTTCCAGGAAGGAGATGGAGATAATAGCTGCTGGAAATGTGTCTCTTCCAAACTGTAACCCCACTGTGATTACCACCCTATCATGTGATCTGCCCCATCATGCAATGTGACAAGGCACATGCATCTCTTGCATCACTCAAAACTGAATAGCTACCTCCCCATTCCCCTTTCAGCTATGTATCCTAGCTTATGTAGGACTGTAATATCTCTCACTAAATAATGAAACCACACAGGAACATGGGGCTAGGAGGAACCTGAGATGTCCTCTAATCCATCCTTTGAACCCAGGGCTTGTTCAGCTAGATTTATGATCTCATATTTTAACATATTTATCTAACCTATTCTTAAAAAAATGCACAGTAATAAAGACAGCCTCAAAGAACATAATTCCAGTGCTTCACCATAACCTCACTTGCTCTCACCAATGAGATATTTCAGAGGTATTTCAGGTAGGTATTTCCGATTAGATCCTCCCCACCTGACTGCAGACATTTCCAAGACCAAATGCATCTCCAAAGTAGATGAGTCTACATCTCAGCTAATCAGCAGAGAGGATGATGCCATGATTCATCTGACCTAGTTTAGGTGTCCACATGGAAATAAGATGAATCATGCCGCCTTTCTCCTCTATTTATACAGAGAAAGAGGGTGATTAGTTCAGACAAGCTAGGTGATGAATCTTACTCCTGAAAACTGTTCTAAATTTCTTTTCTCTTCTTTTTATTAAAATGAACCGTCCCACTTCTTCCAGTCATAAAGGGAGTCCATTCTGCCTCTATGTAGTCAAACTTAATTCTAAAGACTTCCAAGGGGAAGTCTAGATTGCCCCAATTATGTGCTTCAGAGGACAAGCTATATGTTTAGGAGTTCCAAATTCAATAGCTCTGTCTAACTAGGTACTTCAAACATGTTTTGTTAACCTATTTCAGAATAGCATCTCTAACTCTCTGCATCATTTCAACAGAACAGCTAATGAGCCAGTCCTTCTCCAATCTTCAGCTCTTCTTATTCCCACCTAAATGCAAAATCTGCATATACCCCTCATCAAATGGCATCCCGCTATTTTGAATTCTAGCTCTATTTTCCAGCCTGCGCATGAGCTCTTATTGCCCTCCCTTACCTGTTGAGAGCACACTGACCATTTCACCATTCAACACAGTTGTGACAATGGTGGCTGTACTTGCCCATGAGCCACAATTGAAGTGGTTTTCTATCCTGACTGTGAACACTTGCTAACCAATCAAATGCAGGTTTCCAAAAGTTTTGCATCTGTTCAGCGGTAATCAAGAAAATTCCCTACTTAGTTCTGAGAATGGCATGTTGAATAGTGTAAAAAGACTTAGGAAAGACAAGTGAATTAACATCTGTGCTTCTCACATATCCACATTTTGGTTCCATTTCCATACAGGAAAATTAGATTAGTTTGACCAAACTTATCCCCAGTAAATACAATTTCATGTTAGGAACTTGGTATGTTACTGTATTTGGCTTCTAAGTATTTCAGCTTTTTATTCCAAATAACTGAAATTAAGCTAAGCAGCCTACAATGCTCTGGCCTCCTTTCTGTTTAACAAGAACAACAATAACAATTGCCCTTTTCAGTCTTTTACTACCTCTACAAATCCCAAGACAACTACTAGTGCACTTCAGAAAGTGTATATTGACAAAAGAAACCAATCAGTAAAAAAGCTGAGGAAAACAATTCTGAAGTGAGCATCCTTTACATCTTACCAAGGCTGCTCCATAGCTGTGCAAAGAGGTCCTTTATCTCTTCACAGTCTGATCAGCTTTGGTGATAGCTGGGCTTGAGCAGAATTAACTATTTCCAGTGGAACCTGGTAGGACATGTGAGAATGTTTTGCCCTTTTCCACATTTTTTTATTGACTCTGCATAAGAATCTGATTTATGTCAGCTATTGATAGACATTTTACCTCTGCAACACAAAACACAAGCCTCATTATGGAGCCTTCCAATTTATACTATTCAGTTCATATATAACCTGCCATGGTTATATATTAACCATGCATGTCGATACTGATGAAAGCAGTGGTGTTTGCCAAACAATGACAATGCCAAACCCAAAACCCACAAGGAAGAAAAGGGCAGTGGAAGATCACATCAGCTTATCACACCTATCATACAACTATACAGGGTGGTGATTCATCTCGGCTACCACCTCGGCTAAATACCATACTGTCCTTTTTTCAATAGTAGAAAGTAATGGAGATGTTTAAGGCATGATTCATCTGACGTATCTTGGATGTTTATGGGAAGATGAATCATGCCAAAATATTTATGGGGAGATGAATCATGTCAAAAAATGTGCCTCTCTCTATTTTCTCTTGAGGAAGCTGATGGTGACAAGCTCAAAAATCCATTCCATTATACCAATTGCTTTTGCTGTTTCACTTGCGCAGCTTGGTTATCTTAGTTACAAATTTACTTATAACTTCCAAATTATTGACCTGTAACATCTGTACCTGAATTTCCACTGCAGAAAATTAGATCAAACTCTATCTTCTCCATAGATTTGTTTGTCCAGAGATTATTTTTGCAGCTAGATATGTTTTTTAAATGATACATTCATCTAACTTCAACTGCATGAATGCAATCCATAAAAGAACAAATTTCTGGTGGAAGTAATGAGCTTTCAGAGAAAATATACATCCTGTACAGAAGCTGAACAATATACCTCTGCAAGTTGGAAGTGATGTCCCATTTCTTTTTGATGTCTACAGTTAGTTAAATGCAGACCAAATAGTCACATAAGATATATGCGTGTGTATATCTTCTTTTATATATGCATATTGACCACTGGACCCATAACTAATAGCTTACTCTCAGCTTTGCTTCAGATTGCTTCTACTAGTTCTTTCCAAGATAAGCTGTGTGGTGCTATAGGCAGGTCTACTACAGGGACCACTATAAAAAAACACTATAGCTGAAACTGTGTAAGCTTCGGCACTCTCCACACTCTTCCAATATTGTTACAGAGAGCTTCCCATTCCCTTTATCCTTCTGACACACCTGGGCATATAGTATAGCACCTTGGGTTCATTTTGGTGGGTGAGGTGCATCCTTCATATTATTGCAGACTGAAAAAATGCATTAAAAAAAAGGTCATGTAAAATCAAGAGCGCACACACAGCCAAGTGGTACATGAAAAGGATGTGGTCATTCTGCTCTAGCAGGAGCTAGCCCTAAGTGGTGTGGACACGAGCCACACAATTACTTGGCTTGCAGTCTGATAATGCCTCCCTAGACCTGCATACTTAGCAATGCTGGTACAGCTAACATGTCCAGTTCTGGGCAACCTTCCTTCTATAACCTGGAAGACAGTGCTGTAATGTCCTCTCCCTCTTGTGCGCCTTTCCTCTCACTTCTGAATTTTTGTACTTGGTTCCAGAACTGCTGATGGAGCTCCCTCACACTCTGCTAATAGAGATCAAAGAGATAAAAGAGGTACAGCAGAGAAAAGCAATAAAAGCTGTGTGCCACCTACTAAAGACCGAAAGTAACAGCCCTATTCTCCATTCAGTTTAGCAGATGTCTTTTAATCCCCTGCCAAATCCAGTTTCACAAGAAGATCACATATTAAACTATTTCCTGAACTGGCCACTTGCCTAGCAGTGGCAAAATGGATGTGACCACAACCCTTCTCCAGACTGCAGTCCATGGAGAACGGGGTGGGGGAAAGAAAACAAAAACCAAGAACACTGATCTGCTGTGACCACCCAAGGAAAGAAAACTTCCATTTCAGTTCCAATGGTATGTTTCTCTTATAAGAAAGCCATGTAAATTAGTCCTACTTTAATCCTAAGGAATGAGCGACAATTGCAGCTCTTGAACACAGACTGTTACTCTGAACACAGGACATTTAGCAAATTATCAGATAATATACTATGAAAACAAGAGGAAGGTGAACAGCCAGGGAACTTCTCAGTCTCCTGAGACTCTCAGAAGTGCCCTGCTATTCTCTTCTGTGGCCAGGAGTTCATATCAGAAGTTTGTGCGTATTAAATATTACAAGAATGTTCTGCTGTGAGAACTAATTTCCTCTCTTTCTCTATATGTGGGCCTTAGTGGGATGACATTTATGACAGAGATACAAGACCATCTCAATCTTTCTTAAGACTCCTGTGTGTTGTTATCAATGGTTCAAGAAGACTCCTCAAACCAGCGTGACTGCTGATAAAGGACTCTCCCTGAGGGTGGGAAATTGCCTTCAGAATGCTGTCATCTGACTTGAAGCAAACAGCATAGAAGGGATCCCTTTCTCCTCTAGCTGGCAGATAATGCAAATCAATATACCTCAACTTACCTTAATGCTGTTCTATAATAAATATGTGACTAGTCACATGCTAAGAGGCTCAAGAACAGAGCATATGTGCCATGAATAGCACTGAAATGTGCTTCTGAAGCTGCAATGAGCATTACTTATCTGAAGCTGAGCATCAGAACATTCGTTAAACAACTGTTTCTTAGATTCTCTGACTCATTCCTATCATGAGGATTTTTTTCAATTTTTTTTTTTTTAACTTGACATCTTTCTGCATGGTTTGGTACAGCTACATAAATTAACTGACTTTCTGTATGGCATGAGCAATAATCATTGGACATTTAGGACCCATGGAGGAAAGTTCTAAGAACCATTATGGATCTACTGGAAATATGGGGCTTGGGAAACTTTCATCTACATGGGAAAAGATGACACACGTAACTATTTTTTGTGGAAAAATGCACCATAACATAAACCATTCCACTGAGCAGACACAGGTCTGTGAACACTCATATTACAGTCATATGTCTTTATAGATGGCACATACATAGGACTCAAAGGAACCATGAAAAAAGGCCAAAACCCCATAAATCTATACAAAAGAAAAATTGCATATTTTTTTTTTCTTTTAATTTCTCTTCCAAGTAGAATGTTCCCTGCTTCTTGGGCTTTACTGGTTTGAGCTTTTCTAAATCTACAATAAATAATAACACAATTTAAAAATTGCAAAGTTCTGGCTTTATTCTGACTATTAACTGTTGATGCAGTACTTTAAGTATCATTAATAACTTGCTGCTACAATCCCACCAAATCTATAGTCTTCAATAATAAATAAGAAAATAAGTATTGTTTCTAAATTTCTCCTGGATAGCACAGTTTATACAGGTACGTAAGACAACAATGCAATTGTATTTTTCCTTAGTGATGTTCTGAGATGGGTGGGTGTGGGTGTGCATGTGGTGGGATCAAGTGGATAATATTTTCTCCTTCCATACAATTAAGAATGATAATTTGTAGTATCATAATAATGAGACAATTCCTGCCAAAGTGTCATCTTTTCAAAGTATAAAGCTGGATTCATTTCACCATACTTTAGTCATCTAAAAGTCAAATACTTCATCTACCCTAGCTATTTAGATCATCAGTGGACTCAGATAGGCACCTCCTCATGTTTTATCCCTGAGGTAAATCTAAGACTACTAATTAATTTAAAAGATGCTTTAACTGTGCAAGCCATAGCTCCCACTCAGCCAGACAACTTCGAAGGGCAATTCATCCTGATTATGGCAACCATCCACCTTAGGATGGGATGAATTGCACCCTGGAGTTCCTTTTTTTTTCTTCATGAACTATGCTGAGCCCTAAATGAGGCAATAGATTAGATACTCTTTTAGCTGCTTTATAGGTGGCTAAAATTAGAAAAGATAAATCTCACTCATAGGGTCTGCAAATTCAATCAGGTGCTAGGTGAATTTAGTACTGAGATTACCTACCTCATGGGTCTTCAGTTGCCACAAAGATATATTCTTTGAATTAATGTATGGAAAAAACAAAAAAAGGAAAAATATTTTACTGTATGATTCTCTGCTGTTCGGGAATCTTTGGGTGTTAAATTAATTTTGCAAGGGCCTTCAAGTGCAAATGACTAACACAGTTATGAAATGTAAATTTGCTTCTCACCTGATTATATCCTAATTCCTGATGAAGCCTAAAAGGTCTAACCCATTGATTAATTACTTGCAGCAAAAATTCCCCAAAACTCAGGAATCATAAGGGAAAAAAAACCCAAAATCTGGTAAAATCTGCTCCTGCTGGCTCTACTGATTTTGTCTGGCACTAATAAAATATGCTACCCCTGACAATTTATTCAGTCAAACCCTGAAATGTTGGTTACAATAGAGAGAGGGCAGAGGAAGCTCTTCCTGATATCGTATTAAATGTATCCAACTCAGTGATATACTATTAAATGTATCCTAGCAGGTTTAGTGTTTTGTAATTATTTAGTATATATCTACCAGTAATATGTTTATTTTCAATTTTAATGAATGTGTGTTGCTTGATATACAGATCAATTATCAGCCATTTAAGTATTTAATAATACCCATTTTCCATTCTCAAAGGAAGGATGAAGCACACTGTTATTTCAATATTTTTCCTAAGGAACACGCTACCATATTGATACGATTTTTTCTGATTCACCCCACAGAAACAGGTAACTGGAAAAGAAATACTGCAGTGAAAAAACAGTCTGTACTGTGATGACTTTATTTAAGGTACCTTTTCTAGCAAGCACCTATTTCCATTGTAGTCCAACTTGAAATGACTTTCTGAACTACATCTTTACTTCTAAAAAATCCACATACAATTAATTATTCTGAGTATCTTTATCTCCATATGCATTAACACTCCAGAATTATTTTTCTTCCTGGGTCTGGTTGCATGACCAGCTTATTTCCTGAATCTGTGTTGGGAGAAAATCCAGATACGCAGCAATGCCCTGTCCCAGAAAATAAACTTCAATTAATTTGCCTAACAAGATCCATGATCAAAACATCCAGGAAAGCAAGACCTGAAGGTAGGAAGCCACTGATTGTTAAACATCAATGCTTCAACTTTTCAGCAATGCTTGTATACTAAGTTGAGCCAGCTATAGAGACAGATTTCTAAGCAGCATCCTAGCGCACTGAAGGTGAAATAAAACCTTTCTGCAAACCGGCCTGTTTTGTCTTTCTAACTTAGCAAGAATCTGAAGAAGATTGCGAGTTTTACTAACACTTCGGCCAGCAGAGATTTCTACCTTCAGTGGAAGATGGAGAAAACAGCTTGCCTAATTCTTCACAGTATTTCTTTTTCTGATCATCACTTCTACCTTGCTTGAGGGTGATTGTTTATTATTTAAAAGCTAATATCCCAAAGATATTCTGTTAGTTATGTGCATCAGTGGAAAATAAGACACAGTGTAATGTATTGCTAATGTCTAAGTGTAGCCGAGGTTGTGGCATCCATCTATCTTGCACAGTGACCACCTGTACAGCATGGGACAGAATAAATAGCCTGGTTCCACTAACGCTCCACAGATAATGGTTTTCAGACCAGAAGAGAAATTACCCAGTAACAGTTTCTAAGTTCCTCTGAGAAAAATGACGCAAGTCACTGCTGGGTTGGATCATCTACTTCTGCTTTATCACATAATCATTTGTTGATCTTTGATCTAAAAGACCAGAGGGGAGAATGAGCTTGGAATCTCATACTGTTCATAGTGATAAGGAAGTCATTGTTTATTGATGTTACCGGCCCTTGATCTTTTTTGTTGTGCTGTACTGTGGTCTGATCCTTGACTGTGAAACAAATAGGAAATTCATTCACGTTGTGTATTAGTGGAACTCAGCGATTACTTCTTACCAGGAATGAAAAACTGAGCATGGGATGCTAGCCAGAGAGATCCTGGATCAAATGCTGACAAGAAAAAGTACTGTATTTTCAAATAATGTGTGAAGTATGCTCATCTGAAGGAAATAAATTATTGGGATTAATAGTGAGAACAGTGTTGTTCTTTTATTTAGCAGGCAGGAAAGAAATCTATTTTGGAGAATGGAGTTCAAAAAGTTTTCAAAGGTGCTTGAATTTCAGCTGGCATTCTCATGCTTAATGAATCAAAAATAGTGGAAGAAACGTCCCTAATTCCTTCAGGTAGAAAGCAAGTGTACCTGGATCTCTTATATTCCAATCAGTGTTATGGATTAGTACACAAAATAAGACTATCAGTTCCACGGGAGCCTCCAAGAAAAGCCAGGGCTGCTACAGTATTTCATAGTGAGCCTAACACTGCATATTCTGTGAGAACCAGGGGTTTTGACATGGGGACCTCTCACTTTCATATGCCACTACAGTTAGGTTAAATCTTTTAAAACATTAGAAACAGAAGTGTTTCTACATATTTATGGAAGTATACTTTTTGAGCTCCTTCAGGAATTTAGAAACTGCAGCACCTATAGAGTTAGGTACTGGCTAAGCAGCAGGTTTTCAGATTACAGTGCTGAATGTACACAATCAAATTTTCTCCAGCTTCTGGTATTCACTATCAAAGATAAGTTTGTGAATAAGTAATCCACAAACATTACTGTTCAACGTGATTTGACTTCTTCCTGGCACCACATGAAGGTCAGTTATCAGCTGTACACATTAAGCCCATCCACTCACTTGTATCAAGAATGTCTGCCAGTTTACAGGTTGATTATAGACTATATGCTTCAGCAGGCTGTCACACATCACACCAAGATTTGTGTGTCAGATCTTAATACGTGAAAGAAGCCTGAACCTATGGAGGTTGGTGTTTAACTACCATTTGATGTTTAATTGCTTCTCTGGACTTAGCTTCTTGATCCAATGTTTTAAAAATTATTTACGGAGTTGGAAGCTTTACTTTCACTGAATGTAATGTACTACAACCTGAGCAAAAATTCTGGTTTTCTTACTGTGTGGTAATAAACAATATAGTACACAAATCACTTGTCTGTCATAGGTACAGCATAGTGAGCAATTAAATGGCACTTCGAACTGTGTATTTCATTAAGTGAACAGGTTAGACTGTTTATACTATTAAAAGCTATCCAATCCAAGACTGGATATATTAGATCCTTATTTGTGTTAGCAGCAATTAATACTACTTTGTAAAAAAACACCTCCAACAAAAGGAGGCTTCTGGATCATGCAAAACTGAATTGGTTTTCAAGTAAGTTTTACTACTTGTTCCATTTGTGTTTCAGTAACAGAAACACTAGCAGATGCTATACAAAACTAGCAGGTAGTCTTATCATATATGCTGTTACAATAGGGTATTGTACAGAATCTGTTTCATAGTACTGCAATATAGTTGTTATAGTGGGAAGCTGTCTTCTGAGACAATAGATTGAAATGTACGATACATTGCTTAGGAATGAGAATTCAGGATATGGAAATAAAAGTAAAATAGTTAGTATTTCCCACAATAATGCAGGGTATTTTGGATGACTGAATAGTATTGGGAATTGTGAAGCCTCAGTTTCGAGGAACTCCAAACTGGCCAGAGAGGCTGGCTAACTGTGAACGTCTGGGGAAGTCCTGTAATTCCCTCTATTTCTATTCCTTTGCAATGTCAGGATAATATACTTACTTGCATGAGAAGGAGACTGTGAGGCTTATTTAGTATTTGATCAGCATGTTTCAGACATTAAGTGTCATAAATATCCTGGTTACTCTTATGACTATAAGAAACCATGAAATTTGTCTGAAACATTATTAATATTATATATTTGTTTTCATATTAAATAAATAAATAAAAGCATATGACTTGTCGTATGTCACTATCACGTTTTCTATTACTGAATGCTTCTTCTGTTACCTGCTATCTTCTATAACAATGAGGAAAGGAAGATGGGGGGCTATTGCACTAGTGCCAAACCAGAAAGACTGAACAGATCACAATAATTCTTACAAGGATTTAAGAAATATTGCCTGAAACATAAAAACAAGTAATTTTGATCTCTATCTACCTAAATATTTCTTGGGAAAGGAATATAGTGAAATGCAGACTATCCAACAATCTCTTCAGATGGACTGATAATTTGTTACACAAAACAGAAAGCGAGAAGACCTAGATCTTATGAAAGACAGATGGTAAGAGATTTAAGTGAGTGTCATGGAATCGTAGCATTTTCAATTCTTAGGATGGGAGGGAGGAACAACAATAAAATAAATACACAAGACATTAATAAAAAACAAACAAACAGCAACTTAACTCCTTCAGGAAACTCAGAAATGGCAAGTAAGATCCCCTGGGGGAAAAAAAATCAACTTAGAACTTCCTTGAAGAAATTCTGTTTAAAATGTGACAGTAAGCTATCGAGCACAGACGAAAGATGAAAACTGTGTGAGATCAACTTTGTAAAATCATTACTTCAGACACAGAAGAGTATGTACAGAAAATGAGTACTATTCAAATCACTAACATAAGAGATGAAAGAACAAATAACAGCACAACTACCAGGAACAACACACTGAGAAAAGTGAAGGCACAAAATGTGAAACAACTAGTAAGGAACACGCAAGATAAACAAAGAAAAAGATCAGTAAGTACATTAGTTGCAAGAGGAAAACAAAGGGAAAAGCTGGTCCACTACTCAACAGGGGGAAAAGCTATGAAGTCGTGGCACTAACAAAAACCTAAATGTTTAATGCATTTACTGCTTCAGTCTTCACTAGAAAGGTTAGATGCAATCTGGCAGAGAATGAAATTAACACAAATAACAAAGCATTTGAGATAGAAAAAAGGAAAGAGGTTAGAGAATACAAACATAAGTTAGTTGGCTTTAAATCATTCAGATGTGATGAAATTCAGGGAGTAAAGAGAATTTGCTGAAGCAATTTCAGAAGCACTTAAAAAACTCATGGATGATGAATGGGGTTCTGGAAGATTGGAAAAAAATGAAACAAGTCACCTATGTATCCTTAAAAAGGGAAATCAAAAATAGCTGGAAAACTGTGTATCAGTCAGACTACTTTCCACTTCTAGAAAAACACTGGAATATATTAGCAAACAAAAAGACTGCAAGCCTCAGCATAAGGGATGACGACTAAGAGCCATAATAATTTTTCAAATACAATTTCTATAAGTGGGGTGGGGGGTGTAGGTGTGGGGGTGTGTGTGAGAGAGAGTAAACTAAGATTTTACTTGTTTAGTAGGCAAAAAAAGCTTTAGTGAAGCTTCTAATACTACCATAATGTTCTTATAAGCTGACTAAAAATGGTCTAAATTAAGTTACTCTTATATGCACAACCAGTTGGAAAACTATATTCAGAGACATGTCAATGGTTCCCTGTTAAACAAGAATATAATGATTTGAGATTCCTGGGGATTTACTGTTGGCCTAATCAATGCTTCCCTTAATGAGCAGTATGATAAAATGAATGTTTTAAGAAATGTGAAATTATGAAATCTGAAGGTGTTGCCAAGCTGGAGCTAGCTGGAAGCATTCTTGCAGACAGAACTAAAATTCAAAATGACCACTGCATATTGGCCACATGTTCTGTGAAAACGGGATGAATTTCCTTAAAGAGAAGTGAAAAATACTACACTTGGGCAGAAGTAGTCAATGGCACAAATCCAGGCTCTAGAATAATTGCCTGCAGGAAAGAAAATATCTGGGGGCTTTACTGGATATCAAGTTGAACATGAGCCTTCTATGCCATGTGAGAAAGGAAAAGACTATGCTATTAGTGTGTAAAAAAAGAGAGCATAGCCTGTAAAATATGTAAATAATCTTTATGCTGTAGCTGGTTTTAAGACATCTTTCCCTGGAATACTATATCTGATTTTGGTACCAGAATTCCAAAAGTATGTGGATAGTCTAGAAGGAGTAGAGGGCACAACAACAAAAATCATCAGAGGTGATGATTTAAACATGACTTGTAACAAAAAATGTAAGTAATCTAAGTTGAATCCAACCTAAAACTGAGGAAAGACATGATAAATGGTAACTGCAGAGTGGAACATAATAGACTATTCTTCATGTCCGTTGTGGGTAGTACAAGTAATAATAAGCTTTAACTGTGGAAAGGGAGATTAATTTAGACATAAAGAAAAACTTACTAGAAGTGATAGCTATGGTCTGGACAGATTCCGTTATGAGGGTGCAGAGTACCCATCAGTGAGATTTAAAAAACCAAGCTAGACAAAAGCTGTCTAGTATTGCCTGTTGTTTTCTGTAACCTACAAAATTTTGAGCAATTCTACCTTGAAAACATAATGCTGTCTTTGTTTCCCAGACTACGGTTTTCCGGCTTCTTGAGCTGGTTGGGGTGCTCAGTATCCTCGTGATAAACCAGGAGAGAAGTCTGGTGATCCAAAAGAGCATGTAGAGATGGGAAGGAAATGCTAGGAGGAAATGCTGACTGTTGGTCGCAAAGTCAAGGGACATGAGAAACTGAGGTTGACAGGTGGGTTAGCAAATGGCCCAGCCAATACAGAACCAAGCGTCTAGCTGAGCTCAGCAGTCTGATAGCCAGGACATCTGATAAATGAATTGTTCAGTATGGATAATCATAAGACAGTGAGAAGCTTGGAAGCCAGGCCAATACTAAAGAGGGAGCACATTAATCACAAGATCCAAAGTCCCTAGAACCTCCAGTAGCCTTGTAGAAAATGAAACCAGAAACAGGTTAACTCCAGAAGGACATTTCCTGGGTTTTATGTTGGAAGTTTTTCTTCAGTGTGTGACTGTGGAATGTGTAAACCGACACTGGATCTGCACTTTCCAGTGAAACTGCTCCCCCTACCAAAAGACTGAAAAGCAGTTTTCTGCAGTGGAATGAGATCTCAACAAGTTGCAAGGGACCTTTGTCACTCCTGCTGGTTAAGTCTTAATAAGTGTTACAAATAAATAAACAAAAAATGAGAGATGAAACACTTCTCTGTCTGAAAGATACCAGTTCACAAGCTCTTGTTAAAAGACCTGTGTTTCTTGGTTTCTTCTGACTTGTGTTAGGTGGCAATGAAGTTTTTATTATTTTCAGGTACAACAAGAATCTCAGTTAAGTGAATGCAAGTAACATTTGAGTAAAGAAATGAAAAAGCATTTTTGACTGTTAATGTTGGATGCTCCACTCTCTTATTCATGTCACTTATCATGTGAAGATAATTATGGGGCTGGTTGGGCCATGGATCACCCAGACGTTTTGCTGTCTCTCCCCAATGGTTCTGCATTTCTTACCTGCCCCAAAATTTCAGCTGGTAGAACCAAATTTAGAGATTATTTTTCTCAGTGGCTTCACACAGCAGCTGTCAGCAGCGCATGGGGGCACAGACATGGATGCTGGCAGCACGAGAGTCAGGAGGAACTGAGCAGCCCTGCTGACGGTCCTGGCAGGGCATGGATTTGGATTACTGGGGAAGCCCTGTGATATATTAGAGGGCTCACAAGAATGTGGGATAAGGTCTCAGGACAGAACAGACTGGGTGGTCTGAAAGAGAGTATATTAAGAAGAGTCGTGGGGCTTTGATTTAGAGAAACCTAGGCTTTAGAACCTCGCAGGACAGGGAGACATACATAAGACTTAGTGAACCTCTATACTAAGAAGTCTTGAAGGCTCTAGAGCAACTGTGGTGATAATTCAGTCCTAGGCAGAAGAATTATGATTTAGTATGTGAAAGGTTCTGTGTCAGGAGATTAATGAGTTTTAAAAACTTCCTCCTCCCTCTAACCATCTATAAATCAAGACTTTGGTATGAAGAGGGATCACAAACACACACAGCTCCTTCTTGAGCTGGCATAAAACTACTGTGCATGCTTCTACCTTCCTTCCACATTCCTCCCCTTTTCTTTTATTTCCCCTTAATATGGAATATGGTAACTTTACCTCATACAGGACTCTGAATTTCACTCTCAGAGGGATGCCTCAATTTCAAAAGCTTCTGTGCTGAACTTTTAACTTATGAGGAATATTTCTCTCCCCCAATAATTTCAGAGTAAACATCAAGATATGGGTTAGCTGTATATATGGACAGAAATATAACAAAAAATACTCCTGTATGAATCCTCCCACTCTACAACGTGCAACTAATATGGAGTAGATCAGTCATGACCTGCAGATGTCTATTTCTCTCCCCAACTACAAAAATTACTACCTCAGCTGCAGAAACCTAGACTGAACTGAAAACATCTATAATTACATGAGCTGAATTCCAGCTATTTACATTACAAAACCACTTTAAAAAATGTTATCCAGAATCATTCATGTACATTAGTTATTAAGCTATGTGCCTAAAAAATGAATGAATTAATGTTACAATTAAATAGGTGTATTTTTGTGGTTGTCATAAAAATTAAATATCATTAAGATTCTTGTCGTCTGAGTACATGGTCAAAGATCACATTTTTTTCTTAAGTTCAATGTATTATTACGTTCCTATTTTGATGTGAACTTAGTCTGGTTATTGTCTATAATTGCATGCCCACAAGTGGCTCCTAGGTCTTGATTGAATATGGAGGCCAATCTTGCACAAACAAGTGACTGCCTTCAGACTTGGATACCTAAAACTCATATTAAAGAAGCTGGTTTGTAAAACTTTGCTACTACTCTTTGTCATATTAACACAGTTAATTTTCACTCACATGTCCAATAAATGAATCCCTGTGAGACCCTAAGAGTATAACACGACTTCTGCGTATCACCCAGAAAAGCTAATGATGGTAAGTAAACCGTGCTTCAGAAGCTGTTCTGTTTCACATTCCAACAGCAGCTGCCAGTGCTCCCTCGTGCATTTGTTATTACAATACTGGATTGAAATTTCTCTCATTAACTAATAACATTATGTCGTTTGTTTTATTACTGTCATTTGGAAGTACTGCTCTGCTGTGCTTTGCAGAATCAGTTGTGTATTCAAACAGTTACTCAATGGGTGGCAACCACTTTGGAAAGCTAGATTTCTGCACTTCCACACCTGTTTCTTACTCTTGTCAGAAAACGCCAAAGCAATCATCAGAACTGTTTACGAAAACCCACCACAATATTTAGTTAAATCTATTTTTTTCTTTATTACTTACTCTGCACTTTAAAAATCCAAGATAATATAATATCTTTCATCTGAAATTACTGCTCTATATCAGGCATTTAAAATGAAATATCTTGAATTCACAAAATTGTATTTCTGGAACTTTTCTACAACGGGCAAATCATAAAGCATAAGTGCTGTTTTCAGATACCATTTTCAATATCATACTCGGATTTTTTTTCATATTGAAAGATCTTTTAAATATGCATCCTCCTTTCCTCATTTCTATGTCATATGCAGTCATGTTCTTGACGCCAAGACATAATAAGTATAGTAACAGTAAAACACAATCCAACAAATGATTAAAAACATCATTACCTTACTTTTTAAACATCTCAAATACTTAAATTTGCTTCAGAAGTAATATTCAATGCACGACAAAATTAGCTTTAAAATAACTCAGTTACTGAAAAAGCAGTATCTGTTTTCACCTCAAACTTTTTCAGACTCACACACCGTTCCACTAGTTGACATAGTATGCTTGGACATAAAGCCAGAGACTGCTAGAAGCATTTACAATTACCAAAGATGCCAACAACAAAGTATTCACACTAGTTACTTCAAAATACTCCTTAGGTCTTCCAAGATGGGGAGTAGGATGATTAAGGTCGAATTATCACGAACTAAAAAAAAACCTCTGCACAATTCATACAGAAATTACTCATGTTCCTAGGAAGAACAATTTCAATCGGGCTTGTACAAGCTAACTAGTCACATTACAAATGTATGTGGAAAGGGTTCTGTCCCTGAAGCCCATTGAAGCTAATGGAATTCTTTTTGCTGACTTAAATGGACTTCGGACCAGACGTTAAAATTGCTTTTACCTTCTGTATGCACTAAATATGTAGTATGTACATATCACATTGAGGAATACTATCAGAAGACTAAATTTTCTTCCATGAATATACATCAAAATAATTTTTAAAGTGCAAAGCGCACAAAATTTCATGCATTAAACTCATTTTATATGTTGACCAAAAAAACGTGTGTGTGTGTGTGTGTGTGTGTATATATATTTACAAAAAATAAATCAGGATTTAATCTACCGGCATGTCCTTGAACAGCATTATGACATTATAATTGGAAATATGTCTTCACTATATGAGTTGTTTAGTGGACGTTCTTGCACCCTAAATTCTTGTATCACAGCTGCCTTATCAACATCATGCTTATTCACTTCCTTGCATGGCTGCCTGAAGAGCTCAGAGGAGCCTGATAGACAGCAACTATGAGAAAACAGACATTCACTTCCTTCTTTGCCAGCTGCAGCATATGAAAGGCATTTATCGGATGAGAAGTAATTTAGAATCTGGGCATATATGATTATTTTGAAGAAATGTTTTATTAGATGAATCTTCTGAATGATGAGAAACTTCGATGGTTCTTGAAGATTTGTTAACAAGGAAGGGAATTTATTTTTTTTTAACACACTTCAAAGGAAAACAGATGACCAATTTAATTGAGAAGGTAGATGGTGGGATCTCTGATCTGACTTTGATTGTTAGAAAATACAATAGATGAAGAGTTCTACTTCACATAACGTAATATTGTTATTTTACTCCCTTTCCTTCCTCTCAAAAAATAGCCTTATAAGTATAACTTCTCCAGCATCTGACACACACTCAGTGGAAACACAGCTTATAGGACTTTATTTTAACTGAAGTAAACCACCATCAATATGACAAGCACACGAACTTTTATAAATGTAGTTTGGAAAATATTTTTGTGTATCTTAATTATCATGTCGATATATTTTGAGCAGTGGTTTCAGTTTTGAAACAGGCTGTTCTAGGTTAAAAAAAAATGTTAAGAGGTGCAGACTAAAACCATATTTAAGCATATCACAGAACTGAAATTAATTTTGTGTTGAGGAATGTCTTTGTATATATGCTGGTTATGTCAACTCATCATTTACATGTTATAAGTACTGTCCTTGTGTGAAATGCTTCACTATACATAATGTATTATTCTTCCTGAGACAACCTATTACCTTGCAGTGCTTTTGTTCTGAATAATTCCCTTTTACCTCCATTTAACAGGTGTAGCTAACATTTCTTGTCCTTGGGTATTGATGGAGCAGAGGAGTCCAGAAAGCATTGCTCTGTTTGGCTTTCTAGATTATATTGAATTTAAATCTTTCTGGATTTCTCTCCTCTGCCTCAACTCATCATTCTCTCTTCTAAATAAACAGCATTTTTTTTCTCTTGGCACTTAGTATCATGAACCAGTGCTTAATTCGCAAAACCAGTGGCTCATATGGCAGAGATGGATAAGCAATGTGTCCTACTCCCCTGCTTGTGAAGTGGGTAGCCTGATGATTTAAGGCTCAGGTTTGAAACACCAAGAAGATTAGGTATAAAATCCAGTCAGTTAATCTGGCATCTCTTTGGCATCTGTATTTATTTACGCTCCATATTATTATTGTGTATAAACACTTCAGGAATCTACTCAACACATGGTTCTGATATCTTTCAAATCTGTAGGAACTAAATATTTTTAAGTGGCCAGCAACTGTAGACGCATGATGAAAAGTCTGTGACCTTTCTGAGCACATTTCACAACAATGTTAAAAATCAAAGTCACCTCTTTAACTCATCTCTTCATCAAATTCATGGTGCGATTAATCTAAGCAAAGATAGACATCTGCAGTATAGACATGTATTTCAAGTACCAATTCTAGATTTTTTTACAGTGGCATCTAACACAGTTCCAGTGGAGCATGTCTGGAATATGCCTCATTTTTTCTACTGACTGTAAAAAGGAGCGGAGACTACTTGTATTATAAACATGAAGGGTAAAATAGAGAAATTCTAGATTAAGTTCCTGAACATAATTTTTCCTATTGCTTACTGTAAAGCAAACTTTCTTCTCAACACTGGGACACCTGCACTTTAGTGCCTCTACATTCTGGAAGCCTTGTAGAACACTTAGTGTTGAAATGTGCTACTGTACACCACCAAGTCAGGTCTACAAACCTTGTCTGAACTTTAATTCCAACATATCCCACGTCCCAGGGTTTGCTATGTGCAGAATAAAATGGTTTTTAAAAAAACACAAGTTGAATATGATAAAATGACATGAAGCAATGCACCAATATATTTAAATCTGGATAAAATGTCGAGAGGCCAAAAAAGCAGTTTATGGCAATAAAATAAGTTAATTCATTCCAAATGTTATGCACTACAGTAGGTTATATGATTCTGCCAGATGTTTCTCTTTACACACATTTTATTATGCCACAAAGGGCAATTTGTTTTAATGAGAATATTTTTTGAGGATAATATTTGTTCTGGAAAGCAGTACTTCTCTAGCTTCACATTCTAATGAGAAAAATTTCCTTTGATTCATTGGTGTTACCATTCTTTTGTTGACTCAGTCAAAACACCAATTAGTTGCACACATGCTGCCAGAGTGAGAAAGCAGGAAAATGCTGATTAGGGTCCCAATCCTGAAAACTCTTGAGCAATATCATTAACTTAGTGGAGTCCTTTGCGTGAGCTGACTGCATGATTAGGAGCTTAAAAGATGCCAAATTCATGTATAATTCCAAGCATAGGATCACAATCTTTGCCTCTGCATGTGAATAAACTTCTCAAGTCCACTTGATAGCTATCTTTTCATGAAAAAGTTTAAGTACCTCTGTTTTTTAGGTTCTGTTATCTTTAGCTGTTTTTCTTTCCAGGGTATGCTATTGTTGTAGCCCTTTTTCTTCAACACGTATTTACTGTGTATTTGTCTCTCAGGTGTTAACATTACTCAGCCAGTGCTTCAGATTTAGAATCTGATCTCTCTCTGATCAAGAGCTGGGACAAAATTCAAATATATACATACAAGCACTCCCTTACGTCCACCTCTGCCTCCCTGCATTTATTTGCATTCTTTCACGCTGCTACCAAGACAGCTACAGAAATCTAAATCACATGCTGAAAAGCCAAAATGTAAAATAAGTGTTTTTACTTAAGAAAAGGGAATTATTTTCATTCTGTTTTAGCTTGCAGGTGTTTTTAGATTTTTTAGTCACTTTGGCCAATACAGTTTTTCTCACCAAAAAATTAAGTCAGTGTTAGGTCTAGAAATACTCCAACATTCAAGCAAGTAAAAGAGAGCCTAGTTTATCTTTTGCTGCACAAATGGGTCCCTTGAATTTCTGTATGTTTGATTAAGTGTCTATCACAGACTGGGATCCTACAAAATTTATGCAGCACATGTATCATGCATAAACTCACAATTGTTCACTTCTTGAATCACCAGGGCAAATAAAATTGGTTTGTTGTCTACTGGTGACCTCTACCAGTAAAGGGCAGTTATAAAATTATATATTGAAAATACATTATCTTTCAGTGAGTAGTATAACTCATCATGTCATTTCTCACAACTTGATTTCTAAAAATTTGTCTTCTGATGTTGACTGTAATGCTATAGCAAAATTATACAGTGCTCTCTTGCCCCATATCTGAATCATAAAAAAATCTTGTAGAGAACAGATTTTAGCAAATCAACACATGAACAGAAATTAAATTGATAAAATTGAGAGATTCTTCAATTTTTCATTTTAAATTCCACTAACATGCAGCAAATAAAACAGAAGTACTGACTTAATTATGTTTTTTATAAATACAGAGGCTCTGAGGGACCTCCTGCAATAAGTTAATGCAGTTTAATAGCTTTACAATAAACCCAGTAGCATTATTTTAATATGACATTTTTGCTTTCACACAGAAATTAAACAAAGCCATTAATCTGAAACTTTTATTAGTTTCTCTGGGTTATTTAAGAAAAAAACATCACTTATGTAGCTCCATAAGAATCGGCTTGCTTACTACGTAAATGAACAGGGATCTATTTGACATACATGAATTCGTTTTTAATTTGTTAACAGGAACATGCTAAAAGTTGTTAAAAAACATAAACTTGAAGCCTTGACAGCTATGATTTAATAATAAGATCACTGAAGCACAATTTGAAAAAAACCTGGATTGTTACCTCTGTTAAATCAATTCATTTTACGCTTCAATATTATCATTCAAGATGAAACATAGTTCATCTTTCTCATTCAAAATTTCTCAGTAGTAGTTTTGTACTGCCTAAGTAAATCTTATTTTATTTATTACAACAGCACTCACTCATCTCAATCAGAATGTCTCATCATGCTAGGCAATATTAAATATACGATACAGTTCATTGCCAAAGTATTGTGCAGTATATAATCTAAATATATAAAACACTTAGTTCTATGCTTCTTTTTGAGTCCTCACTGAATTCCTCATAGATTTCATGTGTTCTCCTGAACAGAGTTAATGGATTTTTAGCTATGTAAACTCAATTGATAAAAGGAAAATGCACCTAAGATATATAAGAAAAAGCTCTGATGTAAAAAAATTAATTACTTGGAAAACATTCTCAGTGACAATGCAAACACTAGCTTAATGAACATGGTGATACTGCAATGTACTTACCATGTCCTATTACAATTAATTTCCTCTGTTTATTGGCCCTATTAAATGTTACTAATAATATTCCCACTATAGCACGCAAATGCTATGTATCTTTCTGGTCTATACATACAGGATATGCATGCTATACATGTCATGATACACAGAAACCTAGATTTGCATGGTTGATACATAGAATGAAGTTTTAATTTCAGAGGAATATTAATTAAATTTTAAAAGGCTATCTATAGACACTTTCCATTTTAAACTCAGTATTTATTCTAAATATATTTACAAATAATAAATATATCTATATACTACATATTTACATATACTACACACTATATTTATTTTATATTGTTACATAAGATAAAATAATTCAGAATTATTTTGAGGGCAATATAGCATCCTTTTCTAAATCAGAGTTGATTTTGTGGGATCAGCTTGCTTTCCATTGTAAACTGATGGCACACTTGATTATAACATACTTTAATTAGATGCTATGGCATTTGAAATGGCACAAGGGAGGCAGTTTGGTATCTCTCATGTCCCCCAAAACGTAGAGGACATTTGTACAAAAACATCTAGAGGAGAACATTGGCAGCAGAAATACAAGAAATACTAATCAAAGATAAAGGACCGGAGTCTGGTCCCAGTTATGTTAATGTAAAATAATGTCTTTAAGGTCAAACAAACTATTCATGATTGAATCAGTGCAAGACTACTGAACCAGAATTACCCTTTTCTGTTCAATGGCTGATACCCTTTATATCTACTTTTGTGACAGGTTTCCTCACTGGTGACAAGTACAACAAGGAGACTTCACCTAAAATTATTTAGGGGCCAACTAGGGGCCTAAACAACACAGACTGAATCCTCTCGGATTTCTTCTGCTTCCTTTAGGGAAATCATCTGCAAGACAATTAAGATCCCAGCAATTAAATTAACTCTTGCTGTGTCTTGCAGTTTTCTCAGGGTTTGCGATAAGATTACATGTATTGGCTATGTTTTCTGCAGTTTCAATCTGAGACGCTACATGAGCTACATGACAGCAATTATATGAATACTTCAGCATCTCAGCTTGTGTAAAAACCCTGATGGTTATGCCTGAGGGTTTGATGGTTGTGATCCAACAACACAGCAAAGGCTCAAAAAAATTGCTGCATTCAGTTTCATAACAAGTGTTTTGAGTCAGTCTCCAAGTATTTGGGAGTTCTGCTTGTTCTTTTGGAGAACTGTAATACAATAGTTGATCTAAGTTACATACTTTTTTTCCTAGAAGACACTTGGTACAACAAATTAATACCACAGTCCTGGGAAAAGTTTTAATCCGTTAGCATTTACGTCCATAACACTACCCTTCAGTGGCCAGACTGCTGTTGCAGAATATCTGCATAAGCAATTTGTCATCCTGGTATCCCAGGGTGCCTGTTTGCAGGAGTTTACATATATTTTTTATCTAGAGAAAAAAATTAATCATAGAATCATTTGGGTTGGAAAGGACCCTTAAGATCATTGAGTCCAACCATTAACCTAATACTGCCAAGTCCACCGCTAAAACATGTCCCTGAACACCACATCTACCTACCTATCTTTGAAATACCTCCAGGGATGGAGAGTGAACCACTTCCCTGGGCAGCCTGCTCCAATGTCTGACAACCCTTTCACTGAAGAAGTTTTTCCTAATACCCAGTCTAAACTTCCCCTGGCACAACTTGAGGCCATTTCCTCTTGTCCTGTCGCTTGTCACTTGGGAGAAGAGACTGACACCCACCTTGCTACAACCTCATTTCAAGTAGTTGCAGAGAGCGATAAGGTCCCCCCTCAGCCTCCTTTTCTCCAGGCTAAACAACCCCAGTTCCCTCAGCTGCTCCTCATAGGACTTGTGCTCCGGACCCTTCACCAGCTCCGTTGCCCGTCTCTGGACACGCTCCAGCACCCCCATGTCCCCCTTGCAGTGAGGGGCCCAAACCTGAACACAGGATTCGAGGTGCAGCCTCACCAGTGCCGAGTGCATGGGGACAATCACTGCCCTTGTCCTGCTGGCCACACTGTTTTGGATACAAGCCAGGGTGCTGTTGGGCACACTGGGCACACCGGCACACTGTGGCACAGTGATGGCTCATGTTCAGCCGGCTGTCAACCAACACCCCCAGGTCCTTTTCCACCCGGCAGCTTTCCAGCCACTCTGCCCAAAGCCTGTAGCATTGTGTGGGCTTGCTGTGACTCAGATGCTGGCCCCAGCACTGAGCCTTGTTGAACCTCATACAACTGGTCTTGGCCCATTGATCCAGACTGTCCAGATCCCTCCACAGAGACTTCCCACCCTCAAGCTGACCAACACTCCCACCCAACTTGGTGTCATCTGCAGAGTTACTGAGGGTGCACTCGATCCCCTCGTCCAGATCACTGATGAAGACATTAAACAGAACTGGCCCCAACGCTGAGCCCTGGGTAACACCACTTGTGACCAGCTACCAGCTGGAGTTAAGTCCATTTACCACCAACCACTCTTTGGGCTCGGCCATCCAGCCAGTTTTTACCCAGTGAAGAGTACACCCATCCAATCCATGAGCAGCCAGTTTCTCCAGGAGAATGCTGTGGGAAAGCAGTTTTCAGTATGGAAAGCAACTGATATATTTCTTCTCAAGTTATTTCATTGTGTTTTTTAATAGTTAATTATCTAATTACAGCAGTTTAAAGGAAAAAAAAAGGTATTTTAAGTACATTAAACACAAAGGCTGTTTATTTTAATTTCTGATGCTTGCTATTTTGCCTTTGAAACTACTGTGAATGCATATTATTCTAAAGGTAATGACCTTAAGCCCACCAGTAAAATTCAGAAGGAACTACAGGTGCCACAAACTGATACTAATCAAGAAAGGTAATAAGAACTAAGTGCCTGAAGGCTTTAGTCATTTGATACATATGTATAATAGTGTATGTAGTAACTATATCATGTACTTTGAAGTGAGGTTAAGCATATAATACTGTTAGTTTCATCAGCATGTGCACTGCTGTTGGTTAGGAAGAGCATTTCTCACAGAAAGTGAAGAAGGGAGTAACCTGAATCTGAGAAAGAGGAAACTAAAGACTTAACAACAGGTATACTTTCTACTTTTGCCTTCGCTATTTGAAGATGAAACAAAAAGAAAAGACCTATTAGTAATATTGTAGGACTGACCCTTAAATGACTGGCTAGGTACTGTAGCTAGTGGTATCCCCAGTGTGTCATGCGCTTGGCTGCCTTAACAAGAAAACTAGCAGTACATTCTTGTAAAACTTGGCACAGTAAGCATTTCTGAAAAATTCACAGATACTTGAATTTCCTTGATATTTACCATTCCTAGAAATATTCCTCAATATTTCTGAAATCTGCAAAGACATGTTCTTCAGTATTATCTGCTAGAAAAGCCATGTCTGTTTCGATAAATATTTTTCAAGATTAATAAAATATTATAGAAAGAAATGTAGGTTTTAAGGTTTTTTAAAGCATCAAACCACATGATGTAACTGCATAAAGTTAATGTTTAAGGAGAGGCACAGTTCCTATGCCCATTCCAATAAAACTGTTCTCACTCTTGACTGCGTTTGAGATTTTCTTTTGGTTTTGTTTTTGGTATTTCTCTTTTTCTTTCCAAAATAACCTCTCTCAGTCCCACTGCATTGTTTATAACCTAGCATACTCTAAACCTAAATATTCATATAAATATCTAAATTAAAAGTTGATTGAAAATAAACCCATTTATCTTATCATGTGTTCTTCCCTACTAAATGAATAGGTTATTTATTACATCTTATTAACATTATTAATTTGACTGTCCCATTCCAGCTGCGCAGCCTGAGAAATACTGCAAGTATACAGTGCTAACCTATATGTAGATATAAGTATATATACATACATGAATGCAAAACTAAGTTGTGTTAAAAATAAATGCTTTGAGTGAATAAAGGGTGACATATGCCTTCTGGTTATTTCATTATAGACGGCTTATGGCTCTGAAGAAAATTATCAATAGGACGAATTGCCATCTGAGAGGGAGATGGCTATGTACATTACATCTATCCCTAATTAATTCTTTTCTTTTTTAATCACTGACAGTAATAACATTCTAGGAATGTGATTCAGTACTTAAAAATATCATTCTACTTAACACACATGGTTTTTTTTCTAAACCAGCTGCTTACTACTCTTTAATTTACTATTTGTTCCTAAGGGTATTCTTCTCACCCGTAAGGATTTAATTTAGTCTAACCAAACAGGATTTATGAGGATAATTTCTCTCCTGCCCCTTCTCTTTCTGAAGATCAATGCCACCTTAGATTTCTGTCTTAATCCTCTGTGCCTTCACAGTCGGGTTTTTTATATTATTTTTTAGAATAAATTACATTTGTAATAAATTGTGTTTAAATTCACAGTGTCCATTCATATTTACACAATTTGCAAATTTCTTGTTGTCTGACTTGGCTTAAGTCTAACTGCCATTTACCCCTCCTGTTTGCTAAAGGCCAGACCACAGTGCAGGCAGCGAGAGAAAAGCAGCGTAAGGAGTTCGCCTGATCAACCAAACCCAGGTATCGAACCGTCGGCCGCCAATGCCTCACCAGCCGTCACTCCTCACTGCACAGCATGCAGATCAGTGTGGCTGAAACAGGGTGCCCTGGCAGTGCTCACTGCGTGAGCGTGATTTAAGAACAAAAAGTAAGCCAAGGCCAGACTAAAGATCTTGGCCTCCTGATTCAGTACCTGATTTTCACCCAGGATTGTACAACTGTGTCTCATCTGAGACTTGGGGTAGATCCCCATGTGACAACCGGCTCCTCTTTGCTCATGACTTTCCTTTTGCTCCCTCCCCACTCTCCTCTGACTGATTTTTTTTTTTAAATCACTTTGGCACTTGGCTACTTAAGAGTCATTAATCATTAATTTAATCTATCTTCTCGTTTATTAATAAGTTTACTTTCTCTCAAGTCCTTCATTTTCCCTTGATATTCCTGTAAAAATTTTATTGACTCTAACTGCTCTGGGTGACACTAATCTGCTCTCATGCTTTGCTATCCTTACCTTTTCCCCGAATTTTAAAGGACACTGTCTCCATGCAAAGGCACCTCATGAACTGACTGGCCTAAGCAAATGTCACTTGCTTCCTTTTTGCATAGTCTCATGTTTATGCATTATATAAAAGGGTGAAAGACTGCATACACAGCAATTGCATTACTGCTCTACACATTCAGCATCTACCCCTGTTACCCACTTGCTGGTCACCCAGCAAGGTACCTGCTGAAATAGCTGCAGCCTGAGCAGCTGAAAGCAGTCGATACAGATGGTTTGAAAGGCCTATGTGCAACAAGACAATTTTGGGGCTGCAGATTTATAAAAACAGTAAGATGGGCTGAGAAATGTGACACTGAATCAACAAACTTGCAGTTTTCTTGTTCAGTTTTGATCAACTTTCAGTTACAGCAGTTTCTTTTCTGATCTAATTACAGATCCATTCATTCTTCAAGCAAGTTATAAATAAATGAGTAGTATCTTTTAACAAATAAAATGTGAAATCATAGTGATTTTACAAAACCTATGGGTACAATAAAGTATATTAGTGATGAAAAGCAACATGAAATTAATGCAGATTTGAACTCTGAAGATTTAAATGTATGCTGATTCCAAGAATTAAGATGTAGTTTACACAACAGTTGTTCTTTGAAGTTTATTCTTACACCTGGAATATTTTGGGCACAGAGCCCAACCCTTCATGCAAGATGAGATTATTTTTTTCTCTTCCATTTTTAAGAGATACTTGCAGAACCTTGCAAGCCTGTAAAATCACTGTTTTCTCCTTGGAAAAAAACTTGCAGCATTGAACTGTGAGTGCAGTTAAGGAGAAGACGGACCTCACTGTGCCTTGGTAATCACACCCACTTGATACAAAGAATTTATGTATACTGCTGTGTAAATCTCAAACAGAAACCATGAGATTTCATGTGCAGAAGAAATAGGCATATAAACGTTTCACATGCAGCTTCAACAGTAACAGTTCTACTGAAGTATAATCCTACCAGAAAAAACAATTCTGTTTTCCATAAACATGACTATGAGAACAAACTGTACATTTCTTCAATGTTTTTGTCTATAGGCCCAAATTACCTTTGAACTTTGAACTGGGGAGCCCATAATCGGGCACAGCACTCCAGATGTGGCCTCACCAGGGCAGAGTAGAGGGGGTGGATCACCTCCCTCGACCTGCTGGCCATGGTCCTCCTGATGCACCCCAGGATCCCATTGGCCTTCTTGGCCATAAGGGCACACTGCTGGCCTGTGGGCAACTTGCTGTCCACCAGAACTCCCAGAAGAACAACACAAAAGTAACATTTTCTAACCAATACGCAGGTTGCTGTCATAAGGAGCGACAAAAACAATGTAATATAGCTGTGGGGCAGAAAGATAGGATTGACACTGAAAGGATGCATAAAGGACAGCATTTGGACAGTATTCAAACAAGTGTGAAGATGAGACAAAATGGTAAAAAAGACAGACAGTAAGTAATAGCAGAAAGAATGAATTATGTCAAAGAGATTTATGTAGATGTACAAAACCAAAGATGAAATTACGAATGTAAACGAGAGATGACAGTAAATATATAGGTAGGAATCTTACATTACTAGTACATCTGTACAGCATAAATTAGCCATGCTCTTACACTTCTCCCTCATGAAACAGTATGTCAATATTGCCTTTCCAGAGATGCAAAGCATCATTCTTTCTCTCTAGAAAAGCAAGTCAAATAAAATCACCTCAAACTAAAATTATAATGCTCTGAATCATTCAAAATTTCATTCAGGCTGGTTGACTCCTGTGATCCCAAGCTAAGGCTGTTTCCACCTTTCCTTCCAGCCCCATTATAGCAGAGGGTTTGCCCTTTGTGCAGGGTGTGCCAGTGCCAGACTGGCAGGACTAAGCACCGTATCTGAGGTCAATGAACTTAAAAAGGCATGTAGCTGCAGCCTCCACAGATCGTGCCATGGAACAGTCCAGGCCCCTGGACCTCACTCAAAAAACAAAACCATGACTGATACAAAAGTGTCAGAATTATTTCAAAATCTTAATGTCATTTATCCAAGTAGCAAACATATGCATGTACGGAAATAAACACACTGCTGGACTTCAAATTAACAATTATCCGTCAGGAAAGAAATCTTGGAATCATTGTGAGGCATTTGCCAAAAGTGTTGACTAGTTTTTTGGCAACTGTCAAACATGGGATATTAAGTACTGTGAAAGAGAAAAATAAGAAAACAACTAATACCATATTTCACAGCATAAATTATTAGGTACAAAGTATTACAAATAATGAATACTGTACTCAGCTAATTGTCACATATCCAGAAGGAAATGGTAGGGCTGGAAAAGGTAGAGAGGAGAGCAATAATGAACAAGTATGGACTGCTCCTCCACACTGATTAAACAGACAGAGCTCTTCAATCTAGAAAAGAGAAACAAGAGGACGGTGGAAATAAACAGAGATGTATAAAATCATGAGAAGATGAACAGAGAATGAGTCTTCATAACTACTAACACAGACACAAGGGTATACTTCTTCCTGAGGTGCCCCACAAAGCATAATTAAACAAACAGAAGCAAGTGCTTTTCATACAGTCCATAATTACATCTCATTCTTACAGGATGCTGTGAAGACCAAAAGTAAAAATTGGTTCCAAAGTAGTTAGACAAATCAGGGAGAATACATCCACCAGTGGAAATCTCTGGATGCTGCCTTTGGCTCATTTGCCAGACGGTGTAAGGCTACAGTACAGGAAGGACCTGCAAATAATTTTGTTCCTTATGTTCTTTTCCCAAGCACATTGGAACACAGACAGAGTACAGGGCTCAACATAATTTTTTACTTTCTAGGACAGTCTGGACATTATTTATCACTTTTATTTTTGGGAACTCATTCACATATATACTTTAATTTCAGTTCCAGTACTAACTTGCTAGTATTTTGTGGTTGATGACAA
Organism: Ibycter americanus; assembly: GCA_035590275.1. NCBI lineage: Eukaryota > Metazoa > Chordata > Aves > Falconiformes > Falconidae > Ibycter > Ibycter americanus. Next base: position 53,325,669 of record JAVJGI010000014.1, on the reverse strand, counting down.
CTTAACAGCAAAAGAGGGATAATATTTTGTTAACACAAACACCCAAAATGTTATCAGCCACTGAAAACTGATTCCACTCCTCCTTCATATTTCTATAACGAAAGCTCCATAAAATTTTACCTTCAGCAGTTCACTTATATATTAAACATAAAACCCCAAACAAGCTAACAGCTAATTATTTTCATGGTCACAGTATGTTCCTCTTGTTTGTCAAATACAGAAGCCTACCACAGTATAGATCAGTCAGCTACATTGCAGTCTAGCTTACAGTCTAGCTATTTATAACTGATTTAAGAATCTTTTGTTATATACCATAACATTTTGCGTTAACCATAAATATTCTGGATTTCCACATCTTTGCAAGTTTCAGAAGGTGAACGTCTGCTGTCTTGCAGGAGACAGGACTCGGCAGCCACAGTTTCCCCTGCAGGGAAACACTGATGCATGCTGTATTGGCATGTAAAGGACAACTTGGTAACAAGCTTGCTCTTTACAAGTAACTCACATCAACATTTTCAAACTAAGACTTTTTTCTAATGACATAGTCACAAACTGTTACTGGAAGTTCTCACGGTTAATCACAATGATGTGAATTTTCCTACTACCCTCGGGTATTAAACAAAAGTCTTTGCTTACTCAAGGAATTCCATGCTCAATAGAAAATCTGAAGAACAAAAGAACTAAAAAAACCAGCCCGATGCAGTTCAAAAGATGCAAAGAAATGCTTAGGGATTCTGCAATATTACAAGAATGTCTTTGCTGATCTACATGAAGCATGACAGGTATAATCCAAGCTTCAACAAGAAAGATTAGTAAAAATCTACTACAAAGACATGCAAAACACCAAACTATGCTGCTATTAAAACATCACTTTTTAATATGCATGTAACAACATTTCGAAAGAAGTAAATGACCCATTATTGCTAGGGGGAACCTCTACTGCATTTCATACTATATTGCATCATTTTTAAGAATATGAAGTGTAGAATCAAATAACACTAAGACCATACACATAATGAAATGCAAGTAATGGACACCAGATCGAAATTCAGAAAATGACTGGCTTTATTCTTTAATCTGCCACTGGTGACCTGTGGGACTTAAAGGCAGTAATCTTACTGCTTGTGTTTTGCTTCTCTTTCTTATTTAGTTACACCTTTAACATTTTACAATTAAGACTTTCCTTATCACATGTCTGCACAGCACCAGGAGCATGGGAATCCCAGAGAAATATGTACTTTGATGTCATCCAATAGGTATTTTAGTCAAAATGAGCCCTTCTACTTATTTTCCAGCTCTGCCTAATCTTACAGGTTCAGACACTCCTTTACATGCTTTCTCCATTGTCCTGACAGTTTTCTGGATAGCTATCATTTGATATTTGCAGGTCAGAAGCGTCCTGAACCAAGAACACAGTTGGCTGTTTCCCTCTTACATTCCAAAGTAATCTAATGTCAAATCAAATGACATCCTCCTCCTACCTAAATGCCTGAAAGAACCCCCGTTATTCACACCTACATCTCCCATGAAGTGATGCAAGTTATACACAATTTTGCTTAACCACCAAGTTTTTAGACCATTTTCCTAGGAAGTAAGACAACTGTAATCTAGATCTTCAACTTGATAAAAGTTTGAACACAAATTCTCCACCTCAGGTGGACGCCCTTGTCAGGGTACCTGGAAGGGAAGTCTCTGTTCCTTTCAGAGCATCTGGTCAAAGAAGCCATAAAGACCTGACCAACACATGACAAGGGAGGTGACAGTAAGAATGTACCTGCTCAGTGGCATGAACTGATAAGAATATCTAGAGTGTAAGAATGTGGGGGTTTTTTTCAGTTGGGAGGATAAGGAATGAGATGGAGACAAAAACACAGAGAGACATAAAACCTGGCCAATTACTGTTAACAAGCAATAACCAGAAACAAACCTGGTCAGTCATACTAATTGATGGGCTATCAAGAAACTGCAGGCAAATCAGGACTTTGCAACCAATGATGCAAACCTGCGGGTCCTGCATGGGTGTGACTGTGCCAACTGATAAGGCAAATGTGCAGGGGAAGGAGTAACAGGGAAGAACAGAAGAGGGGAGGTAGGCAGAAAGGCCTATAAAAGGGGTCGGCTGCATGTTAATCAGAGCTGGTCAGTACGCTTGTCTGGCTGAGGCTTGTGTCTCATCACCACAGACCGTCCTATCTTCTTATTAAATCTCTTCTTAACTCTCTCTGTGTAATCTCACTCAATCGTGCATGTGTGCACGTGTGTGTGTGTGTGCGCGCATGCACATGCGTGCACACTGCAAGGACTTAGTGCCAGCTGCTGGTGAGACGTGAGTGCATGCAAGTGACATTTGGGGGCAGCTACTAAAGCCACAGTGGGGGTGTAGGCACGCCTCGCCCATGATGTTAGCTGCTGGAGCCAGCGGGGTCTCAGCATCAGTGATGGAGCAAGTGGGGGTTTTATCGTCCCGCCACTGTGAACAGTGCACATGCCAAAAATCAGCATCTGAGGGTACTGGGGTGAGTGAGGGGCTCAGAGCTGGAGGCTGGAGTGGGACTGCAGGTCACAGCCCGTGTGCCTGGTGCCAGCTGCTGGGGGACTGTGAGTGTCTGTATCTCCCCAAACTGGGTGTGCCTTTGTATTCACTGGCAAACTTCAAGCTGGATTCGCCAGTGAAGTGTGGAGGGGCCTCAGGTCCCAGCAGGGGTATCAGATGGGTGAGGGTCCATGCTGGTATTTGGGAGACCCACAAGTGTGGGGTGCTTGTGGGACGAATGTGTGAGTGCTGCATGATTGCAGAAAGTACCCAGCTGGACCAGTCAGTGAGTCAGGGACCTGTCAGACAGGCAAGAGGGGCAGGGATGCAGGCAGAGATGCAGGATGGGCAGAGGGGCCATGCTGGTACTTGAGGGGTCCATTAAGGTGCATGTGCTTGTGAACCTGTAGTGTGGTGTGTGTGTGCTGCACTAGCGACTTTCTGTGGTGGTCTGTGTGACCAGCCGTGTTGGTGTCCTCTGCAAGTTTGAGGTTCCCCCATCAACCCATTTCTCCAGCCTGTCCAGGTCCCTCTGGATGGCTGCAAAATCCTCTCATGTATCAGCCACTCTTCCCAGTTTTTTATCATCAGCAAAACTCATAAGGGTGAACTCTGCACCATCATCCAGGTCATTAATGTAGATGTTGCCCAGGACTGGATGCAGTACTGATCCCTGGGGTACACTGGTAGTTACTGGCCTCCAACTAGACTTCGTGCCACTGATCACCGCCCTCTGGGCCCAGATGTTCAACCAGTTTTCAATCCACCACACTGGCTGCTCATCCAGCCCATACTTCACCAGCTTCTCTATGAGGTTCTTATGGGAGACAGTGCCAAAGGTCTAACTGAAATCCAGGCAGACAATACCCACTGCTCTTCCCTCATCTACACAAGCCAGCCATTTCATAAATAGAGGGTTATACAGTTGGTCAGGCATAACTTCCCCTTGGTGAATTCATGCCGACTACTCCCTTCTTGTCCTCAGTGTGCCTGGAAACGATTTCCAGACTACTTGTTTCATCACCTTCCCAGAGGCAGAAGTGAGGCTGATCAGCCTGTAGATCTCTGCATCCTCCTTCTTGCCCTTTTTGAGGACAGGAGTGTTACTTGCTTTTCTCTTTTCCTCACGCACCTCTGCCAATCTCGATGATCATTCAGATAGTCAAGAGTGGCCTCAAAATTACATCAGTCATCTCCTTCAGCACTTATGGATGCATCCCATCAGGGCCCATGGACTCACGTATGTGCAATTTGTTTCAGTATTCTCTAATCTGATCCACTCTTCCACAAAGGGTAAGTCTTCCAAGCTCCAGACATTTCCCCTGATTTCTGCGTCCTTGGATTTCTGAAGGCTGGTCTTATTAGTAAAGACTGAAAAGAAAAAGGAATTTAATACCTCAGCATATTCCATGTCCTGTGTCACCACAACTGCTGCCTAGTCAGCAGCAAGTACAAGTTTTCCGTAGTCATGATTCTGCTGTTTATGTGCTCATAGATACCTTTATTGTTGCCTTTGGCATCCTTCCACAGATTCAACATCAGGTGGGCTTTGGCTTTCCTAATGCCATCCCTGTAAGACTGAACAGCAACTCTGTACTCCTGTGTCATGTTTTCTTACTCCCACGTTCTGTATACTTCCTTCTTCTTACATTTGAGTTTTGCCAGGAACTCCTCGTTCATCCATGCAGGCCTCCTAGCATTTTTGCTTGACTTCCTGCCCAGTGGGATGGACCACTCTTAAATTTGGAGGAGGTGATCCTTGAATATCAGCTAGCTTCCTTGGCACCTCTGCCCTCTGGGGCCTTATCCTATGGGACTCTTTCAAGAAGATTCCTGAAGAGGCCAGTCTCCTCTCCTGAAGTCCAGACTTGTGATCTAGCTTTTTGTCCTGCTCCCTCCTCTCAGGATCCCAAACTCCACCATCTCATGGTCACTGCAGCCAAGGCTGCCTTCCGCATTCACATCCCCAGTGAGCCCTTCCTTGTTTATATGAGGTCCAGCACAGCCCCCTTCCTCCCTGGCTTCTCTATCACTTGTGTCAGGAAGTTGTCATCAGTTCACTTCAGGAACCTCCTAGATTTCCTATGCCCTGCTGTACTGTCTCTCCAGCAGGTACTGGGGTGGTTGAAGTCCCCCACAAGGACCAGGGCCTGCATGTGTGAGGTTGCTTCCACCTGTCTCTAGAATTCACCCACTATAGAACAAGGCAGGTATTTTCCTTTCCTAGAATAGGCACTTCTTCAGTTACAGACTAAGTTTGAGCTAACATGATTTTCAGTGAAAACCTGAAAGCACTTAATGAATTTGTTACGGTGCAGAATGTTGGAAAGGAGACAGACTGAACTGCTGGCTGGGATTTAGGAACACTGCAGGTGCCCAAGTGCCAAATAAACAATGTTCAGGCAGGTTGGTGTCAATGTGAATCTTAGGGAATGGTGTATTTCAGACTCTACTAACAAATGTCATAAAAAACCAGAAAATCCTGCTATCACAGAACTTTCTATAGTATAACAGATTAATCTGTGTATTTAAATAAACTTTAAGCATTTACATCTAAAATAAAGTATTTGCATGTGTGGAACTAAAATATAGGCTGAGACTGTTTTGAGTCCTCCCGTTGTATATCTCATCCACTGCTGGACCAGGGAATCGGATATGAAGACATTTCATAACTGTTGTCACTGAAGGGTTAAATAAAATACATTAAAATTATTGTGAATCCTTACAATGAATACTGTACAAGAAATTAAATTGTGCATGAGATGAGAAATAGAAAACTGATGCACATCCCTTGCTGTGTGCCTGATGAGCTCCTGAGCATGAATCTGCTAAAGGTTTTGTGAGATAACATGTGTCTATCATATTTGTTTGCTGGTATTCAAAATTAAAGATGTACAGATATGGTGCACCTAGCAATCAAGAAATGTAATTAATGAATACAGGGTGAAAACAATGCCAAAATAAGGAGAGGGAAAAAAACTCTTGAAAAGGGAGAAGAACCTAAAAGCCGGTACAATGAGAAGTACAACGTAGTTTTGATAGGAAAAGCATCATTATCTAAATGTTCAAATGTGTGTGTAATGTTTTATCAATTACATTACTGGTATATTATGTTCTGCTGCCATGTTATTTAATTCCATACTAGAATCAACTCTCCTTAAACAATAGTTCCTGTCACTTCATGCTTTTCTGTAAGATAACAGACTTCAAGCATTTGTGAGTCAACTAAGGAGAAAAGTCTGTTACACAAAAATCAACTACCTGCCCAGAAAGTCAGCTTCAAAAGTGGATTTACGTTCAGAGTATATTCTACTTCAACCCATTCTTTACCGTAGAGCACTGAGTGGGAAACACACCTGACAACAGCTCTGAAAGAGAAGCAAGTTTCACTCTCTTGTTTTTGTGTGGTTTGTGGCCACTTGATTTCTTTGTACAAACCACTGTGAACCTAGCACACAGCAAACAAAATTAAAAGGCCTGGTTAAGCTCTGAACACCTCTTACGACATTCCGGGTTAAGGGAAACAGACAACAGGTCCACACAAGGTTGCCAGAATACAGTAGTATATATGAGGGACTGACAGGTACATGGACTATAGATACACACACACATTCTTACACAGTCTTGTGTCCTATTAATTTCTTCAAAAGTTGTATTTCCATAATTTTGCGCATTATAGATATTAATGAAGTGCTCATTTTTCACAAAAGGAAAGATAAAACATGTGACAGGCCAAGGAGCCACTGATGTCACACCGTCTAAAAACTGTAGTTGCCTGTCTCATCCACCAAAAATTACTCTTACAGTGACCCCAGACAAAACAACATCGCTTGCTACTTGTGTAATAAGCAGCAGTCAGCCATAGACACATAATCCATTGACAGTAACAGTTCTAGGAAGTTACTTTGAAACAAAACTTCTCCATTGTTTTCATTCACAAAACACACTAACTTTTAAATGAAAGGTTCAATTAATACTAAAAGCCAGATATAAATATCTGCAGAAATACCTGCATGTAACTACCTTACTAATTTATGATTGGAAAAAGCTATTGATCCCCCACAAAGCAAGACACTTCTTCTATATTCCAGAAACAGGTCACATGGCTTGGCATACACACAGGAGGGAATAATTTTCTGAGGACCTTTGCAGGAGATTTCAAGAAATATTGATGCAGAAGTGAACTCATTATTCAGTACAACTGATGCTACAGTGAAAGCACACCTCAACTTGGATGCACAAAGGATTTTCTGTTTAAAAGTATTAAATCAGTAAAAGAGTATCTGAGGAGCATAAAATCTATACATGTTCACATACACATACACCTGTGTATGCTAATATAGAATATATTGAATTACTGAACTCAGTAAAACTGTTCTTCAAATACATACATGTTTGTAGTGCACGGGCTACTCTGCAAATAGAGAAGATGCTGTGTGGAAGGCAGTGCTACCAGTCTCTACAGCTATGGGTAAACTGTGGGTAAGCTCAAGAGCATCTCCAGCTCTCCAGGGACACACATCGTGGCTGTGTCCTTGGCGCATGTTGTGATGAGATCTGGGATGCACTCCATAGTTGTAATAACTGCCACTACACGGTTGCCACTGGATGAAAGCACTAACATGCGGGCAATAAAGAAGCCATGGACAGGCACATCTGTTCAGATACTGACTGTGGTTTCCCAGCTCTACAAAAGTTTCAATACTATAATGAAAAATTTAGAATTATCTCTTCACTTTTCTCTATTTAAGAATTTCTGCTGGACAAGACTGGATAGATTTTTAAATAAACAGCAGTACCACTTCATTTTGGATGACAGAGAGGCCTGAAATGATCAAATAGACTAAGTGCAGACAACACACCTTCTATGTTCTCATATACTTAGAAATTCTTTAATATACTATGCTGTTGATCTCCTTAAAGAGTTAACCTCTAAATTCAAACAGGACGAATCTCTGGCAATTTTTGTTTGAAAAAGTGGTTATAAGAAAAACACATTTCTACAAGGGAAGCAGAAATTTCTCCCCAATTTCAAAAGCTGCTCCTGCACTCATTATCTGTAGTAGTATCTCTAATACATCTCTGCCTCACCAGAACATTGTACTTTCACGATTTTATTCTAGAACATTAGATTTTTATTATAATTGGGGTTTTTTTAATTTTTTAAAACAAATTTTAAGACTAATTTTCTGTAAAATGTAAAGAATTACATACTTGTCATTTGTAGAATGGTAGGGGAAACTGAAATGTGACATTCTTCCTTATTGTGAAATTAATGATCATGAAAATACTATAAAATGTACACCAGTAAAATTATTATTAAAACTGTGATATTGTAATAACTGAGAAGCCAGCTATGGTGTAATCCATTTGATTTTCTTTTTTATTGCTGCCATTAAGTTAGCAGACACAGAACAAAATAAGGTGTAACACTTGCCTATTAACAGTTGATGTACGAAGCAATGCATTAATGTAGTGGAAAAGTACTTGACTTTTTTAACTTTTCACTTAATTTTTCTTATTAAACGAATTATTCCTGCACCTTCTAAATCCTTCTGAAATAACTTCCCACTGGTTGAAGCAAAACCCACTGCTGGGAGCAAAATCAGCTGATTCTTTCAAAGCTGCCTTGATGTCGAACACATACACAACATGCTACAAATTCAAGCAGATGTTTTGTTTCTAGGATTAAGGAAACTTTGCATTTATGTATTCCAGTGGCATTATTCACAAAACCTGATGTCCTTCAGCTTCACTGGGGCCTGAGGTCAGCAAGAAAGCGATATAAAAATATTATGGTTATTAATCACCAACAAGTAAACTTACGAGCTTTTACCAAACTTTGACAGAACAGGATTTGCATTGCTGTATAACCCGTTACTTTTTACAATGCAACAAATTGAAAGTCTTTTGTCATCACGGACTTTTGAAGTGTACTTTTTGTAACTTAAAAAAATATACACTCTGTAATCACCTGTTGCATACTGAAAAATAAAAAGTGAGTAGTTCTTGCTAAATGTAGCAAGAATTATCATCAAAATCTTTCAAAATTCTGCATCTGAAAGTCTGCAAGGAAGTGAAATTCTTTACATAGATCCTCATAATATAAGCATGGCTTTTGGCTTTTCTCTCTTACATTTAGCTTTAGTCAAGGTACAGGAAATATAAGTACTGGCACTGTAAACATGCTATAGTTACAGTTTCGTGAGCCAACTGACTGTGAAGAGTGATGGTCGCCACAGATAACTGCAGACCTGTCTAAGTAACAAAAAAGAACATTGTAGCTTGTTTTCATTATAAGCCATTTTTCATCAGTTCTCTTGATAATAACATTTATCATTTCCTTTCAGATGGGCCTTCAATATTTGGAAAATTGTAAAGGAGAATGGAAGGCAAAAAGAGTGTGAGGAACATTGTTTTTCATGGTACTGTCGTCTTTGGAAACTAAAAAGTTGTCACTTACTAAAAGGATGGCCATGAATACTAACTATTGCTCACATTAGCCAAGTGACCAGTCCTGAAATGAAAGCAAAATGCCTACCATATATGGATTCATCCACTTCCTAAACAAAAATTTTTCTTTGACCTAATGACAGAAAATGGATATGGGAACTACTTTATGTAAATCCTCTTTATGTTTCTACAAACTTATCAAAAATATTTCAGGACATGATACAACCTGCTGCTTTCTGGGTCTGCCTAACTTTGTGAGTGCCGATTCATGCAGCAGCCTCTTGCTCTGGAAGCACTTTTGCTACTTAATTACAATCCGATGCATTTGCTTATTTCTGAGTCTTCCACTTTTCTCCTGCCTATAAAGGCACTTCAATACATGCTTAGGTAGACACGCATCCAAACTCCACCTAAGATCCCTAGGGAAATCCCAAAAACTTGTGTCATCTGCAGCAGGATGGGTAACAGGTATTACCTAAATTTTCCATAATATTTTTGATGTCAGAAATAGGTTTCAACTCCTATGCAAACCGAAGGAGAACAAATCTTTCTGGACCCTGAACACTCACACAGACTTGGTATTTTCAGCAGAAAAAAGAACCAAAATTAGGCAGATTCCACTGTTTGCCTGAGGTCACTGTCTCCATTAACCTTATTAACTCCATAACATATTATGTAAGAAATACACAGTTTTGCACATCAGACTGGATTATCCCTACCCCCAGACTGAGTAACCTAAACTTGAAGTGAGACAATGCCTAGCTTAGCATCTTAAATTAGACAAACTGTATTCTAACCTGTATCTTTTATGTGACCTTTTCTCTCTTCAATGAGGTTACCTTATTAATTAAAACTTCAAGCTATGTGCTGCATGGCCTTAGAAAAGTTAAAGGGGTTCAGGTTCATTTTATTATCCAAGGAATGAGAAACAGCGGTTCAATAATTCGGCATTAGCAGAACAGCAGGCAAATACCAGGTCCTTTTGTAGCATATCTTAAAGATATGTATGCAAAACTGTATAAAGAAGGTAACATAAAGATTTGAACATTCAGATTTATTTCATTTTATAAAAACATCATACTTGTAAAAGTCCTTACTACACAGGTCAGAGAGCACACAGTAGTTTCTCAAAGCCATAGATACGTGTAACTGAATCTGATTAACTCTTAGCTTCCCTAAAAGCGACATAGAAAATATCAAAAGGAAAACAGCGAGAACTGAAATTGAAAATAAGGAAGCCAGGAAACATAAAAATATAAAGGCTACAAATCTGGACAAAATAAGATACTGGCATTGTTGCACTGTCAAATTTATATTGAATATATAACTTTGTGAATAACTGACAATGATGAAAATTTAGTAGGGACAATACAATATTAGCAGCCAATTTTGCAGCAACGTGCTGTAAGCCTCTTTATGTGATGACGGATTTTACTTTTATAGGGCAACAGGTGAACTTATGTGGGCTAAAACAGAGCCCAGTACGCCAGCAGATAGATTACATCTGACTTCTAGGGAAGTGAGGTGACCTATAGTTAGCAAGAGTCTTGAGACTGGATTGCCAGTAGTTTTTCCATAAAGCAAACATCCCAAAGGCACCAAAAGGTTTTGAATCTTAATACCTCTGTTTTACTACAACAGTGTACTTTTTAAAATAGAATAACTGTTCAGTTAAAGAGATAGGATTGGTAAGAAAGGTCTGCCGCCACAAGAGTTCAAGAAATGTCTTTTTGGTTTTTTTGTAATTTTTTTTAGCTTGGCTGAATACCTGCTTTTCACTTCCTACCCTCTCTGTATACTCATTGCTTCCTAAATATCTCTTCCTCAGCTTGGCCTTCCCTGCATCCTGGATGACTCCCCAAGCTGGTGTGCTCACCTGCTCTCAGGATAGCAGCAAGCTACAATCATGTTCAGGAGGTTCACCCTTACCTGATACAAAGCAATCGGGATTTTTAATACCATTTTTTATTTTGTAATATAACTTAAAAAGGAAAAGATATGTAACAAACCTGGGCTTACATGGGCTGATGGTAAAAAAAGTTAGAACCTTTTTTTCCTCTTTGGTTTCTTAAAAAGCAAATAGAACACCTTCCACAAATCTAAATCAACCCTTATTAATCCATAATGACCTCTAAAATTTAGGGCAAGACCTTAGAAAATTTTATTTTTGTCAAAGTTTTGCAATACACCATGCTTATAATGAAAATAAGAATTTCCATATCAAACTAATCCTACCACAAGGCAATCACTTAAACTAACAAAAAATACTACCACGTTTAAAATGCTTTTTAATTAAACAAGATTTTAATTCATGCTTGAGATGGCCATATTAATAAATCATTTCTCCAAAGTGAAGTCTAGACCAACACACACGCTACCTCTAACATCAAGAAAATTCTGAAGATACAGCCTAATTTAGAATCACTCATGTACAGTGGCCCTACAACCCAACTGAAGATTAAGTATTTATACAGTAACTGAAAGTTTTTATGATCACAAAAATGAAGCAGATTTAATTTAATTGCAAGTTTCCACCAAATAAGGTTTATGTCTCCACCTTTCAAATCTGTAATATTCTGCTAGTTTATCTGAAACCTTTCTTGTTTCTCTTCCCCAGCCCCCCACCCCCTCAGCCCCCCCGCCCCACTCACAGTGAATAAAGAAATTAGGAGTAAAATAAAATGAGAGCCCTAGGTTGTTTTTTCCTAAT
>JAVJGI010000014.1:53265129-53313873 GCA_035590275.1 Ibycter americanus | reverse complement strand
CCCCTCCCCCCACCCCCGCACCCCCCCCGCCCCAATCACAGTGAATACAGAAATGAGGAGTAAAATAAAATGAGACCCCTAGGTTGTTTTTTCCTAATTTTAGTCATCTGCTATATGCAGAGCTTTTGTTTTATTTGAATTTCCTAAAACTCCCACCTCGCAAAATTCAGAACCCATCTGGAACAAAGAAAAAGGATAAAGGAAGGAAATGACGGCACTAACATTTGCATGACATTCAGCACTCCTAACTCTCTTTGGATTTTTTTTAAGTGGTTCAAAGAACTTCCCAGATACTTTGTTCAACAAATTCCTCTAACATCAAAGTCCTATAAGATGTCACTATTTTCCTGTAGTCATCACTGAAAAATCTCATTGGTTTCAAAGTTTGGTTTTGCTACTCAAGAATGAATTGTAGTCAGGTAAGAGTAACATGAAACAGCTTAAATTCCCTTAATTACTTGATTTTTAATTCATTTGAAAATTTTTATCTTCTACAGGCTAAATCCCTGTATTCTAATTCCTTCATGTAACACTGAACAACCTCAATTTATGACATAAATGAGAGAATAAGACCACCAACAAGAATTAAAAAACAACTTTGTTGAATAATTCTTGCCAAGTGAAAAGTAACCTTCTTACCCCATATACCAGCTTTCTAATGCGAGTTATTTTTCTAACCAACTGCATGAGCCAGGTTCTAAGCTCAAGATTTACTGTCATTACTTCTGTTTACATAACTGCCAGGTGAAAAGAGTGTCCTTAATGTTTCTTCAGTTAATGAGCATGCAACAGAAGTCTCTTTAACACCAAGAAGTACAAGAGCATGTAAATACAGTAAACGTTTTCCCTGAGCTTCCAGTTGAGAGCAATTATCTTTGTCAGTAACTGACTGCAATTGACTTATTGTGATCTCAACATTAATTATGCCTATAGGGAGTCACTGTTCTGATAAATTACTACTTACCTTCGCACGTGGATTCCAAATAACATGATCACAGTTTTCTAAATAGCAGTGTCTCTTCGTAACAACCTCATGCAACTGTCTGAGAGTATAAAGAACAGACCACATATGTGTGTCCCTTAATTATTTCATTATTCGAAGCCCTGGTGGTGATGGACTTTGAAAAACATGAACAGAGATGCCAGACTGTGATACAAGAGGTGATAATTTCTCTTTCTTCAAGATATATTCAGAAAAGGTAAGTTAATTATAGGCTATTGCCGTACAATACCCACTAAGATGATAAAATGAGGCGGCAGCTGCCTAAACTGTGAATTCTGGGCTGCTTTAACAACTTCTTACACTTTCAACTCAAATCTCTGTTGAGTCCAAAATGTAATGCTCAAGTTCTGGGAGAGCAAATCTGCTTGAGGAAAGACACTCAAGAGCAAGCAAACGTAAGTTACATGGAAATTGATGCTTCAACAATCTGCAGTAAGACGACTTCACCTTCAACATGTCAACCTATAGCTAAAAAACAAAGCATGAACTATTGAACAGTGTGGATCTTTTGACCTTGTACCATAAAAAACTAGATATTACCAGGACAAACAACTTCTGTCGACATCAAGAGTGTACCTTCAGAAATAACATACAGAATGAAATGTTTCAGACTCAAGGCTGCACCTCAAATCCTGTGTTCAGGTTTGGGCCCTTCACTATAACAGAGACGTAGAGGTGCTGGAGCGTGTCCAGAGAAGGGCAACGGAGCTGATGAAGGGTCTGGAGCACAAGTCCTATGAGGAGCCCCTGAGAGATCTGGGGTTGTTTAGCCTGGAAAAAAGGAGGCTGAGGGGGGACCTTATTGCTCTCTACAACTGCCTGAAAAGACATTGTATCCAGGTGAGTTGGTCTATTCTCCCAAGTAGCAAGTGACAGGACAAGAGGAAATGGTCTCAAGTTGTGCCAGAGGCAGTTTAGATTGGATATTAGGAAAAATTTCTTCAGTGAAAGTGTTGTCAAGCACTGGAACAGGATGTCCAGGGAAGTGGTTGAGTCACCATCCTTAGAGGTATTTAAAACGTATGGTACTTAGGGACGTGGTTTAGTGGTGGACTTGGCAGTTAATGGTTAGATTCGACGATCTTAAAGGTCTTTTCCAAACTAATCAATTCTAAGATTCTATGATTCTAAATTCAGGAACCATTTTTGCAGTTAGGTTAGTTGTTAGCATTTTTTCATCTATGTAAACTTTTGTGTAGGTTGTATCAGCCTTAAGTGCCTGTAATCTTTGGTTGCTACCAGCTATGAAAACTGTGAAATGATACAAGGAATATTACAAGAAATATTAAAAGCTATGAACCTCATGAGAATTCACATCAAAATTTCAGGCAAAGGTGCAATCTGACATGTACACAGACAGTAAGAATCCTTTAAAAAACTTCAATACCATTAAAGCAGATAAAACACCACTGGTGTCAGATAAAACAGTTACAGATATGGAAGTGAAAGCAAAGAACTTGCAAATTTCTCTCCTGAAATAACCTGCTCCCAATCTTTTTCACATGTTGCAAATTTGCATTTTGTGTTTTTCTAGTAGATTTATTAATAAGGGTGACACTGGGAAGATCGTTTGTGGGCTGATTAAAAAAGAAAATGCCCTGGGAAAAGCCTGTTCCCTCTCAATCTAGGTTTCAGCTAGACTCCTACCTCAAATATTATATTATGAAGCAGGTAAAGCTACCTGTAAGATGCAAAATTCAGTATTTGCTAGCATACGCTTCATTTTTTTAAAACCTAGACATGCCATACTGCCACTGCAGCCAGCATATCTCAAGTCTGATTAAAGAAATAAAGAGAGTTGAATATCAATTAAAAACTCAACAGTTAAATTTCATGGCTACTGCATAGTGCCAAGGTGCTGTTCACATCTTCCCTCTTCACCCTGTAACAGAATCTTTACTTAGATCATAATGATTTAAATCACATCTAATACCAGATTTTGAACAGAGAATACTTCACGTTTTTAACAGAGGAGCAGATATTGAGTAATTTAATGAGAAGTGTTTACTTTCAGTAATCTACTAAGATAATTATACCTTCAAGACACACACTTAAATCCTCTAATAAACAAAGCAAGGCATTCTTCGAACTACAGGGGTAAGTAGCACACAGGAAGAAATTTATCAGTACTTAGGGATGAGCCTTGCCCGCTTTAAGTGCACAAAGTATCTATGGATCTTTGACATTAGTGACAGCATCCAGTTCAGATCCTGCTTAAGTATTTGGAGACTTCCAGATTGAAAAGTGAGTTATTCTGGTCAGTGATATTTTTCTGCATGACAGCCTTGATGGGCAAGGAAATTTCTGCCCACTGTACCAAACAAATTAACATCCTGTCAGAACAAATAGTTTAGTCAATAAAATGTGGGTTTGCAAAATCTCAGTCCCAGAAACCTCACAGAAGGATAGGCTATAGAATGACTAATCAAATTAATCTATCATGGGCAGTGAGAAACAGTAAGAATAATTTTTATTCTATATTTTGTCAGTATCACCTTGCAAAATAGTATAATCAAGGATACTTTCATTCCCTATCTATAAACAATCTATAAAATATATCAGTAAGATCCTTAATAGGAGCCCACCGCTTAAGTAGTTCTGCCTACTGATGCTGGAAAGACTGACACTACAGCAGCTGCAAATGAAATCTGACATGCTATGTATTTAAATCCAAATCTCTGGCTTTATTTCAGTTGGATTTGACTCTGTCCTGAGCAACAGAAAAAGGACATTTAATAAAATGTTCCAAGAGGGTATGTCCAGTTCTCTAAAGCACTGAGTGACAACAGAAGCTGTTTTAGGAGTGAATTCCACACGAGACCAGCAGGTATGACACAATGCCTGTAAGATCCTTTTTGAAGCCACAGCTAGTGGTCACACAGGGTACTATAGGGGCCTACACTACACTGAACCCTATGTGTATCTGCTGTATCTCCTGTATCTGAGTATGTTTTCACACGTGCTGGTTAAGTGAAACTGCGTTGTTCTCTCTGTGACAATCACGTAATTATCGTTCAACCACAGCAGATCAAAGTTACTTGTAATGATGTTCTGCCAGCTTCTGCCCTCTCTGATGATTTCTTCCAACTTTTTCCTTTTAACTTAGAGTACTTTAAAGTAAGAAAAGCGTAAGAAAAAGTATTTGATTGCAGGAAATAGCAGTCTCCTAGCTTAAACATCACCGAGGAGAGTGATTATCTCTTGCAGCTCCACAACATGCACTATGGCAGCAACTTGCAGAGCACTTTTGACTTATTTCTCCTCATTCTGACACCTCTGGATCTTGCCTTAGCATGGTGTGCTACATTTTACCACTAGACTAATTTTAGTTGAACAGAGTTGGATTTTTAGGTTTTCAAGGAATTTGATTTTCCAGGCATTTGAATCAGCTCTGTCTTAAGCAAAAAATGCAAACTATCTCCATCCTTGTTGGAAATCAGCTGCACAGGATGAGTTTCATCTCAGCTAGTTTAATATAGCTGTTTAATAAAGTTGTTTTAATCTAAATCAGTCATACACATTCACTTTATAGTAATAAAGCGAAAGAGATGCCTACAGAAGACAGTTCACTCCATTCTTAAACAGGTTAAATGACTTGATCATTGGAAAGTTCTGATGATTCTGCAGGTCCAGAAAGAGTCTTTTCCAGAAATACGGAAACTGAGAGATATACTGAGATGCATTTGTCCTGCTGCAAACATCCACATCTGAACTAACCATACTAGTCTATACTGGTAGAATCGATATGGAGAACTTGGCATTTTAAAGCACAATTCATCTCCTCCTAAAGGATACGGGAAAACATGTTGCTGCGTAAGTGCCTCTTTCTCTCCAGGGAGTTTATATGAAGTCTGGACACGTAGCTCAGATATGGACCTCCTTTAGATTAACAGATCCTTTAGTAATACCAAAATGAGTCTAAAGTGTTTTACATATATCTGAATGCTTACACACTCTTCAATGGAATTGTTTCTCATAGCTTTTTACCAAACAGATGTCTGTTTCATATTTTTTTCTGCTTCTTGTTTTAAGGTGCATTTTGCTACAAGATAGCAGTTAGAATCTGGAAGTTCTTAGAAGTGATATGAATGAGGCTGTAACATGAACTGAAACTACCTTTCCTCCAAGTAAAGAGATAAATGACTCTTTGTAAGAATATGGTAGGAAGGGGAAAAAAATAAATTACTCTGCCTGTGTGAGGACAATGACAACTACAGCAATACCTGACAAAATAACTTGTGAAATGTCAACTCCTAGAAGTTGCATTTAATATTGGTAACCTATGAGAGATTTTATATGCATATACAAGACTAACCATGTTATGATAAACCATATACAACTAGGTAACCTAAACCATCAATTCCAGACATTTAATTCACACTACAAGGAGACATATTTATCCTGTATCGGCTATGTCCAAGTTTTGCTACTAATCACAAAGCTTACAAATAAACTGGGGGTTCAAGGTTGAGAGGTGAAATAGATATAATTCAGGTACCTGACATTCTCTCCTGCAAAGTCTCATGTTTTCTCTGCAGTGTTTAAGAGTGATAGAAATCTCTGTTTCAATCATTGTCAAAGACATACAGAAATAAGACAAGAGATCAATCATGTAGACATTACTTTGTGCAGATGACAGTGTCTCAATATCTCAAGTACAAAGAAAACAAGCAAGACATTTTAAGTCATCACTCTTTCTGCATGTAGTATTGACAGGCAGTCAAGGACTGAGGTCACAATATCTGATCAATCTAATTTCACTCTTTTTTTTTTTTTTCCTTCTAATCTTTCATCCCAAGTTTAAAAAGCAAATTTATTTTCTTTATGCTTTTTTATAATTCACTTTTTTTTTTCTTTATCAGCAAGATTGATTTTTTTTTAAACAGTGCAAATATATCTCATTAAAATAACCTGTACGAAAATCTCCTTGTCCAGTCACTTTTTATCAATAACCAACACAATTAGGATCGGCTTGTGAGTGCAAATACTGTTTTATGAACTTCACCCTATTTGGATACATTTTCTTCTAGTTGGTTAGACTGTATTTTCTGAGTATTATGCTTCAATATTAATTGTAAATTTTATAGAAATATTAAACCAAGTGAGTTCTGATAAAATGTTGAGATGACACAACTATGCAACATACATATATGCCACAAGTATGTTAAAAAGAAGCTAAAAAACAGAAAAGCCACATCATCTAAGCCTTACAGGCTATAAAAGTATATAATTATTTTCAAGAATGCTTAATGTATATGTTCTTGCTATTATATACCTGGAGAATCCTCATGTGAGAGCAAATACTTTCAATTCCAGGTTTTTCTTTATTCTCATTTCAGAGGTCACATCCTTTGATCACGAACAAAGCATGTAACTTCATCCTACTTGAGTCATGTCCAACACCTCAACTAACTTCAATGGAAAACAGAATATGCACAAAAGCAACCATTACGGATCCTGTATGTGCTGAAGTTTAGAAGACTTACTGCAGACTGCTACATGTTTTCTTTTTAGACACACTGTACAAGTGATGGAAAGCCCAAGTACTTTTCATGTTTGTTTTTCTACACTCTCAGTGTAACGCAAGTTTTACATTTTTCCAGCTCTTTGGCAAAGACTGCAGAGTAACTTACCGTTAGATAGTTTCTAGCCTCCCAAGAGGCTCAAGAATCACCTAAGCCATCATTTAATTACTATGAAATAATTAAATCATTTTAAATAATTTAATATTTAACTATGTATTAATTAAATAAATAGAAATTAATGGACTTCCAAGAACTTACCAGAAAAAAGAAGCTGACTGTTCCCCTACTTTTCTCAGCCATGACTGGTTCTTCACTTCTGAAGCAGACAGAACGTAGTGCCATTGCTAATGAACTACTTTTTCATCAGGATTAAGTTTAAGACTTAATCACTTTTATATTAGAAATGAATGATAGGAGGACTCCACTAAAGTTAATGAAACTTTGAGCTATGGTTTATCACATGCTATTTCACAAATCTTTTCTGAACAATGTCAGGCTCACCTTTGGATTGAGGATTGTTTTAAAAGCCTTTATGAAACACAAAGCTTTTGACTAGTACACTTCAGCAGTGATTCCTTCAAACAATAATGAACAGCTCTGCAAGCAGTTTGCTATTAAATGGCTTTGTGAACCCTTCACGTTTGCTCAGCACATTCTTTTGCGAAGTCTAGGAGACTTATTCAATTGGCCAAGATGTTGCTTGGTAGCAGTTTGATTATTTGATTCTTACTGGGAAGATTAAAACTAGAGCATTTCATCATTGTAGTCAATTTCTACCACAGTGAGTCAAGAGACCAAAGGCAAAAAAGAAAAGACCTAATCTGAAATTCACATTAGCACAATTGCTAATCAGATGCAGCTTCTGATAAAAATCCCACATAAAAGCTTTTTGCTTTAGATATCACAGGCAAGAAGAAAGCACAGTTCAGCACATATTAAAATACGGCTTCAAACCTCTTGTGGTTCAAAAAAAGCCCCAACAAGCCCCAAATGCAAATGCTAGTAGTTAAACTTCCAAGAATTTAAATTATTATGTGATGGTATAATAGTGTTTTATTAAAAGCAGACTATGAACAGATTGATCAAAGTGGTGTAAGAGTAATTTCCAGAACTTCAAGTCTACAGATATCTGTGACACTTCAGCTACATCTCTACTAATGAATTAAACACGGCTGTGACTTGCCTTTGTCACTGAAGACAATTTACATGGAATGACCCACATCCACTCCAAACCAGCATGCTGACTGCCAACAGTAGATGTTCTTGATCCATATTAACAGCAGAATTATACCCAGGGAAGTTTTTGGTATTTTGCTAGATAGCATGGCTAACAAGCAATCAAGGGACTGTTCTGACAATTAAACAGCACAGTCAATTCCAGAACACAGGCACATGCCCTGATACTCTCTGATTGATCAATCAATAAAAACCCAGCTTTAATTTTCATAGACTTAAAATTCTTAGCTGGGACTTGGATGGAGCACAGGTCAAGACTGACAAGTGGAAAACCATTAGTAAACATACACTGGTGATGAATCCAGAAAAACTGCTTTGGGCTTTAGCATCTTTAACTTAGACTACACAATATTTAAAGGTCAGGTCCCTGACTTGGAAAGATGATTCACAGGAACAGCAGTAAGTGACCAAGACCACCCACAAATAGGGTTAGGTGTAAACCTCTCAACTGTACAATGATTTATTATTGAATGATCTAATATTTTATTAATACTGATTAGATGAGTTCTTCTGCTGCGCAACCCACAAAATGTAACTTATCTTGAGTAAATGCTAGAAAACCCTGAACACAAAAATATTTTTGAGTTCCCATCTTCTGTGGCATTTCAGTGCCTTAGAACTTTGCATTAAGTATCTTCACTTACTTGCCATAAGTATTTGCCACAAAACCAAAAACCACTTTCCGAAATTCTGAATCAAACCGATTAAGCTTTAAAATGACACTGGTGGTGGCTGTAGCAGTGTACAAAACCCCTATCTTGTTCAGAGAAAAAGCAGCATGGCATTAACTCCCTGTGCTCAAGAAAAAAAGCAGCTTGCATCTCCAAATTCTTATGATTTAATTTTCAAGGAAAAGGAGAATTTTTACTGTGTAAACAAAATAAATTTGGGGTGACTGGTCATTACTTATTTGAGAGACAATGCATTACATTTCTAATTCTCATTTCAGAGAAATCTGCAACTTAAAACATACAGCTAATTTTAAATAAAGTAACTGAAATATACCAAAAAGGGAACAGGTCACTACTGACCACTAAGAGAAAAAAGAACGTATGTTCCCTACCCAAGAAAATTAGTTATTCACAGGACACACACAGGATATAGTCAGTAGGATGAAATACAATTAATTTAGTGAATAACAGATAAGTAAATAAGGATAAATACATCAAAGCATGACATTAGCAATCCAAACGCGTTCTAACTTGCCATCTTGGATTTTTTCATTAATAAACACCTACTGACCTCTGACATAATGAAGAGAGAAGTCATGCTTTGACAGATTTTGTTACAGAAGGGAATCTTGTTAGTTCACAATAATATCTGGCTTAACAGTTATGAACACCTACAACACTACAAATTAGCACGTAAATGCAAGAGAAAGTAACATTCACCACAACAGTCCCTTGAAATTTTTTGAAGGGTACTTTAGTTTTAGGTATTTTTGACAAAAAATACATTAATGTAGTATGTACTTAGTAAGTACTCCACAAAATGCTTGTAAATCAAAAAAATCTTTGTAACATGACCTATGACTACCATATTCTAGTTTTAAAATCTTCAGCAAAATATATGAAGTGTAAATTATGGTAAGTATACACATGTGATTGACTTCCATGAATTCATTAAATTAGCCCTCAACTGAATACAGCAACATTGAAGAAGCCAAATTTAAATCTAAATTTCTAAAATGTATCCTTTAAAAATTATATAATTTTAAAATCATAAATATTTTGCCTGATTATTTCCTGTTTTAAAGAAACATATTTTGATTTTAACTTACACTGCAAGTGCACAATTAGTATGTAGCAAACATAACAATACTTAATCTGAAAGAAAATCAATTTTTCAGTGTAGTTTTCACACGTGTGATCCTTACAGGAAAATAATGATTTTTCCACTCAGAGGAACATAAATAGCATCTTGATTCCATTTAATCTCATAACAGCCTGACTGGCTCCAGTCTTTCTATCATAACTGAAGGGGTTGTGGACTATCTAATTTATTAATAAAAATACACTTCCATCTTCCTTTCCTTTTTTGCACATTTGCTGCTAAAATACTTTTCCACCTTAAGATACTCATATAAAGATGTCGGTGGGGAGCCCCTTGACTCTGCTTTATGCTCTGGAAAGTGCTTTTTTACAGAGAAAAAAAAAATCTTTGTTGAAATGCTCCCCTTGCTGCTGATGTAAAGGCTGAACAGAATAATTAGACTCTCCTGCTTTTCCAAGGAAAAGGTTTTATGAGCTTTAAAGGATACTGCCCAAATCACCAAGATCTGGTAAGTTTAACATCTGACATATGATCCTTCCTGCAAAGCTGTGCTAACAAAAATGAATCTTCAACTTAGAATAAATTATCCTTTCCCAGCAACAAACTAATGGTGTTCTTTGTTTATTATGTTCTGTTTTGCAAGAAACAGATATGAGATCTGTATCAGACTACCCATTTTACCATTATTTAAGCCAAGGATATGGATCCAAACAAATTCTACATGATTATGAAAACAGGTTATCCTTGTTAAAACCAACAGTTCATAGTATTGATATTTTAAATTGCTGTATTTCAATGTGTAAGCTAATAATCATATTACAAGAAAAACAGCTCCAGCTTATGAATCCTGCTTTTTGGTTTTTTACAGGTCTATTAGAAAACCACATTATATTTGATATAACAGGTAAAACCTTTTTCCAGTGAAGGTGATGTCAAAACCTACATTAATTTCTTACCCTTAACATTCAGAGAGGCAAAAAAAGGGGGCTGGGAAAGTGAAAAGTCCATTAACCTTTTCGGATGGAGCTTCAGAAGAAGAACAAGAGCTTCACAGAATAGAAAGCACAAATGCAAGGGAGATCTGCTGTCTAAGGTTAGGGCACTCATCCACAAAGCAGAATATTAGGTCTTCCTTCCCTCATTATCCCTGTTTGTTTTTCTTTAAGATGAATAGTGATGCTTTTTATTAAAAGAAAGAAAGATTACGGTTTCTGCTGTCAATAGAGAAGTCTAAACTGCATCTTATTCAACTGGGATACCTTCTTGCTATTTTCACTTCACCAGCGATACTTTGAATGGGCAAGGGATCAGATACACCTCCTTCATATTTTTTGGTATCTTGTACCCACATGGCAAAAAATATGAGGCAGTCCCAAATCACTAGATACACTTTCAAAATTAACCTTCTCAACTCCCTAAGGCAATCTGTATTTAAGATTGTTCTCTAAGGGCTAGAGTAAAAACATTAGGCACTGTAGAACTTGATTTGCAAGTAGGAGCCGCACATAGTTTTTGATCTGACCCCACAAATAAATTTAAGTGAGTTTTTCAACAAGTTGTACCTCAATCAATATTTCAATGTAAAAATCTAAAAGTATTTATCAATAAGCACTCAAACTAAGTATTAACAAATCTTCTTGTGATTATAATTCGCTAAAATTTCTAAAAGATTCTTTTTGACAAATACTGGCAACATGCCAGTGCAAGATGTTACATACCTTCTTACTGGAATAGACTAGATTTGGCTAGAGTTTACAAGATTTTGCATGCTTGTCTTTCAAAATAGCAAGCAAAAATAACTGGGGTTTGGAGAACGGGTAATGGTGCTGGTAACTAAAAGTTATTCTGTTGGATATAATAATTACTACCCCCTGATGGAAAATATTTTTTACATTGTGGAAATAATTATATAATGAATATTCAATTATTATATACCTTAAGGTAATTAATTTTTTATTCAAAATTACTAAATAAAAAGTAGTATCTTTTAATGATTCTCTGTAGGAAAGAGCTCTGTCAACTTATCATAGTTTGGGATTTTTATTTTCCTGTCTTTAAATAGCTCAATTTAAAAGTATAATGCCATTACCTTAATTTTACCCTTAATCTACTTAAAGTTTATTAAACTTTATGATCCATATCAAATAAAGGAAATAATTGCATCAGCTTATAATACTATATGGACAGGATCAGAACAAAGATCCAGCTATATCAATATCCTGTTTGAAGTGTGGAATAGATCCCTACTCCAACTCACAAAACAGGGCAGTCATTCTCCAGAGAGTTTTCCAACAATTTAAGACTGGAAGTCTTCCTTAGCCAGAGGCAATAACTTTGCGTTTACTAGTCAGCTACTCTGTGGAACTGAGCTGATGTAAAATTTTTGCAATCACTCCATCCTGATGGCACTAGTGTCACAGTTTATGTGTCGGCAGAACCACCTTCTAAGGAGTTCATTTGACATCCCCTAGTTCTTTTATTGGAAGAGAGAGTGAAAAATTAATCTGTTTATCCTGTCTAGGGTTTTAGACATGCCTATCATATTCTTCCTTGTTAATTCATTTTCCAGGCCAAGGAGTTGTTACTGAAGGCTATTCCAGAACTACTTTGTCATTCCTCATACAGATGCCTTTCTACAACTGTGACTACCTTGTTTCTCTCTCTGACCCTTTCCAGTTCTACGGTCTACAGTATCCATTTTGAGATGGATAGAAAAAGGCTGAAAAGTCTTCAAAATGCAAACCTACTATGGCTTTATGCTTTAGTATCCTAATACTGTGTTTTCTCCTTTGTTCTGCGTGGGCGCCCCCCCCTTTCTGAGCACTCTGGGCCATTGAACTAACATACTCACAGAACTATCACATCGAATTGAGTGTCTCAGCACTGAGTCGAAACAGCTCAGAGCCACTAAATTTTACATAAAACTCATATTTTTTTCTTTTTCCATAATGCTATTAAACTTACACTGAGAGACACCTGGGCTTCTAACTTGCAGTTGCTCTGCCTCTCAAAAGACACCTCTGCAGACCTGCACAGTTGGTCCTTATTTTTATGACCCTGAAACACTTAGTATCATAAGCAAAATTTGTCATTTTGCTATCCCCTTTCCAGATTACTTAGAAATATGATGAATGGTATCCCAAAAGATATCTACGCAGAACTCCACTGATAACCTCTCTCCACTCTGAGAATGAAACATTTATTTTTATACCCCATTCCTTATCTGTTAAACAATTATTTATCTATAAAAGAACCTGCATCTTAATTATGGCTGAGTTATTTGTCTAAAGTCTTTTGTAGAACCAAGTAGATTATATCCACTTTACCTCCTTTATCCAGTTTGCTGCTGATTTCTTCCAAAAACTGCAATAGATGTGACAAATGACCTCTCTACAAATCCATGTTGATTTTCCCACGACATTACTCATTATGTATTTACTAATTCTGTTCTTTATTACAGCATCTACTAATTTGCCCAGTAAAGCCTTTCTCATAGGAAAAGTATCTGCAAACCCTAAGCTGAATGGAAAAGATTGTGGAAGACCCTAAATACACAGAAAACTTTCCAAGCTCTGTAATATGATACTTTTTTATTTAAAAATAAAAAATTATATATTTATATATAAATATATATATTATAAATGAATATATTTATATATAAATATAAAATACCCTATATCAGTCCTGGTGGCACACAGAACAAGCTGAAAACCAGAACTGTGAATAAAACCCTATTATGGAGCCAACATGGTCTTATACATACACTTCATACAATTATACAAACTTTACAACGCATAATTCAAGGACACACATTCTTCTTACATTTATTTGTAAAAAAACCCCCAAGTAAACAAAAAAAAACCCTACAAAAAAATCCCAAAACCAACAGTCCAGGGAAGCAATAAAATATTAAACTGCAGCAGCACAGTGCTAATATGTGCTACTCATTCTAGCAGCACAGTGTTAAGCACCTCTATGAATATATCCAGGATTCTCTTTACACGTTGATGTGAAGAATTCGTTTCTTGAAAGTGTTCTGCATTGCACTGATAACTCCATACACTGTATGATGCAAGGCTGGTTACATAAGTTGCCCTTAATGAATTCGCTCAGGGCAGCTATAACCTATGCTCTCATATTAAAAGAAGAGACTAACTTCTTTTCAAACTAAAAGGCTGAAATCACAAATCAATCTATAAATAAAATGGTATTCTACAGTGAGAAACCTCAGGTCATTTTAAATCTCAGTGTTTTCTCCATCTTTTATACTAAGACTCTCAGCTGTAGTTCTGTTAGAAAATCACAGTACCTGATTCAGTACAAAGACATGGAGAATTGTTTCTCACACATTTTATGCGGTTCTAAAATACTTATCAGCACTTGATCACACCTTCATTAACTGGTAACAGCAGCCAGCTTTCCAGAACAAGAGTATCCTATAAATCACTGAAAAACACTGCAGTGGATTTCCAACAGAAGACAAGTGTGTTGAAGACAGAAAACAGAAATCAACAAGTTTTCAGTTCTGACATTCATTTCCTTATAGCTCCTCAAGCTCATCTTGATTAATACAAAAACAAAGTTCCCCCTTCTTCTTATTCAACAACTACAAGTCCTCATATTTTTTATCAGATTTCATACTATTTCCAACTAAAATGAGCCACCTCCCTCTGCAATATTTTCTGGTAAGCTACAATACTTTCTGTCTCGTGTTAACAGCATCTCGGTCACACTATCACTGGTTTCAAAAATCCTGTGTCTCAGTCCAAATTCATTCCCACAGTGACTGGAAAATACTGTAATAAATGTAACTTGTCAGACTTCATTGAGCAGATTTGCATAAACATGCAGCATCACTTATGTTTATATCTTCTGTTATAAATAGAAACACTCATAGGATAATATTTTCATATGAATGAATGCCTTTTAACTTATAAAAAACAGGACAAACAGTGAATTTTGAGCTAGCAAGCTAACGCCCAATTGCCACTATCAGTTCATCTTCAAGCACTGCTTTCTTTCACTGTGCAAAAATGTTTTCTAAAAATAATAAAGATTTTGGAAATGGCTTCATTAGTCCTCTATGGAAACAACTGACATGTTCTCTAAAAAATTAAACATTGAGCTAAAACATACTTTGTTTAATCATTATGGGTTGAAAAGGACAGAACAAAAAATAGAAATCCACTGAAACTCTGAAAGGTCTATCTTATAGGGAAGATCTAAGGTTAAGAGTTAGAATTTGTGTGTATGATGGTAGGTCACCTTTTATATCAACTGCCAACACTGCAGTCAAAGCCAACAAAACATATACACACAGGATATTTGTGTACCCAGATCCAAGCAATATCTTCTTGAAGATACATCCTGTACATATATATCCTATGTAACATTAGATTCTTCCCTCCTGTTTGGTTTAATAATTCTTAGCTATTCTCTGAGATTTCTGTTAACTGATAAATGAATCTCCATGAACAGCCAAACCACAGTCACTTTTAGCATATATAATATTTCAGAAGAAAGAGAAAGATGCCAGAGAAACATTTTTTTTTTTAGTTATTAAGAAGTATTCATTAATCTTTGTAAAGATAAATGGTTTATCGCTTCGAATACCGAAAGAATTCTTCACAGGCATGCAAAGCATAAACATACATACACCATTAAAGGTATGATCCTTACCAAACTATTATTCTTTGTGTGAATTCCTGAGCAATTAAGTTACTGTAAATAACCTTAAAATTTAAAATAAACTAAAAAAACCCACATACCCACATAAAAATAAGTATGTTATCAGAGATATCAATTAGCTTATGATCCAAATTTTCTAAATCATCCTGCATCTGACAAATACATATAGACTATCAGAAACTCCAGAAGGAAATGACTATGACAATGTTTTACAGACAAATACTACTTCGTTATACAATATTCTCCTTAGAGATTTAAGCTGTCAGAAGATAAAGGGACCTAGCAAGACTGTAATGAAAATAAAAGATCATATTTTCCCAAAGGGATTAGAATAGCTTTGTAAATTAATAAATAGAAGACATTAATACTCCCCTACAAAAGAAAGGCTTCTTCATTTACTGTGATGTATGCATAAATGCCTTTCATTCAGACTGTTAAAAGGAAGATGAGCAGTAGTTAAGGGCAAAGGCTACACTTTCAATAAAACGATGTGTAAATGAATGGGAATTAGATGAATGTATTAGACGCAGACAGAATATATTCTTTGAAGAAAAACTTGTAATAGGAACCTAAAAAGGAGAGGTTTCAGTAACATATTACCATGCAAGACCAAAAGACGCATAACTGTTCACAGAGGTAGACCACTTTCACTCATCAAATAAACCAGAATTCAGTGTGCCAAATTTGCAGAAGGGAATTGTCAATTAAAAGCCTGCAAACATCAAGAAAGATTCATGAGAAATAAAAATTAAAGAGGATATATCAGCATGCTCCCCTGATCCAGTCCTCCTTGCCACAGAAGTTTGACCTGTGGTATGGTCAGAAAAAAGGGGTTACAGTCCTGCTCTGTTTGCAGTGACCTGGCACAGGGCTGTCTGACAGGTGCCCCCGGCCACCATCTATCACATGAACTGCATGGCTTCTTATCCCTTCTGCCATTTCTTTGCACTCCTTTTCACCACTCTTGAGTCTCTCTTTCCCCACCCCAGCCTCCTCTCGTATACCCAACCCATCCCTAGTTTTTCCCTTTGATCCCTGTTTTGCTACATCCCTTACCCAAATCTGGATCACCTGATCCTGTTACGTAGGCAGTCCCAACTGGTACAGTGACCTGTGTACTGCCAGCCTGGCAAGGCTCTGCTCCTTTAACGCTCTTCCATGCTCCCTCCCACTTACCCAGCCATTTCTCAGGTAACTCCCCCTTAACTACCTAAGAAATCCAGCCATCCCTCTTTGCAATTTCTGTCAGCTTCACACACTGTCATTTGTCAGTGCCTATATATGTCAAATGCCTATTCCTCATGTCATATCTAGTAGTTTCTAACATCCTGTTTGATTACCTCAGCCTCAGAGCAGGGACTAGTCATTTGCCCACAGCCCTAACAGCCCTGTCTACTTCTCTCCTTAGACTGAACAACTAAAGCCACTGTGTTTATAGTCATAATTTACATGACTAGAGTTGGGAGGAATGAATACGTCCACATAGGACCCTGCAGAGTGATCTGAGCTTGCTTTTCCTACAGATGGAGCCCACACATATACGACATGAGATGGCTTCTGTCCAAAAGTTGTTCAGCTGCTTGGGTAGCCTCTCACCAGGGCCACCCTTCCTTGCTCTCCATATTTGTCCTTATTTCAAAAATCTTGACTTCCAGCTTGATTCCTCACAAGATCCCTAGTCTATATTCTTCTCCATTGCCTCCATGAAATGTGAAAAACAAGCAGTGTTTCTTCACCTCCCATCTACCACCTTTGCAGAAAATTCGAGGAAAATGGATACCAACATTTCCTTTATACCTCAGAGGTGCCAGAATTTGTTGCTACATATTCTCAATGTAAAAAGTCCTGCAGATTCCCTGCCTTCTCTTCATCTGATGTGGGACTTTCCTCCTTCCTCACACCCACTTGAAAAAAGAATATAGGTCCCATTTTTCTGCTAGTTCCTCTTCAAAGAAGTTGAAAATACTGGGAAGAAACAGAGAATTCTCCTCATTCTCTTGCCATTGGAAGAACATGGATGGATTGCAACGGCACTTCATTTCTCATGTCAGGAAGGGACAATGGGAATTTTTGCCCCTAACGGCAGTGAAAGGACACTGGCATCCCATCTTCCATTTACCCTGAATGCACAAAGCTCACAACCAGTCTTCCATTAAACCCACACAGCATCCACATTTCCAGGGGGCTTATTACTTCTTAGTTATAGGAAAAAAATGCAGTTTATTTGACTTATGATAATAACTTCATTTGTATGTAACTTAGCTGGGTTGGGTTTTCAACTTTCCACCTTTGACTTTTTATTAGTGTCAGTTCTGCTTTGCATATTTTCAGGATCAGAACAGAGTAACATTACCTGTACTTTACAGGCATTGTTCCTTATAAGCTCTTCAAAAGCTCCACTGAGCAGTAGGTGAGAGCTTTAAGTCTTTGAGACAAAACCACCACAGCTGATACTGTACAGGAAGAAGGGCAGCCACCCCTCATGACACAGCTAATCATGGAAGAAAAAGTTGCAATACAAGATATGGAAACAAGTATCACAGGCAGGTTCAGGAAAAAGTTCAGGTATATACAAATATGTATTAATAAGAATGCAGTAGAAGCATGGAGAAAATTTAACTTCTGTATATAGCACTATGGTGATTTGTATCATAAAATCACACATAATTTAAACCAGTAAAACTATTATTTTACAGTAAGGCACTTAGAGAGTTGCCTAGCTTACTGAAGCTATTATTGAGAATGATATAATTGCATTTATATGGAGAACATCCTGGATATTAAAGGGTTCTTTAACAG
Source organism: Ibycter americanus (assembly GCA_035590275.1). NCBI lineage: Eukaryota > Metazoa > Chordata > Aves > Falconiformes > Falconidae > Ibycter > Ibycter americanus. The sequence goes on along the minus strand of JAVJGI010000014.1, from coordinate 53,295,849 downwards.
AAAAGACGTTCACATGCAGTGTGATTACCTAGTGGATCAAATTATCAAAGAAAACAATGGGTTCATTATCTCCTCCTGACAACTTCAAACCAAAATTGGACACCTCTCTGGAAAATAGTTTTTGCTAAATTTTACTTATTAAACTCAATATAAATGTAAAAACATAATGTTTGACTAGATAATGTCTGGTATCTACTGATACACCTTAGTGAAAGATTTTATCACAGTTCAGACAGGGCTCCAGCTGTCAAAAACTACAAGTAAGAAATTACATTAATAGGTCTGTGGGAGAATAATATACTTTTCTCACATGCAGCTGGTGAAAGTGATGGTGACTCTCCAAAACTTACAGCTGGTCTTCAAAAAGTACAAACTAGCTACCTGCCACAGAGTTATGCATTAGTCCTATAGCTGAGCAACATATCCAAACTGACACAGGGAGTAGTGTAAATATGTGTCTTAAAACATCTGGATTTCTGTATAAATAGTAATGGGCACAAGAAGAATAATTCAGCCTTGCAGGCTTGACCTCATTTAGCATGCATGTCCTTTCAAATTCACAGTCCAGAAAATGTACATTAACACTACAGCCCTAAGTGAAAAAACACTTGTAGTTATTACAACAGAAAATGGGAATTTTCTTCCTTGTTCTTATCACATTTAATCCATCTCATAATATTTCTTTAATGTGCCTTTTCTCCTATGTTGATATTTCATTCCCTGGAACATTCACTCATGTATTTCAATCCACAGGATTTTAACACAAACAAAAAAAGATCCTGTATATTTTTTACTAGTCTAGGAATAATTTTTGATTTGAAGGGCAGCTCTACAATCAATTTTTGCAGTGTGAGTGAATCTGCATACTGCACAGTAAGACTAAGAAAGTTAGTATGCTAGATTCAGTAAAAGTCACTCATAGCTAACTGACATGGGGAAAAAACAGAAATAATAAAAAAAGAATGCATCTGTTTAGATGTGATTGTGAATTAGCAGAAAATGAAAGTACATGGTGATTGCAAGAAATCAGATATCCCTGACTCAACAAAAAAATATTTAAAGGAATACTTAAAATATGCTAACCACAAAATGTAGTAAGGATAAAAAAAAAATGGGTCAGGTTCTCTACCTATTCATACTCGTCACCATAGCGTATAAGCAATTTCTAGGTCCTCACGATTTCTGATGTCTGATGCCGATTTTTTTTGTTCTATCTAGCACTACTCCTTTATGTTTAGTGAAGCTTGCAACCTGTTTATAATTTTAAGAGTACAGATATTGCCATGAATTGCCTATTTATTAATTTATGAGAATCCACCTATCACTGCTTCAGGGTAAAGTCTCTTTGATTTGACTTACAAAGATAAAGGCAAATACCATGCAATTGTTCTCAGGTGAATTGCTAAGTTATTTAACATCACTAACTGCGATCGCAAGTGCAAATCCATATTATCCACGACAGATATTATTTTTCTCTCACTAGCAACAATAATTCCAATGTGATGACAAAAGGTTATGCCCAGATGTATCATATGTGATCCCTCTTATTTGATTTTAGATGTCTCCAGTGTAGACAACTACATCTAAGCGAGTCATTTTAGACCCTGCAGAATCAATGGAAACGGGCATCTCAGCTTCTGTCTAGCACAGGTGACTAGAACTGAGCCTTTTTTGGAGAAGGGAGAGGGCAGGGGATGTGGTGTGGTGTGTGGAATGTTGGAAATTGATGTTAAAGTCAACCTAAAGTGTTTGACAAGTTCTACCTGTCACTCTGAAAAACCGGTATTCACGGTAATATAGTTTTTCCTCTTTAGTCGGTACCTCAAGTACAGACCTCTACAGAAAACCAGAAAGCTCTTATACATAATAAAGTGGAAGTACAGACATGAAAAATGTGCCAGTATCACTCAGTCTTCCAATTTTTATATACACTGGAAGCTATTCATAAATCTCAGCAAGTTCAGATATAAAACTTCAGAGTTGATCTGGCATTAAATAGGGGTTGGGGTGCCTAAACGAAGACCAGAGTCACTTCAAGACTGCCTCTGCACCAATGAATGAAGAGAGGCATCTTGGAGAGCAGGTAGCTTTGGGCAGTCTGTACCACCTCCAAAGCACAGGTTCTGCCCACCAACTAGCTGCTGAACCCTATGGCATCAGCACTTAATTTTCATTTTTTTGTTCAAAAGTGTCTGAAGGTATGTCACAGCCAATTGCAGTGCCTTTTCATAGCATGTAACAGAGCATGTGTTATGACAGTAATGCCTGAGGTCCACGTAGGCTGAAGACAGCCAAACTTACTGCAGTCTCATCCAAATGGCCTTCAGGGATTGCTCTCTGTGATGAACATTTTCAGAGAGCACAAAAATGGCACAACTCAAAACACTACCAAGAAAATACTAACACTCACACAACACAGCTAAATAACAGTCTCAATCTTCCTTCCAGGCTATATGTCATTTATCGGTACAGACACAGCTCAAACAAAAGCTAGGGGGGATGAATATGAGCCTGAGATCATAGTATTTTCACCCTGGTGCTGAAGGCATGGCCATGGTGTGATCTCACATCTCTGTGACCACACACGAGCATGTGTCCGAGTTGCACTTCTTCCTTAGCAAGAACTGTCAACATAAATCTACCCTTGTGCTCTCTAGATGAATTATGCTTCTTTTTGTTTGAAAGCCTGCAGATTTCGTATTTTGTTAATTTGGTACAGTTTTGTTTGCAAAGAGCTGAGAGCTGGTGTATTTGTAAGCAGCAGAGACTTTTCTTGGTTGGGACAACAGATATCCAGAAGGATATGCCGCATCTGGATCAAAAAGGATGTTTATGACAGCAGCTAATATAAACATCTGCCTATCTGTTTCCCTCGCTTTTAATGTCTCTCCAGAAAAAGGCTTCCCTACACCACGTGCTCCCCTTGGGGAGGGGAGCCATCTTTCTTATTCTTCATTTATAAGAAATACAATCTTAATACAATCTTATGAAAACAATGACACTAAAGCCAAGCAGACTCAGGTACAACATTACTAATGATTATTACAAATCTGCTGAGATAGTCACATTACGCAATGTACCTTGACTAAGGACAACATATGTATGCTTATTTACTGATACAATGAAAATATAAGAACTCTTTTATATCTTGATGCAAAAAGTGAAGATACTTAACATATATCTGTTAAAAAGCTTCTGTTGTCCAAAAGTTCCCAGCACAGAATGTCTGCAGTATATGTGAACCAAGTTGGATAGGAAAGACTTAAAAGAAAACAAATGTATAAAACAGAAATAAAGTCAAAACAAAGAACTGCTGGTACTTGGGCTAATTTCTAAATATATATAAGCTTATAGATTAATAGCCACTTCTGAGATATTGCTGGTTACCTGCAAGAGTAAAGAAACATCCTACTTTTTCCTTTGATTCATAACTGTCTTCTGAATTATTACTTATCACCTTAAATCTGAATATTTATATTGAATAACCCAGATCTCTATTACCTTTAAGCTTAGATAGATGCTAAACTTCAAAATTTTGTTTTCTTCAGATAGATGCCATTTTGAGGTGTAGAAGAAATACTTTAAATGAAATATTAGTCCTATCTTCCATCACCGTAACTTCAATGTACCTTAGCATTTATTCCCAGTTTAAATTCTGCTGAATTTCAGAGTTCAGTTCAGAAATTCTATAGTAACCAATAGATCTAATTTGTGGATCACTCACATTTTATACTAGAATTATTGCTGTCTACTGTCTTGAGAGAAGTTTGTATATTAATTAAACACCACTATATTTTCAGTCTGTACTGCACAGAACTCAGGCAACAAATCTGCAAACAAATCCTTATGAAGCAGAATATAGTTCTGATGCAGTTACTTGATTATAAATATTCAAAATTAATTATGCTATACTCAAACTATGTAAACCTTTTAATTAAATACATTTTAGCATTATTTATACAAAGCACTTGAAGTGGCAAGACTTCTGCTTCCCTTGAACTTAAAAGTAGCCCATTTGATTAATTATAAAACAGATGTGGTTAATAATTACATCTTGGGATGAATATGAGTATCTATAATAATATGAAAGATTGAAAAAACAGAAGTTATGACAGACCTGTAATCACAGCTGCCTTTGTATTATAAGCACTGGAAGTAGCTCAAAAGCACTGTGACTTAGGCTACGGTTTCACAAGTCTTTGGCTATAGTACCAGACAGGTACACAACTGTTTGTGCAGCTGCTCCATGAAGTACATCAGGGGAAGTATCCAATTTAAATATAATAAAGAAGGAAAAATTACCCAACATTAGTTTCCCACTTTAGTTCACAAAGCAGCCACAAAAGTGGTTGGGCTACTACAAAGAGCAGAGAAAACAGCACATGCTGTCCAAGAGGCAGGAGTATAAAGCAAAGAACAGGAATACGTTAAAGTTCATATTGATGCTAAAAATAAATAAATAGAAAATTAAAAAGAGCTTTATGAATACCCATGATCAAAACTGGCATTTAACTGAAAAATTGCCAGACAAAGCTATCCTATCCTGTTTCAACAGAATACTATTCCTCAGCATAAATGCTCCTGATACAAATCAATGAAAATGAAGTGCAGCAAGTCAAATGAGTCAAAACTAACTACTTTTGTTAAAAGACATTTCCAATACTCAGCTGACTCACAAGCCTTTGAATGTATTTTATCCTGCCAGTGCCACAGACACTTACAAGGTAAGGAGGTATTATATGCAAGCATGGAAACTGAAAATAAAAGCCATGCTCACAAAAGGATGAAACTCACACTGACTTTACTATTGGAACCTGTGTTAAATAAGGAAGTCAGGACTGTAGGGCATCCCACAAAGCCAACAGAGAGAAGCAGATTCCTAACTGAATCAGCTGAACCTCTGTTTGCACAAGGAGTCTGAATTCAGATGTTAGAAACCAAAATACTTGAAGACAGTATGTCTCTTAATACCCAAATTTACAATAGCAACCCAATTCCTACTGAAATTGATGGGACTTGATACCTCAGTTCACATTGTCTAACTTCAGGTACCAACTGGGGCACTGAGGTAGGAGATGAAGAATTAGGCTGATCTTCCTCTGCAAGTACCTTTCTCTCACTGTTGACTACAAAGGAGCCCAGGAAAGCTAAGGTTCCTAACTTAGGTGTCCAAGTTAAGCAGAAGGAGGCTGGATTTTGATAATGTTGTGGATTTCGTCCAGCCACTCAAATGCACCCCACTTAAGTACAGACAGTAAGGACTCTAGTGGCCCTAGGCTCTTTCTGTTGTTTATAGAGAAAGGTATCTCCCGGAGTCTGACTTTGGTGCACTGCATTAGCCTTTCTCTCCGCACACTATATGGGAGTTTATAATGCCTAATTTAGGACATAATTACTTCCAGCAAATTTTCTAAAACTTACTATCACTAGGTATGAGCGGACAACAGTAAGAAAAAGGTACCTTTCAGTGGCAAATTCAAATCACTTGTCTCAGAAAAGCCTTTCAGCACACCCTCAAGATGAATTAATTACCTCAGTGATTCCACCACTCAGCTGTCTTGAGTGATTCAATGCCAAATCACCATACTATCAAACTAATTTCAGTGAGGTATACCCTCCACTTACCACCTCTCAGTTGAAAAAATATAAATCCTGGACTTCAAAGTCTTTACACATTCAGTGTTTGAACAGGAGGGTGGGACAAAAACCTATTCTTTCTATGAGAATTTTTTTAAAACAAAAAAAGATATAACCTGAACACAGCCATGTATGTTGCAAAAACTTCCACTTTTTCTCTACCAGAAGAGACAATATAAATTGAACACTGCTGGATTACTGTGCTTGTAGATTCAGAGCTACAGTAGGAAAAACTATTTAGCTATAAATGTTCCTCAGACTACTTCTCCTTCAGACTGCAGGCATTCAATGCAAATAGTTTTAACTTTTGAAGCAAATGTAACCACAATGGTTTTCTTTATTCCTCTCGAAAGAGCAGTATTAGAGAAACTATATAAAGCATTACATGCAATCTTTCATGGTTATTCTTAAGAGAGGTTTAAGTGGAAAATTTATAAAGAACAGAGAACGTTGGTTTTCACTTTCATGTACTTATAAGTGTGAAGTAAAGGGTCAAAGGCAGGAGTAGAATTTCTCGATAATACTTTCCTTGTGAATAACAGCTGAGAAGTCTGAAAAGCAAACTAATTGCTCAACTTTCACATTATCAACAAAGCTGTCTTGTGAAAGTGCAGCTATAATCTCGGTCATCTGTTATGTATGATCAAGTTAGTTTTGACTGAAATGCTCTCATTGTCTAAAAAGAGAGCTCTTTATTTTCTTTAAAGAGTTTCGGAAACACCTAAGAAAATACTGTTTCTTTTGACTTCTACACCTTATTGGGAGAGGATGCAGGAAAAGGCAACCATAAGTACTGCCACCAGAACTATCTAAATGATGAAACAAAATGGTGTCTATTTAGAAAAAAAGTACATTGAAACAACAAATGTACAGTTATGCTATTCTGAGTTTCTGATACTTCAACACTAAACTTTAAGAGCCTGTGATTCTATCACTACATAAGGCACGTCAAACAAAATTCATGTTTCAAGTCTTGATCCACATCAAGGCACTGTCCAACCCTCCCCTTGACAGGATTTGAATCTGGCTCCTGGGTATTTTAATGAGCAACAATATCTGGAAAAGGAAAACTTCCTAAAAATACCTGACTAGGTATTAACCTGTCTGTGCAATGCTACCTCTGACATCAACTCTCTCTTTGCAGGTATCAAAATACTTTCTAGAAATTATGGGCCTTTGACTGCTGGCATCTTAACAAGGCAAAACAACTGTGTAACTTCAGGAACAACCCTAAAAGGATGCCACTGTATCATATACCTTACTTGTCCTTCCTTGAGAAGCCAGATTCCTGCATGCATTCCAGTAAACTACAGACTTATACTAAGCTTTTCATGCCTGCCAAGTAAAGAATAGCTTATTCTCCCAGTCTCATTGCATTCAGCTAATTCCTAAATAGCTGTGTTAAAAATGCTATTATCCATCAGTTCCACTGCCATCAACACTACTGTCAATATAATCTCCTTAAAAGCAATCTGAATGGGATTCAGCTATTTAATATTAAACATACAGTGCCAATGGAAGGGCCCCAAAGTATCTGTTGATAGCCAGGAAGACATGGCACAGGATCCACAGGAGACCTGTGCTTCTCCAGAAGAATCCTTGAGGCCAGGTGAGAGGTTCCAAATCACCAAATATAGTATTAGATATTCGTGCTTAGGAAATAAAATCACAAAACCTGCTTAATTTGTCTAATACACAGGACCAGAACAGCTCTGCTTTTAATACTACCAATTTTAATCTCAGAGTCAAATGAAAGTATTAACTAAAAATAACCAAAATAAAAATAGATATAGAAAAGAAAGTTATGAGCATAAGAAGGAACACCACATAAATCAGACAGGAAATGTACATGCATGAGCAAGAAAATGAAGTATTCAACTTGAAGAAGTACAACTGAGATAAAAAAATGAAAGTAAGTAAAAAAAGAACCAGGACTCCTCATGCTCTGTGAGCTGGCTACGAACTGTTATCTTTTTGTGACTGGACATGTCTTTGTTCCTACTCATATTTTCTGCTGAGGAACTCAGCACATCTATCAAAGGCATTATCAGGGAATCCCTCTAACCTGAGAGAGACTACCGCTTGTTTCATTGGCAATATAATGGGGTTTATCTTTGCAACAGGTTTATTTTCTGAAAGTGGCGTAATGATGATGCAGACAGACCACAATCTCTTTTCTAAAAAAAACCAAAACAACCTTATCCATAGAAACAAAGGAAAATTATCACAACTAAAGATCTGTACACACACTGCAGCATTCTCCTGAAGTTGGATATGCCAGAGCTTCCTAGGACAGTAGTTGGGAACAGAGTTTAATCTTCTACTCTTAAGAACACACTTCTCCCTCTAGCTTAGCAACAAGCCTTTCAATCACTTTTTAGCTCATTGTTCAAGCACTCCTCTTTGCAGGGCCCTAGCTTTGTCCTTAGCCAAGCCAGTTGTCTGTGGCCTCCTCAGGCAAGGAAGGATATGGTATCTGTGCTGTAGACAGAAAAAAAGCAGCAATAGAAGAGATCTGGGTGTCCATGTTGTTAAAATATCAAACACATAAAACATTGCTTGTTTTCTTGAAGATATATTAAAACAGAATAAACCAACAGAAATGGATTAACTCTTCGCACACATCACTCAGAGGAAACACAATAAAATGATTAAAAATACTTAAACCCCTAAGTATTTATTTTAAAAAAATATTTTTTTTTTTTTTCTGAATCCCAAATTACGGGATAAGTACTCTGTGCCCGTCAAAGACATCTTACAGTTCCTATGACCACTGCCAGCTCCTTCTCACACATTAACCTTCCTTGTCATCTCTCTACCTGCCCATAGGCCTCACAGGCCTTTCCTTAACACCTTTTATATAATAAACCAATGTCACAGCTGTGTTCTCCCAAAATCATCGCTGTCATGGTGATCTGTCCTGTGGTTTCTGAAGCTTATGATACTTAGATTCTTCTGTGAATTTCCTTTTAAAAAATTTCTTTGGTTTATGCTAAGCTAAGCCAAATCCATACTTAGTCACAGGTCTGTTCTGAAGAGCTAGTGCCTGGACCAGGGATATGATGGTTTGTTCTTAATGAGTCTTGCACGTACAGTGTCATGCTAAGAAAAAATCTGCACTCAAAAGGCAACCCAATAGGATAACTTGACTCTTCCAGCACTACTGCAGTCAATTCCTGACTCTCTTTCTTTTTTAATGAAGACAGTAAATTCAGTTACTATTAAAATCCATACCAAGCTTAACAGCTAGGTTTTGCAAATCCTCCATTACCAAAGCCTACCAGAAGACAGCTCAGCTATAAAGATGGACCAACTTGTGTATGTCTGGCTGTGTTTCACCAGTCAAACTATCATAGTGCTTGAAAGATACATGCTTCTCAAGCATCAAAATTAATAAACAAATCCCTTCCAGTTTCTTCATTAAGTTTAAAAGGCACGTCTGTTCTGAAGGGAAGTTCAGCTAAGGGATTCCTGTCCCTTTTAGACCCCAACCTTGTAATGCAAGATGAATCAACTTAAGACCTACATAGAAGTTCGCACAGTGGGTCTATCTCAGCTGGGTTAGGAGACACCAGACAGTAGAAGAAGTTGCCTGCTGGGCCTGCAATCTTACCAGGGTACAACAGGCCTATGTCTGATTTCCTCTTCCACAAATGCCTAGGGAGAACTAGAGAGAAGGAGCCCTGGCACCAAGGCATGCCAGAGTGGATTCGGCAGTTAACACGGACTTGGCAGATGGGATGGAAAGGAACCATGCAGGGGACTGCTGGAGCCAGGGCAGCGATGGCAGTGGCACACTACAAGAGGTGGTTGCCAGTGCAGGGAACCTTCTCAGAAGTCAGAGCCAAGACTATGCACAGCTGCACCACAGCAGAGAGTCCCTGGCACACCATGGGCTGCAGAGGAGGTAACCAAGAGGGTTACAGAGGGACAGTTACACAAGTGACCTTTTACTGAGTCATCTAAACCCCACCCCTATGTTTAGGTATGCTAGCAGAGTCAGATTTTGTGCAATCACCAATGATGTCATGGAAAGATTCACCTCCTCCAATTCTGAACCCTCAAAAGCATAAAACAACACAGCAATATTAGCTGTGGCTACACCTAGGCTACACAGTTCTGGCTATTTCAGCCTTTCCTCACATGGAAGATGCTCCAATCCCTTAATCATCCTTGTGGCACTTTGCTGGAATCTCTCCAGTACATCCATGTCTCTCTTGTACTGAGGAGCCCAAAACTGGCCACAGTACTCTCCAGGCATAGCCCTACCTGTGCTGAGTGGAGGGGAAGGATCAGCATCCTTGACCTGCCAACAATGGTCCTCCTAATGCCACCCAGGAGGCTGCTGGTCACCTTTGCCACAACACCTCACTGTTGGCTCATGTTCAACTCAGTGCCCACCAGGAGCCCTAGGCCCTTTTCTGCAAAGCTGATTCCAGATGGTCAGCCCCCAGCATGTCCTGGTGCATGGCGTAATTCTTCCCCAGGTGCAGGACTTGGCACTGGTCTCTGTTGAACTCCATGAAGTTCCCATCAGCCCGTTTTTCCAGCCTGTCCAGGTCCCTCTGGATGGCTGCAAAATCCTCTCATGTATCAGCCACTCTTCCCAGTTTTTTATCATCAGCAAAACTCATAAGGGTGAACTCTGCACCATCATCCAGGTCATTAATGTAGATGTTGCCCAGGACTGGATGCAGTACTGATCCCTGGGGTACACTGGTAGTTACTGGCCTCCAACTAGACTTCGTGCCACTGATCACCGCCCTCTGGGCCCAGATGTTCAACCAGTTTTCAATCCACCACACTGGCTGCTCATCCAGCCCATACTTCACCAGCTTTTCTATATTCTTCCCAGGTTATTCATACTTGCTTCCACCCTCTGTGTACTTCCTTGGTGTGTTTGTATTTTACCAGAAACTCCCTGTTTATCCACACAGGCCTCCTGGCATTTTTGTCTGACTTCCTTAGCTGCTCCTTAGCTGGGAGGAGGATCCTTGAATATCAATCAGCTTTCTTGGGCTGCCTTGCTTTGTTCCCTCCAGGGTCTTATCCCCTCATGTAACTCTGTTTTTATTACAAGATACTATCCTAATCTGTGAAAAGAAGATTTTAAATCAGCATCATGGCCACTAGCAGTTATTAAATATCCCAAGGTTCTGTACCAAAGTAGTTTGGCGAAAACTACTTACCTCACCACATTACCTCACCACATTCCTGCCGGAATATACATCATTCTCATTTTCCATTTAAATATATTTTATTTTTCTTTTATTATTTGAGTAGCAATCATTTTACTCAAAGAGATCACTACATTTCCATAATGCATAAAATTTATTATTGTGAAAGGGTCACTCAAAACACATGAACTGCTTAACCTGGCTTTAAAGCTATCTCTGAAATACTAGAAGATGTCTTAAGTGGCCTTCTGCCACATTACCATCACGATATGAACATAAAGGCAGATATCATCAGTCTAAAAGATGTTTTGATGAACTAAAGTAAGAAGTCTTTAAGAATCTGATCCCCAGAAATGCTAAATAATCTCACTGCCAAAAATGGTAATAAGGATGGCCAATACCTTGTTGGATGGGGCTACTCTACTCAAGATCATGTAGGCTACATACATTAGCAAGCTCTGTGGTGTAATAGGAGTGGACCTACAGAGTGAAACAGTTGGTGCAGATGAATTTTGGAGGACTTTATTTCAGACAAATTCTAATTCCACAGATTCCATGCCTACTAGTAGCTGGAGAAAATTAAAGGTAATCCTGAAAGGCATTCTTCAATTTAGACTCATCTGTAAGGAGTCAAGCTTGTGAACTGTGCAACTACTGAGTGATGCAAACCAAAGCAGAGTCCATGAGGACAGCTGAGTGAATCCCTTCAAAAGAGATCTCTTAATTCAGCCTAAATTGCTAATGTAAATGCACACACACAAGACTACAGAGCAGATTTTCTGTGTTCTCCTGTCCTCTATTCTAACAAGGCAGCTTTACTTCCTTCTCTTCTCTCTAAGCAGAAATGCATCCAAGAACAAACATACCTATTCAGTTTAGGCACCCACACACTGAGGTAGTGTTGGAAAGCAGTTGGTCTGTATCACTGTCCAGAATCCAGCTACACTTTTAGCTGCTTAACTCAAAGTTTAGGCAGGCCTTGCACAGACTATATTCCTTCAGAGTGACTAAATGACTTCTTAGTTCACGTAGGATATCTATAGTACAACTAAGGATTGAACTCTGTGGTCCAGTCTAGCACTTTACTGAAAGATAACTATTGTTCTCATATGGTGGGCTTCTTCTGATTGGTTTTTTTTTTTAAAGAATAATTATCAGGTTTCCAATCAAACCACTTAAAACTTCCTGGAAAAATCCTGCTGTTAAGCTTATAATAAATAAATAGATAGATAGATAAATGAAACCACTAATGTACATACACTGATACATACAAATCCAAACATTAAGTGAGATTCAGTCTGGAAACACACAAATTCGCTTTAAATCTTGAAAGATCCAGATGGGGCTTCTCCCTGGGACTATCAACAGCGTGGGAGAAAACCCCTTCCACTACTCCTGCGACAACTCAGCCAGCCACCCTCTGGCCTGGGATGTAAGATTCTCGGGATGAGAAGGAGACCAAGCAGAAGAAACCTAGCTCTAGCTTAATCATCAAAAACTCTGATAAGGGCAGAGAGACCTACAGGTTTAGTCCCTGCTTTGAAGACACACAAGGATGCCAGGTCAGTGTTAAAAGCATTCCATTTCTACCGTTCTTGTGAATCCACTGGCTGTTTAAAATAAAATACATAAATAGTACACAGAACAGAGTCCAAGTCTCCCTACTGTCCATTTCTAGGTAGACACCTTTTCCCTTCCTGAATGGAAAGGGACAAAGTATGTGTTTGCATAAAAGCAGCATAATTAAAGCATCAGGGAAGACTCTTACCGTTGTGTTCTTGCCAGGTAAATACTGCGAAGCAGGTGCTACACATATTTTTTGAAAACTTAGGGAAGCAACAACACAAAAAAGTAAATCACAAGTAAATATGCTAATCCTTTCACTTAATGCATTTCTCAAAGGTTCTCAGAGGCATAACTTTACTAAGTTAGTAACAAATAGATTAGAACAGGCCTTGGTCTTCACAGGGTAACTAGACACTGGTGATGGAAATAGACCTGGGAGTGGAAAAGCAAAACACTCTTTCAAAAGCTCCTGAAGTAGAACTTAATCAAGACAGTACCGAGTACAAGAATTTTCTCTTTGGGTTAATTTTCATATATCTAAAGTATGTTATCTAATATCATACTGTTCTTACAACTCTGGTGACCTAACAACACAGATAAGACCAGGATTTGTAGATACAGGCAGTATCTTCTTAAGAACTCAGAAAACATAGTTGAAACCATAGAGATCATAAGAGAAATTCTCTCCATCTGCAAACTTTTGCCTCATTTATTTTATATAATAAAATCCAGCAAAAATTAGAATTCTAATTATACTTTATATAATCTAAAAATCATATTTTGTCATCCTAGTATTTGTTTACCTTCTTCAGCTAGGCATGTTCTCAATCCCAAACACTTACCACAGTAACAGAGTCATGAATCACAAAAGATACAGTGGAAAGCAAAAACAAACATCAACTCAAGATAATATTCACTGGAGAACACATTAAAAAAAACCCTGGTTTCCTTTAATATGTAGGTAACTTATAAGGTGTGTCAAGTCTTAACATGCTAAATAGAGGCAAAATATTATTTCATGTAGGGTAAAGACTCATTTAACAATAAGAAACCATGGCAGCTTGCTTCTGAAGTTACTCTTTCAGCATATTATGCTACAGATGTCATTTGATAACCTGAAGAGGACTTGGGGGTGGAGGAGCTGGCAGGGATTATTTCTTCATGGTGAAGTAACAGTGTTGCAGGATTTAAAGCTGGAAGTATCTTAGCTTCATAAGAAATAAAGTAGCTGTGATGCACAACCCTTCTCCATTTGTGACAAAAAAAAAAAATGTTTGCCAAAATCTTTAAAGTCCTGTTTTGTTGTAAAACTTGATGGTTTAAAGTTGTTGGATCTCAGGCTCTAAATACTACTCTCTTAGAAGCTGGAGCCAAATTCAATTGGACAGTACTAAACATGGTGAAGAGTGCAAAGAGAAATGGAAGAAATTTTGGCCATTATCTGTTTTTTAAAAAAGTCTTAATGAATAATTATACAAAAACTGACAGCACTGAGCAATAATGTCAGTGGTGTACAGGTCTCTGATGTTGGAGGAAGTGAAAGTGACTTCAAGACTTCAATGTATAAGATGACTTTATAGTCCTAAGCACAGCAATTCAGAAAGGATTCACTAAGGATACAAAAATCCATCGGTCCTAAGGTCCTTAAAAAAATATATAAAGCGAGAGAAGAGAATCCAAGGCAATGATAAACACTTAATGTGATATTTATACTTCAGAAGAATTTGATGATACACATACCACACTAAATCCCACTTAGTTGTAAGACAGCTTGGAGAACTTGAATAACGCAGTGGTCTTCCATTAACTCTCTGAATAAGGACCAAAACTGTGGGGGGATGGGGGAGCGTAGACTGTATTCAGTTTTCTGATTAAATTTATGTAACAACATACAATGGTTCCTGCTTTGCTATCTGTTCCTTTTCTAGCAGTTCCTAATAATGCTATTTACTTTTTTAACTATGCATCAAGTGCATCAAGCTGCATTTTTTACAGAATTACCTATTGCAATCACAAAATCTTACTACTGGTCAACTCAGAGACTCACCATTTTATACAAGAAACAGGATTTATTTTCCCCATACATATCATTTGACATGCCGTTTTACAGGATTTTGTTTGCCATTTTAATTCCTGCTTAGCCAGTCCTGTAAAGCCTTTCTGCAACTTTTTGTATTCGGCTCTCTCCTATATTACCCTGTATAGCTTATGATCGTGAACATTGCTTTACTTTTTGTTCATTCTTCCAGGGGTTTTTTTGCTTTATGTTGAACAGCATACACCCTTGGAGAACGGTTTGGTTACCTCCCTCCACTGTAAAAACCAACCATTTCTTCCCCTACTTTTTGTTAACTTGTTCTCCCCCTACCCTACCCCCAGTTATTCAGGCATACAAGGATTTTCTTTTATGTTTGCCTTGTCTACTAAATACCTTTGGTGATGGACTCTCTCAAAAGTTTCCTGGAAGACTAATCAGCGTATAGCTATGTATACCAGGCCAAGCAAGTTAGCTCCCCAGTTCATTCCCATCTACCCTGATCATCTGTATTGTCTAAATGCCAGGTTGCTCCTAAGACTGATGTAAGCCAACTTCTGCCCACTAAAACAAAACCCCAATTCATTCCAGGGACCTGGGACTAAAAAGCAGTCTAGATGAGTTTGGCCCCCTCCAACCTATACAGTTCATTATCACTGTTTGAGCAGCCTTTGCCACTCAAGCACCACATTTGCCCCAACACCACAACCAAGGGCATGCAACACATACATTTCATGCCATGCTCTGAAAACACTACTCTGATGGGTTACCATCATTATCTCAGACATCCTCAAGCACACACACAAAAAAAAACCCCAAACCAAACAAACAAAAAAAACACCCCAAACCCTGTGAAAATAATCATACTACAGTGCATAAGGGCAGCAAATGGTACAGCTCAATGCTATGCACAGGAATATGGTTAGTCTACTGTGGAAGCACTGGCTTAGATACTGCATATGCACCTCAACCAAGCAGGGTATCTCCTCATGGCCAGAGATCACCCTGCTTAGAAGGTGCGCTTACCAGCATAGATTTACCTAACAGCTCACATTGACTGGATTCGTATGCTGAGTCCTTCAGCTGAGTATTTACCCTGTGAACGTGGATACAAAGTGACAGCAGAAGAATGCCACTAACACTGCATCTCCCTATTAAATATATAGCAATGACTTCTAAAGTTTAAGGTAATGGAAAATCTAGATGTAGGCCGTAGAGCAAAACAGCACGTTTTTCCCCAGAATTTGTGTAAGCTGTGAAGTTTTGAGTCAGAGTAACCACTTCTACTTTCTCCTGTATTATTATGGGAATAAAAGCAGGATAGCAGCTTTCTTTGAGAAACTACATATACTTTGACTTAAACTTGACATGCTGTATTTAGAATAGTTTTCTTGCCTCATTTTGCTAGAACATCAAATAGACTTTTCTTGGTCTTAAGAATTTTCATTTCACCTTTTCAGGAAAATGATGTAATGCTGTTCTCATGCTATATGAGATGTTACATTTTCAAATTGTAAGTCAAAAAACTGTCTCTTGTTCCTAATTCTCAACATACACAGTGAGAAGATGCCATGGCTGGCCTTCTTTCAGTGTTACAGAAGATACCTGCACATAAATGGACTAAGTTAGGGAACTACTACTTACAGCTTCCAACCATACTGTTCGTTTCACTGAAATCTAAAGTTAGATGATGCAGAGGAGAGGAATCATAGTCTCTAAAACACAATCAGATTGTATTTTCTTCAGGTTACATAAGCAATCGTGTCCTCCTTTGAAGAGCAAAAAAAAAGAAATTTTCCAGATTCTTTACAACCACCAGCTGATTAATTATTTATTTTATAATGATAATTATAAATGCTGAATTCTCAATTGTCTTTGACTTCCCCCTTTCCTTCTGACACTTACAGTCATTTTAGGTTGTAATCTCCTCAAGAAAGGACTGTTAGTTATGGTTGTACGATGCGCAGGTGAAGGAACTGAGGGTGTCATGTTCTACAGAAAAGAAGAAATGAAAAAGACCACACCTATTTCCCCCTTTCTTGCTGCTTCTTTCTTCCTAATGCCTTAATTCTATACTTCTCTCATTACTTCTCTAAGGTTTGGCTTTTTAGGATTTTTCATTTCTGGTTTGCTTATTTGGTTTTTTTAATCTATTCTCCAATTGACTGCCTTGATCAGTACACAGACATAAGCTGATGCTTGGATATTTTTTAAAGATCTTTAATTGACATGGATTTTTTATTTATTTATGTCACTAGTATAACTGCTCTTGATTAGTTTTATAAGAGGAGCTGAGTCTTAAGAAGATATGCAAAAAACTTGAGCCTCAGTGCATCTTACCAAATCTGCTTGACAGTATGCTCCTGTTCCAGTTGCATTAGGTACCATAGCAACTGCAGGGAGGGAAGCTGAGTATCAAAGAACTACTTCAGCTAGGGAAGCAAATCTGTAGCTAGAAGCAAGAACAAACCTATGATCATGACTTTTTTTCACCCTACTACCTTGTCTGTTCTGTATCTAATACAAAAAATGTGATGCTCCTGAAGAGCAGAAATTTGAATTGCAATTTTTTTTATCTTTTCCCCCTCAGGCTCCAGTGACTCTTCTATAATGGTGACATCATCTAAGGCTTTAATATCACTTTGTCCCTTACTTTTAAAATTTAAATATACACCATATAAAGTTTATGTAAGTGAAAACTGTTAATCTAGGCGTAGTCACTGGAGTTACTTCATTTAAAATAAACATATTTGATCTTATTCCCTTTGACCATTATGGGACCAAATGCCCCTACCTCACATGTAGACACTAGATGTGGACATCTACAGTCTGAAAGAGTGAACTTGAATCTTTTGCCCAAAATAAAGTGTCATTTGCTTTTCTTGTGGTTATGCAGGACATCCTCCACGCGATCAGCAGATATGACAGACGACAAACAGAACCAGCACCTCTCTCTAGATGTTGGCCTGGAGGACAGATGGGAAACCCTACGACAGCTAAAACAGCACTAGATAGATGCCTGTTGAGCAGCTGAATCAAGCCCTGAATCTCATTCCAGTGATTTACTGTTAACACCTTTGTCTCTGGGAGGGTCACACTGCACTGTATCACTAACCTTTTCTGTTCTAATGTAGTTACCTTCTCTTCTCCTCACGGTCCCCTTCTAACTTTGCACTATTTCATCTTTCACATTCTTGGCTATTGTGTCTTACAGTAACACAGCACAGAGAGAGGAAGCAAAATTAAAGTTCTTTAAACCAAAGGGGTCATTAATCTGTTTCACAGTAAGGACTAAGAGCAATAAGTGCAGGAAGGGCTGTCTTTAAATCTTAAATCATAATAAATACTCAAGAAAGCATTATTTTTAAAAGAAAACAGCAGGTTTATGATCACCAGGTGTAAAAGAAAGAAAAAAAGCCAACTTAATGAACCATTAAACATAAAATGGAAATATTTAATGAAGAACCTATACCTTTCCCAAGGGGGTAATGACCTCAAAATTTCCTTAAATATTAGCTTCTACCTACTAACACAATAAAGGAAAAGCCCTTGCATAAAAGAAATCACAGATCTTAATCCTCTGCTCTGAAGGAAACCCTGAAATTAGACAGCTATTTCAATTTATTTTTAAAACAACAAGAATAAGTCATGAAGAATCAAGTCCTCATGGGAATGATCAAAATTGGATTTGCAGTTTCCTCTACTGTGCTCACAATCATTTACAATAAAATCAGAATGAGAAAGGGAAATTGTCTGTGGGGACCACTGAGCCAGGTAATAGCTTCAGTACAGCACAGTCACACAGCAGAAAGCAAATTAAAATGTACATAGAATTTTAATATGGTTGAACTAGGCCTTACTTTGCTTACAAGGTTCTTGCTTGCAGCTTTTAAGTAACGTACCAGGAGTGACAAAACTAAGTATTCATTGGTGATATTCAGATATTTTACGTTACCAGCAATTTGTTTAAAATAACATGAGGTTAAAACTATGTTAAGCAAAAGCAAGAAAATCCACGTACAAACTACTGAAGTTTAAAATTGTCATGACAAAATGGGAGCACAATGCAAAGCCATGCCATAACTTAAAACTTCTAGTCCCATTCTGTACATCTACAAGCCTTGTAAATTATAACTACATTATCCCATCTTACAAATCATAAAGACCTTGTAGGTACAACATAAAGAACAAGGAATAGTTCAAATATTGAATTGTTTAGACATCTAACAATAAATAAATGTATTTAAACATACAAAATGCATTTTACACAAGCACAGAACAAAGACATGCTGTACTCCAGTATCAAAACACCACATTAAATTGATTTGAAAGAGATTTTCTCAGCCACATAATAAGCCTGATCCTGCAAAATACCTACAAATGGTACACTTTGCACAAGTTTATCTCAGGCAGAACAAGCAGCCAGCCCACAGCTATCACAGTGGTGGTAGCGGTGAGGAACATCCATTGGAATTTAGATGCATCTCTCTTCATTCTTTAAGAGAAGTTAATTAATTGGCTCCCATTCAGCACATAATTCCTTCTTTTTAAAGTCCTGGTGACCACACAGGATCCATTGAAAAGGGCAACAAAATTGATGAAATATGGACAACTGGAAGCATATCCAGCCCAGAATTCATACACGCCTTGAAAAACACTTGTTCTAAAGTGATTCAGGCCTGGCAGGTGAAACTATGCCAGTGCAGAGTATATTTATAGGCGATGCAAATAATTAAAAATATTCTCTGAAGCAGCGGCATGCATCCTTCCTTTGTGGCAGGTGATTACCCTAACCACTGAACTACAGACCTAATTTTTAACTTTGCTTCTGTCCCAAGGAATATTATGTAGTTATACAGACCAGAACAGCTGCAACAGGGAAGTCTAAGAATTATACACTGCAAAATAAATAACCCAGAAAACAGCCAACTCTCCTCAGTAATCTGCTGTACTTTTAGAAACTATCCAAAAACCCTTCAAAAATGGCTACTGTACATGTGCTGATGGCTATGCAGCTGATACACAGTAAATCTGTACCATTCTGTATTGTGACCTGCTACGTATATGCATTTTAAATGCATTTAAATAGTGAACATAAAACACTCTCTTCTGGAACTCCAGGATCAGCACATCTCTATCATAGCATTCCTCTATTCTGCACAGACCTAAGTTCAAGCCCTTAATGCAAGCTGAGATTCGTACATTTATTAAAAATTGACACTACTTGTATCAACAGCTCTTTCAAAACTCAAAGTACAGTTACCTACACCTACTGATGACCTGTTTAGTATTAGTAAAAGTTTGTTTCATTACCATTGTTAAAATCACTGTGCTACCTACTGCTTCATTACATGACACAGCCATACCGTTTTGCTTCATTTCAGAAGAACAGAACGAAAAGTAGGCAAACATTTCCTTATTTTGCACGTAAGCAAATTGCCACATGATAATCAAAGGGGCGAACAATAGATTTCACATTATGTGCACACAAACTACTTGCACATTTCTACCTCTGGGCAGGAGGGAAGCAGTTCACTCCAAGCAGTAAGCCAGCTTGCATTTACTTCATTATAAAAGCCATCACCTCCAAGTAGTTGATAGGCTGGAAATCCAAATATTAGCTTGTTGCTCAATAACCTGCTTGTGTTCCCAGACCTTACTCACACCCTTGAGCTACATTAGACAGGGTGACTGTAAGATTTCAGACACTAAGGAACTTCTGAGGGCTGTTACTTTGGTGTGTATAATATACACACTGGCACACAGCTTCAGACACCTCAGTGTAGGTATTTAAATATTTTCAACTTAACTAAGTGTCCGAGCTTTCATTGCAGTCAATGGTGACACTGGGCTCAGTTCAGTTGTCTAACCATAAGTTTCTAGTGACCTTTGAGAAGCCCCAAGGTATCTAGAAATAAATTCTAAAATACACTTTTTTCTCCACAGGAGCAAAACTCTACTCCCAGGTTTATGGTTACTTGTACAGTTCTTTTTTTGCAGATTTTCTGGTTTAAGTATCTCTTTATTGCACATCATCTACTTTTTCAAGTACAGGGTAGTTATTTACAGGAGAAGTCAGTACTAGGTTTGTTAAATTTTATAATACTTTATTTTAATGTTTATTTGATTAATTCTAATTTGATGCAATTGTACTCTCCTTCACTTTTCCTTTTTGCTGTTTTGACAGTCAGTACTAGCTTTGTTAAATTTTATAATAAATTATTTTAATGTTTATTTGATTAATTCTAATTTGATGCAGTCGTACTCTCCCTCACTTTTTCTTTTTGCTGTTTTGACAAGATGGTTTTCTAATTTAAAAGGTCACTTGAAATGCAATCAGATTCACCTGCTTTAGATGTAAACATATCTTTCTTTAAGAATTCCACCTAAACCCAGACAATTTCGGTTTACTTTTGCTGGGAAATAAAATTGTTTTTACCTCCCACAGCACGTTTGAAAATGCAATACATGATTCCATTTCTCCTAAGCAATATGCCAGGTTCATTGACACGCAATTTGAAAAAAACTGTGGTAAAAATAAGACTGCAAAATTCCTTGAATTTCCCATGTGAAATATGTAGTTCATAACAGCATAATGACTAAGTATCTATTCAAGTGACAGTAGCTCTATACAACAGTTCCATTGTAAGAATAATAAATGGAAAAAAAATGTGTACAAAGTTTTGAACAATTTCATGTTCTTTTAATACTGAAATTCTAAATTCTAAACCACATTCTAAATTTAAATCATTCTGCAAACATCTTTATGACTGAAGCAGTCCATTCAGTTATGTTATAGTAAAGAACCATGTTATCTTCTTGGTGAGAAACTAAAGAATAAATCCTTTTTGTTAGAGCATATTACCCACAGATTAAGCTTAAAACTAGTTAAAACATTCAATTAATTCAGCCTTTCTTTGTAAATCACATTTTAAATCTGTCATAGGCTAAGAAAAGTCTGTTGAGCAGTCTAGTCTAACCCCTGGCCCCAAAGCAGAATCAGTCATATCTCCAACCTAATTCTTGGCAGCTGTTATCTTGTCCAGCTTGTTTCTAAGACCTGTGACTTGGAAACGTCCCAGAAGTTGAATCAAAAGCATTTTAATGTTGTCACTGGGAAGTATTTCCTCATATTGAGCCTACATTTTGTTCACTACAGTAAAAAAACATTGTCATCTGTTACATGAGAGAGTACAGATAACTACTTTCTTCTATGTCATTGTCACCTATTTTTTTTAAGAAATAGCGTAATCCTTCCCTAGGTTTCTCATTTTAAAGGAACTAGGGTTGTCCATATTTTTAAGTTACATGTTTAGATTTCAGCATATTTTTGCTCTCTTTTTTCCAATTGGTCCACATCTGTCTTCAAGTAAATTACCCAAAATTGAACACGGTTCTCCAGTTTACCAGTGCAAAACAGAAAACTTTCAGTTTACAAATCTCTGCTGTCTTTCTGTTTAAGAATCCTACGACGACAGTTGCCTGTCTCACAACAGCATGAAACTGCTGACTTTTGTCAGCTTTTGATCTATCTTGATCCATTCATTACTCCCAGAACTTTTCCTACTGAAGAGATCCATTGCAAGTTATCCCCCAGCCTGTTACGTCTTCCACTGTTTCTCCCCAATTAAATGTAGCACTCTGCGTTTCTACTGAACAACACGTTTTTCAGACATTGCCTCCAACTTGTCAATATTGAGTTCTGCCTTTCAACAGGACTTGACTTGCTGACTTTTTTTTTTTCCTTGACAGAATGAAAATATTGAGTGAAAACTTTTCCACATGCACTTGGAAATCCTGGAAATCCAAAAGGCTTCAGAAAATGCTATCTTTGAAACAACACTAAACATTCATTCAAAACTACCAACTTTATACTGGCTACTTCTGTTGGAGTTCAGTGTTCTTTCAGACGCCTACATTATGCAAGCAAACAGCTTCCCAAAATTCTCAGAATAAGCAGGAAGCAGGCATCCACAGTTCTCTGAAAATGCAAACTTTTCATAGCCACTGCTCTCAAGGGAATGATGCTTTAAATTTGTACTTCAGTTTTTTTCTAATGTATGAGTACCACATAAAGTATAAAATTTCGAAATTAGCATGTCTACATCAATCACTGTTACACAGATGTAAACCAAAATAGTGCTTAGCTGTGTACTAACAAAAATATGATTATGAAAAAATCTTAAGTCTTCACCAAGTATGTGAATCTGAGCAGCGTACCTACATCAGCTTAATTGTAACTCAGGTATTGTTGCAACTAGGAGAAATAATTAAGTGATTATTTACATAGTTAAGCAAATAAGCATAGGCTGAGACAAGAACCCATGAGCACAAGTACACACTAAAAATGCACAATTTAAGAAAGGACTGATGTGGTGGAAACTGTTACTACAGAAGCCCATTAAATTCCTGTGCATATGTACCCCAGGAATGCCTGTAGCATAGCATACATGCATGTAAATAAGTATCTAAAAGACAAGAGATACAATGGAAGTAAATCCCTCCAGAATGATAAAAGACTTGTTTGCAATACAGAAATAAACCTCAGGATTAATATTGAAATTTGAAGTATTAATCTAAATCTCCCGATTTTTGCACTTACAACAGCCCCTTAATGCTGTTTTATGTATATACAGACATACTGGCTCCAATTCTAAGTTATACTAGCGTACTGTTTATCCTGCTTTTGTACTATAAAGAAATCAAAATACCATCTGAATAGATGGTTTCTGAACTTAGTAAGATCTGTGTAACAGTTTTGTCCTTACAGCAACCACCAGGTATAATCATTTTCCTGCATTATTAAAATTCCATACTTTCTCTGTCCCATAGGGAAACATGATCGTAGCTGTGGGGAAGGTCCACAGAGCAACAGAGAACAAGGAGCATAACTCTGGCGACCCAGGGGTATTTTTAAAAGAGACCCTCATCTCTCAATATAACAACAGAGTGACAATCAGGTCTCTTTTTTCTTTTTTTTTTTACTTTTAATAGAACCATTCAGTTTCATTTAATTAATAAAGTTGGGATTCACAGGTATTTGGATTTTAGCATATTTATATCACACTTGAAATATAAAGGATTATGGAGCTGAGAAAGAAAAAAATGTTGGAACTTCAAAGTAGTTCTTCGCATTGCAAATGATCTAGAGGGCAATGTATCACTTCAAACAATGAGATACAGCAGCTCTTGCTGAAAGTTTTCTCATCTTCAAATCATTCTTCAGAAAACTTCATAAATGGAAAACAACTGAATTAGTGCCAGGGTAGATTTAGTTTTACAAGGATGAACAAATATTTCATTATTTCTTACTATGTAAGCATAGCTTACTATGCTACCAGAGAAAGCAGCTCAGAATATTCCAACACATTTTCTAGTTCACACAATTTATTTTAGCTACTGACTACAACTTTATCATATTTAAATGTAGTAATTGTACTGTGACCTCAAACAATATAACAGTTTGACTTCACTTAATTCTGGTCTAGGATAAAGTGGCTATTGATCTATTGTGTAGTAGTAAGTTCACAGAAGAACATGAAACTACATCAGGAAAAGCTGATCCAATATACTCCAGAACTTTCACCACAATGTCATTAGAATTTTCCTACACAGTAGGAAAAGTGCCAGAAAACACTGTATTGAAGAATGCAGTTTATTACCTCTTTCTTACACTGGCACACTTGCCAAGTCCACTGTTCTGGTGACAGGTTGCCACGTTCATAACTGATACACAGTTCCATATTTTTAAATCAATTGTACAGTACTAGAGTTGCCAAATACAGTAGCATAAAGAAAAGTCCATTTGCTTTCAGACTCTACAGCCTAATTACTACCTCTAGAATTCCCATTGTTCTGGTTTCAGCTGGGATGGAGTTAATTATCTTCTTGGTGCTGGCTTTGATGGGAGAACAATGTTGATAACGCGCTGATGTTTTCAGTTGCTGCTGGGTAATGTTTATACTAAGTCAAGGACTTTTCAGTTCCTCAGGCCTTGCCAGCAAAAAGGCTGGAGTGGCACAAGGAGTTGCGAAGGGACACAGCCAGGTCAGCTGACACAAACTAGCCAAAGAGGTATTCCATACCATGGGACATCATGCTTGGTATATATACCTGCCAGGTTGGCCAGGGCAGGCAGTTCGTTGCTCAGGGACCAGCTGGGCATTGGTTGGCGGGTGGTGAGCAGTTGCATTGTGCACCGCGTGTTCCTTTCTTCCTGATTTTATTCTTCCCCACCCCCCTTTTCACTGTAATAGTTATTGTCATCATTGTTGTTATTGTTCTTTCATTTTTATTCTATTTCAATTATCAAATTGTTCTTACCTCAACCCTTGAGTTTACATTCCTTTCCAACTCTCCTCCCCATCCCTCTGGGTGAGGGGGGAGTGAGCAAGCAGCTCCGTGGCACTTAGTTACCAGCCAGGGTTAAACCACTCCATCGATTCAACCAGACAACCTACTATTTTGTTTTATGTCATACCCTGGCACTTTTTAAACTGTTATGAGCCCTCTGTGTGGAAAAACAGTGAAGTGACGCAAGATCTGCTGTTCTGTCGCACGGAGCTTCATCCCATTCCAAATCACCAGATTCTTAGGTGACTATTCAATTCTTCTCCAAGTTGTTACAAACCATAGGAATTTTTTTTTCCTACACAAAAACTGGCACTGCATTGTGACTACACAAGGGCTGACCCTGGTGGCACTTATTCCTCTTTTGTTTGGAGGTATAGCTAAGGGTAAGTGTGAACTTTGAGTAACACCTAAGAACTGTGCAAAAGGGGTTGGGTGGGGGGTGGGGGGGGAGTGGTGGTGTGCCAGGGCAAGGTCTAAAGGTTAAAAAAGCATTTGTTTTTATGGTTACCACTAGAACGGAGATGTTATAGCAATCCCTGTACAGCATTCACAATTTTTTCCTCAGTTATTATTAAGATAATAAATACCAAAAATGCAGAGACATGTACGAATGTTATACTAACAGAATAACTGTCTTGAAACATGATTATCATACACCTTAAGTTCTCTAGTCACATTTCCCAAGGGAAAAATTATTTCTTGCTCTCCATAATATATCTCCCACTTACCAGATTAATATCTTATTTAACTTCACTCTCACCTATCCTTCTGTTCCCTTACCGCTCCTCAAAGGTATTAAAAAGAAGTAAGATTCACAGTAAAAAAGACCACAGGATTTTAACAAACATTAGGTGACAAAAATATGTCAATATCTATATTTGCTCTGATATAAAGATACATGCACAAACATACTGTTAATAGACAGACAGATCAGACCAGCAGACAGATGCCTCATTTAATGAACACAGTCATCCTAAAGTACTTGGTCATCCTGAAGTACTCAGGATTTCTAGACTGTATTTAATACAGATAGAAAACACACCTCTGAATATCTCCAGAGGCACATACAGATTACTTATTGTAACTGTCTCCCTCTCCCTACTGAATATGTAAGAAACAGAGAGAAAACATAAGCTATTTGTTCTGTTTGGATCCAGTCCACCTCCTTTAGGCCAAGATACTCAACCTCAAAAGACTTCGAAAAGAGGCAGGTGAGAACAGCGGCAAAGTCCACACCACCTGCTCCCATCCCCTCTGTACACACCCCAACAATCCCCTTCACACTTTCTGCGTAACTGCTGATATGTCTGCCCAGATGCCAAAGTAGTAGAAGAGGTAATCACACTCCTAGCTGCACATCCCAGCCTCAGCTAAACATGGGGAATGTATAAAGAATTGGTGGTGAATTCTGATAGACACCCTGTCATACCGTAATTCATATTGAAAACGACCTTCAGGAGGTCTCCAGACCAAACTCCTGCACAAAGCAGGGTCAAAACTGAATTCAGACCAGGTATAATGTCTTATTATGTTCCCAGATTTCAAAACCCAAATTATATCAGCAGCATCTTATTACGGTTTCTGAATCTAAAATCATTTAGCTTGAATTTTAATTAGCAATGGCAGCAGTTCTTTAAAAATGAGTGGTATGATCAACAGCATGTTTTTCCACAAATAACTACTTAAAGGTTAAAAAAGGTTTCAAATCTAAACAATACCATAATTCATGGAACATTCTCTCTGAATTATACTTCTTTACATAAAAGGAAACTAAAGACAAAAGTACTAAAGCACGTACTTCAAAAATATATGAAGTATATAAGATATAGAAAATAGAAATACTTTAAAGTATGTGCTTTGAAAAATATTTGTTTAAAAGCAAATTACGAAACAAAGCCTGTGGAAGAAGTAATTAGTGTTAGGCTACATATTTGGGAAAGATGGCTTGCGTTCCTGCAACAAGAACTGCTCACATGTTTCACCAAAAAGC
The DNA here is from genome assembly GCA_035590275.1 of Ibycter americanus. NCBI lineage: Eukaryota > Metazoa > Chordata > Aves > Falconiformes > Falconidae > Ibycter > Ibycter americanus. The sequence goes on along the minus strand of JAVJGI010000014.1, from coordinate 53,269,091 downwards.
TGAAAAGCTGTAATTCTCAACCAGTCCTGAAACCATCTCCCTATAGGAAGGATGTATCATCACTAGGCTACTGAGGCAGGCTCCTTTCTTTGGGTCACTGCTTCTTGAATTCCTTTCTGCACTGTAAAATAGCATTCCTGGGAGACTGAAAAGTGCCGATGTCCCACATTAGCCTCTGAACCGGTGTTTAGGGCATCCTCCTGGACTGGCAGGCAATACAATTTCAATCATTACAAGCTGACAAGGGCCTAGAACCCACACCCTGCTCGGATTGTACCTGAGGGAAACACAACCATTGATCCTCAAAGGCATGCATGTATCCCTGTCTTTCAGGGAGGACTCACCTACTGGGGAGATGTACACTGCGTGCACTCTGAGAACACCCCAGTGACTGAGCCCTTCAGGATGTAAAAGCAACAGAAATGTAGTTTCTGGGTCCTGGTTTCACTTAGCTTCACTTAAATGTCACTTAAATCCCATTCTTGTGAAGACTGAGAAATTCTGGGATTACACAAGTATGTTATCTAGATACCTAAGAAGTTTTCTGTGTGTTGTTTTGTTGGTTTTTTTCTGGGGGTGGGGGAAAAGAGGAGGTGTTAAAACACCAAGGCAGAGAGTGCAGCCCTCACTTAAGGAAAGTACAGTTGGTTACTGAGCTCTACAGGGTCTACAGCCTGAGGTCAGCCAAGCAATACAACATATTATACTATTATGGTGCAAAAAAGAGAGTTAATATACAGAAGTTGGCAGGAAGAACAAAGACAGAAGGAAGGGAGGGAGAGATTTCTTTGTACATCTTACCAGTGATCGCCTGATCACGACACCCACTGGCAGATGTTAGGCAGGCTATATAGCAATACTCCCAGAAGGTAAAGCACAACATTAGACAGCCTAAATTTCAAAAAGGCAAGGCTTTAGAGCCCCAGAGTCAACTTTGTTGCCCATTTTACCACCCTAGGCAGTTATTTTCGTTCTCCTAGTCATTTTAGCTTCAAAGGTTAAAAACGAGTCACCAAAAGTACAACTTCCTAAGCCTGTACGAAATTACCATCTTATCCTGCCCAGTCAAGTGGTCATTAAGGCCATAAGTACACATTAATAGACAAATGACAAGACTGCAGGGCTTTGTCATCAGCACGTGTGAACTCTATAACCCTTTCTATCAGATACAACCTCATATTGCCACTATTTCTCACATCTTCTCAGCTCCTAGCCAAATTCTGCATTAACTTACCCCTTATCATTTCAAAGAAAACTGAATACTATGATGGTTAATTGCTAAAAGGCACTCCCACCACCAACCCAAACTATTAGTTTATCAGGTAGCTTTCCATTGTGCATTGGAACAACTGTTACTCAACCTCCAATATTTTTTTTCTTATTTTTAGAAACTCAAAAGCTTATAAAACTAGATCCCAAAAATTAATCTCAGAAACAAACTACCCAAGTATTTCTATTAGAACAAGACAAAGAACACAGCAGGCAGAAATACTGGAATAACAAAATTTCTCCTTTGTAGCACTCCAGGCATTAATTTGGCATTTTAGTGTTGTCCAAGTTAAAGAAGTTCAAGAGGAATGCCAAGTTACTGGTTTACAATCAGATCAAACCATCTTAGTAAAACTGTTTATTACTTTTTCTCAAACATAATTTTTTAAAAGTCACAAATTCCAAAAGCAATGCAGTTTCTAATCACCTCCATGATTTTATACTCCTTCTTTGAAAGCATAAAAGCATAGAAACTAAAAATTAACAGATAAATTTTATTACATATATCAACTAATCGAAGATGAAAAACAAGAAAAGTATGAACAAGTTTCGAAATAAAAAGCAGAAAGCCTTACCTTGAAAAGCAGCTGCATTACGAGATATTAAAAATTTTAATGTAGCGCTTGATGTTTGAAGCACTTGCTGAATATCTTGCTTTGCTGCAGTCTGATATCTTTCTTCCATCTTTTTGGTACAGCATGTTGGATTTTTAGAAGTACAAACCTGGAGATCAACTCCTACAGAAAGAGATAATTACATTGATTGCTACAAAACACAAATACACAATATACAAATACATAGAAAAGTTACTTCTTTTTTTTTTTCATAGGTATAGACACATAAAAGAAATACCCAAAGCTTTAAAGGCATCTGTCTTGCTACACAAAAAAATAGAAGGGGATACTAACTACAATTCTACGGGAAGAGTACACTTATTACAGTTAATATACTTTCCCTGACACTGTAATCTTATCCAGCTGTGAATATTGCTAACTGATGTTGGTAAAATACATTGAATATGCATTGTACATCATTGTACAGGCTGTAGATGCCCCATCTTGGAAATATTCAAGGTTAGGTTGGATGGGGCTCTGACAATCTGATCTAGTGGAAGATGTCCCTGCTCATTGCAGGGGGGGTTGGACCAGATGACCTTTAAAGGTCCCTTCCAACCCAAACTATTCTATGATTCTATGATCATCTAGAATACTGAACTGCTGGGCCAGCTCAAGCCTGTCACTCTTGTTCTTCTGTACATCTTCGACTGGATGAAGCTAATGACTGCCAAATATTACAAACACACCAGTGGAAAGCCCATTCCTGATAGGTTTATAATTAATATTCTCGTATTAACTTTTATACGGAGCAGTCCTAAGTTCCAGCCTAATGTCTCTTACTGTGTCTTTCTCTAATGTCTAACATTTCCATGTATCTGTCATGCCAATTTACTACTGTACTAACAGGTCGGGAATACCTTTTCAAATTTTGGAGACGTTGGAATTCAAAAGGGGCAATTCAGTACTGTTATAACAGCTGTCTTTTTATATAACTATATATATAGTTATATAGTGTTTTATAATAGCTATATTACTGCTATTTTATATATTATTAATATTACATATAATATACTATTATATATTATAATACCTGTATTTATAGCTTTATATATATATATATAACTGGAGCATAATCAAGCATAAAAATACCTTATTCAGCTTCCTTGTTATGATGTGGTATTTAAAATATTTTTCACACTGTATCTAAACAATGCTTTCTAAAATGAGGAAACAAACTTTTCATGAAAGAAGGAAGATGTGAGAATTAAATTATATTAATACAAAATTTCATGGTCCAATCCAAATTCTGTTCTCAGATATGCTGTTTCACTGACAAATGTCACAAGGTTTCTAGCAAACATTGTGAGAAACTTTTTTTATCTGCTCTGTGGACTAAATTCTAATTATGTGGTTGTGTGTGCATGCATTACTCTTTCTTCGTAATAGGTAAAAAGAGAAGATCATGACTGGCAGAAAAAAAAGTAAGAAATCAAGAAGTCGAAACTTAAATTCATATTGCCCTTGTCTCTAAACTCGCTTTCAGCATTTACAGCACCTCTTTGTACTTAACTTTTTATTGCCCTATCATTAAACCTACAAGATTTAACATTCTTTTTAAATCTTTTTTTTTTTCCCCTATTTTTCTCTGATCAATCATTCTAAGATAGTATGAATATAGTTATGGGGAAAGGGAGCCCTTAGACATTTTGGACCCTAAATATTCCATTAGTTATCTTATGTGAATTAGGCATTTTAAATAACATATTCCAGAAAGCTAAGAAAGAAAAGTTAAGCTACTGAGCGCTGGATCAGAGCATTCTGGAAGAATGGTAAAATTTTTAAATTCCTTGCATCAAATTCATATCCCTTTATCCATGTATTGGTTGAAGCACTCTTAATGAAGGGATTCCTGGCCCTGGAACTTCATTTCAGCTACAGAGTAGGAAAAAATGTTAATATTTCCATATAGCAATCCCAGTCCTGAAGCAGGAACCCACTGTGTCATATTTAGACAGGTAGAAAAGACCCATATGATTCCTTAGGAATGACATTTAGAAAAACATGAAACCAAAATGAAACAGGTAAATTATATGGCCCATAAAAAAAAAAGGGGGGGGGGGGGGGGGGGGGGGGGTG
>JAVJGI010000014.1:53251771-53265029 GCA_035590275.1 Ibycter americanus | reverse complement strand
GTATCAGTATCAGAGTCCTTGATGAACACGTCACTACAACACTACACAGAAGTAATCTGATTCCCATGACAAATTAAAATAATATGGTCTCAGATTTGCTGAACATTTCCTTCTGGTATTGGTGGTTTCTATCTTCATAATTCCTGGTCCCTCCATTCAAAAGCAGGTGTGGAAGGAGGATATCTTTGAACCTTCAGTATTAAATACCACAGAATTTCTCTTAATTTTTAAGGGATCTTTGCTGCTTCATGCTTTCAGTCATATGATGTAAGTTTTCAGGCAAAACTAATTCATTTTAGTGAGGAGTGCTGCTCAGGAATTTATATAATTCCATAATCATGAAGACAAAAGTTTGACTCCATATATACAAGAACTATTTACTGCCTGTGTTAAAAATTGGTGCCTTGAAATAAATACATTTCACAGACATAAGCAGCAGTAAATATTATTATGTTACAGGAAAAGCAGTAGGTACTTTTAAGAAATGCTGCTACCACACAGAATTCACAAATCTAAGATTGCCTTCATGGTAGCATGAAAAAGTAAGAACATAAGCTTTGGGTGTGAAAATGAACTAAGGCAAGTGATATCCCTGTAAATCTCTTTGAAGTGGTTTCCAGTAGCAGTTCATAACACACAGTGATTAGTACACCTACAAGCCACAATCCAGGAAGCTGAACACCTGTCACAAGAGAAAATTAAAACACTATTCTAATGCAGGTACGAATCTCTGAATTTCTGAGACTATTAAGAAATTTTATTTCTTAAGTGTTACAGTATTGCTACAAGACACCTTTTTCTTCATACAGCATGATGGTTTTGAAGGTTATTTATCCTCATCATTTATTTAAAAATACAATTTCCATGTTCTTCAGTATGTACATTTTTACAATTTACAAATAAAGTAATTTATCCTGGCCAGCTGTCTTTACAAATCTCTTGCCATGTGAAAACTTTAATATTCCACCCTGACATTCCAAAAGAATGAAAACAAAGCTGCAAAATTAAAGTGGTCTATTAAATTATCTATTTATTAGCTACTACTATGCATGCCAAAGAAAGTGCTTAGCATCAGAGCCATCATTTAACAAAGGTGCCTACCTCCACACAACGTTAATGAGCATCTTAAAATTACTTTTATTATGAGTATTAAAAATACAGTTCACCAGTGCCCTACAACCTCAGAGTCCTTGTAATTACCTATATACAGCCTCCCTTTCCTCAGCCTCCACTGCATGCCCCACACTTCCCCAAGCCAGACTTCAATCCTTTGACCCCAATGACTCCAACCTCCCAGTCCATACCAGCTCTCCAAACTCAGGCCCCTGCACTGCTGACCATCCCTACCTTCCTACAGCATTCCCACATTCCCATTCTTAAGACACCATGACACCACCCCCAAAATACTGCCGACTCGCCTCCTCTCATCCCACTTTTCCAGATTAACTTCATTACAGGCCCCTCTGCAAAGGGCAATTGCTGCAGTGCAGCTAAAACGGATTAAAAAGTGGGGAAGGAGCAGCGGCAGGAATGGACCAAGTCATGGGAACACAAGAAACCACTTCAGATGCTTGTGCTTAAGACTGGCCACATCTACGATTTAAAACAGGCAAAGCTGGAACTTGAACTACATGAAAGGTAGGACTGTTAATTTGCAGATGGAACATAAAGAATACACTCAAGTCTGTTTTTCAGGGCTAGTTGAGCTATTTTAGAATAGGTGAAGTGAAAAGCATTAAGAATCAGAAGGATAATAAAGAAATTAAAATTGGACATTTTTGTATTAACATCGTCAACAACAATTTTCTAGCTGTTCTCTAGGGACACATACACAGATCAATTACAGTCTTTACTGACTAGTTTTGAACTAGGTCTTAAATACTACTCTGAAACATCAAGTATATCGGTTCTAGAGCATCACAGAAGTGTTTCCATGGTATTCAAAGTACTACAAACAACTATTTTGACTTTACAACGTGACATTGGTTTGCTAAATGAAGAAGTGAGGTTTGTAGGTGGCTGGAGTAAGTTTGGAGCAAATGGAGCATGGACAATGCCTTTTCTCCTCTTTTTTTTTGTTAAATTACACCTGTAATCATCCTCTTTTTTTTTTTTCCTGTGGGTTTTTTCTGTGTGTGTCTGTATGGGTGCAGGGGTAATCAGCTATACGAGATCAGCAGTTAGCTAAATTGCTTCAACTATTACTGAAGAACCAGAGTAAAACTTCTGGTTTGCTGCCCCTTAGGAAAAAGGATGGCAGCAGCCACAAGGAGAAAAAGACAAACCAACGAAAGTATGCAAGCGCTCACTTGAAGCTGGTAATTCAAAACCTGTGATGTTCCTGCTCCTATTCTTTCTGCTTTGAGTTGTGTGCAGAAGGGCAATGCATAGTAATCAGAGCACATCAGTAGAGAAAAGGGGCTCCTGAATTTTAACCTTGTGAACACCACAGTGGTGGGACCTCAGGATAATTTCATTCATGATTTCTTCAGGAAGCATAAATTCTGTTAGGTAATTATTGGTCTGGGCTCTGTCTGGACCTGGGCACATCTCAGCTGTGGGATGCAACAGCACTTCCAGATACGGAGTCCTCGCACGCTGGCGATGCTTCAGCTCCATACTGAGCTCCAGGTGCTTAACATCCCCCTCCAGCACAGGGGCAGGAAGATTTGTTACCCACACAGGCTCTGAGGGAGCTGGGGCAGACACCAGCCAGCGGATGAACAGAACTCCTGCCATGCGATTTGCACACAGCCTCTCTATTTCACTTCTCTCCTTGTGTAATTTCAGGACTATTATATATAGTTGTTACTGTAGTAAAGATTAATTCACTGATATTAAAAAGGGGAAAGTGCTATAGTAGTTTAGCTTCTAGCATTGATTAAAGTTAGTGACATTAAATATACACAGAGATATTGTGCTTTTGCCCCAAACCCCTTCCCTGAAAATGTAAAATGTTAAACCACATATCCTCCTGAGCAGCTTTAGGCTCTAGATTTCCTGATCAAAACTAATTTTCCTTCTTTTTGACTTTCATTTGAGAACACATTTATCACAGTAAGGTCATTACATTTAACTCAATTCTATTCACAGGCACAATAAAAAGAGGAAAAAAAGAATGCCATGTTTTCCTGATGCTACCCTCAGTTGTAACATACACTGTGTTGTTTTACTAACAACATAAAAGCATTCACGTTTTACAGGGCTGAATCAGATTAGTTAATAAATTTTTAGGGTTTTTTTTCTTTTAATTAGAAGGTACAGATTTCTTGAAACTACAATCTTTCTCAAATTTTACCTAAAAGAGAACAAGCAAAGCACAATTTAGGCAATATGTTGTGTGTTGTAATTAAAGTTAATGCGGCTTATGATTATTGAAAACTAATTTCATTTATTGCTTTTCCTGTAACCTATTTATTAATTTAAATATGCAATAAATGATTTATCACCCTTGGCAAAGCAGCCACTCCAGAAAAAAAAAAATTCAACATGAGGATGGTCCAACACTATAACAGGTTGCCCTGAAAGGTCACGGAGTCTCTATCCTCAGAGGTGCTCAAAACCTGACTGGGCATGGTCTTGAGCAACCTGCTGGAGCTGACCCTGCTTTGAGCAGGGGGCTATCCTAGATGATCTCCCGAGGAGCCTTCCCACCTCAGCTATTCTGTCATTTGTGACAACAGCAGCTGCTAATACCAGGAAGGTGCACCAAAACCACAGAACCATTTGCCCAATATCATGATGCTAAATAAAAAGATTAGCTGTATCACACATGAACTGGGGAATTACAAGGCTTTTGAAACAAAGGAGTGACCTTGGCAAGAAGCAAAAACATTTGGAGAGGAAGAAGCAGCCATCACAGGGAGTCTGTCCCTGCCAGCAGTGTCTGTGGAGCACCCCAACCCCTGCCCAGTCTGGGCAGCACAGCCTCCCCATGGGGCACTGGGACCAGCCTGCACCCAGCAGTGGGCTGCTGGAGCACACAGAGACCCCACCTCGGGGTGCAGGGACACCTCCTCACTGGGGGGTGCATCAGTGGGGTGTTGGGAGCAGCAGGGGTGCAAAAAAAGCTGGGGCAGCCATGTCTCCCCCAGGAGGGGTGTGCACCCAGGGGAGCCTGCACAGCCAGCATGGGGATTGCATGTAACCATGGTGGGGAGAGGAAACTAGAAAGTTTTGGAATTAGGTAAAGAAAAGTGCTTAGAAATTTACAGGCGATTATTAACATTTTGTGCCTAGTACTGTGTTTATCTCTTGTATTAGTGACACTGATCCTGAACATATAATTAACTGATTGTCAGGTGTCTTTAACAAACCAGTAAACCACTCTCACCCTGATTTGTCATAGGCTACTTGTACTGAGCAGTTTTTCCCTTTAAGTATCACACACAGCACTTTGGCTTTTATGAACATGGGTCCCTCTTTAAGGAAGGAAAATCAAGCTAGTGAAAGACGGGATCTGTTTAACCAAGCAGAGTAAGAGCACCTTCGCCAAGAGGCTGGCCCACCTGGCAAGAAGGGCTCTGAAATAGGCATGTCAGGGGGGTGTTGATAAGAGTTTGCAAATAACCATGGGAAGGGAGGTCAGCAATGCTAAGTACATGTGCAACGATGGGTGCAAGAGCACCCTCAGGAAGGATAAAGCAGGCTGAAAGGGGACCCACCTCCAGCGCAGGTACACAAATGCACACAGCCCACATGTGAGGATACACTGAATGTAACAGTATCTGGCCTGTTAAGTTGCCTGGTTATGGACTATTCAGTATAAAAGAAATGGCAAGCAACAAGGAAAATGACAAATTCAAGAAACACAGACACACAAACACTAAAATGCAGGTGGTAACAGGGACAGTAACAAAGACCAGAACTTGTCAGCCACTGACTGATGGGCTATAAAGGAACTCAGAGCCTTTAAGAGAGGATCAGTCTGAACACTGTAACTCATGAGGAAGGTGAAACCAGACTAACAAGTATTGTTGGATACTTGGGACTCAGGGAAACTTATACCTGATAGCACAAGGGGCTTGTGGGCCTATACAAAACTTCTTACGGTTCTCTGAGATCACCATAGTCTTACTGTTTTCCGGTAAGTGACTTATTAGAAAGACATAAAATTTTGATAATTACAGAAGTTTCCCCAGTACAACTGCTCAAGCTCCAAACTTCAACACAGCTTGTATATGAGCCCAAATACCAGCACGAGACTTACAGCTATTCCCAATGAAGAATATAGCTGTAGTGGGTTTGGGGAGGGTTTTGTTTTGTTTTGCAAAGTCTTTTAAAAAAGTAAACACCCACCTCACTACCATGTATGTTAAGATGATCTACTCTACCCTCGAAATCTTAGCAGACAGTAACTACATATTAATGTCCTCCCTCTGCTTGAAACTGAAAATGTAAGAGAGAAGACTTGGCAAAGTAGTATTATCAAGTTGCCTGAAACGCAAATAAAAGTGTTGTGCATAGCATGATTTTAGTCAATGGCATTGTCGTATAATAAACCATAACTTCATGATCAGAAGTGTGTAGGTGAGCTGTCAAACCAAGTAAAAAATAGAACATGTACTATTCCTCATTCTCCTACTGACTTGACATGTGTCTCTTTCGCAAATAAACAGTAGCTTCATTTCTTAGAAGCAATGATATCCTTGTTCCTGTGAGGTTCAGAAAAGCTGATATTACACAAAACCTTTGTGTCATTTTTCCAATGTGTACAGCCTTTCAACTACTACATTTTAGTTATTAACAAATAATATACACAGCATGTGCTCACATGGAGTTCCACGCATATGTAGGCACAGCCATGCATCATACTTGTTTAGTATTAAAATTAAATAACCTAAAGATTAGCTCTAGTACCCAAACTGTGTTTAGTGTTTTAAATGTTAGGCACTACTCAGCTTTCAAACTTTTGTTACTTTGCCTCTTGTAAAGCAGGAGCTAATATGACGTTTTATCTAGGCTTATTATGGGCTTTAGTATAGCTTCAAGAAGACGTTTAGACTTTTAGCAAAACTCTAAAATAATAAATATTTGTTTATGGTTTCAGATGACTCTTCAACATTCTTTTATTCCCTTGATTTTATGGTAAATACAAATTTTTTTAAGCAGCATCTTTTTAACGTGGATATAATTCCCAACCCTAAGGGAACTTTTAAGAATGCTAATCATGTACATATAAACTACATTTTATTGACCTGCTTCTATTCCAGCTCATTAAACACAGCTGCTTACAATGGTCAGGAAAAAGTAACCAAATACAACATTCAAAAGAACCCAACTGACTAAAAATGGAGTAGTTGCTCAATCCAGAGTGGCTTTGTAGTTGTTTCTTTACAGAGCTACAGAACAAGCAACAGCTTACAGATAATGTTTCAGAACAGGGTAGTTAAACCAGCAAGTGAAACAGGTTGTTCCATTTCAATACAACCAATGTTAAAAAACCACATGCATTTTCTGTGTTTTCATATCTAAAAATCTTCCTATCTTCCACAAGAATTCTTTTGTTGATAACCAATATTTTGAAATACAGTGAAAAAGCATTTTCTGCTCCAGTAAGGAATACTGGCTCTTCTCGATACCAAATTCTGAAGGCCCTACACTGCAATCTATTTTTAGACAAGAACACAAGACAGAAAGAAGTGAAATAACTTAGCCTGTAATAGATTAAAAAAAAAAAAAAAACATAAACAGTTATAGTATAGGAAAGGGTTTACAACTGAAAACAATCTAGATGGGTGTAGAAAAGACAGTTCAGCAAGAATAAAATGTGATTATTCTGAGGCATAGGTTTAATTATTTCCAGATGATCTGGAACTGATTTCAAAATTTCATTCATGGTCTCAGCCATACAAATCCATATTTTCAGTACCTTGAGATAAACAAGTGCTGACAGGATGAGGATGTTAATTTCCAGGAAGCAAAAATACCAGATGTGTGGTAAATTTCTGCCTGTCTACTTAGACAAATACTTACATGAGATCAAATCCAGAGTCTGAAAAATCCCAAAACAGGCCTAGGATTGTCATGATAAATGGTCTTTTAAAAGTCAGCACTTTTAAAAGCAGCCATAGGGTCTGGAATCAGTTGTTCAAAGCAGCGGTCTATTGCAAAATGGATTTGCAACCTGTATCAGACATGAGACCTTCCCATGCTCACCCTTTAGTATCTGTTAACTCCCCTTTAATATCTGTTAACTCCCTTTTGTTACAAAGGACACTCCAGACTTGGCATTAATCACCATCATTGTGATTGCTGTAAAGTACTTCAGCATTGCTACCTAAAAGAGGCAGAGCTGAGTCTCAATCACCTGGCCCTGACTGTCCACACTGCTGAACTATCACCTCACCTCTTTCTGTGGCTCTGTTCAGAAGACACCAGTATTTCTCTCAGCTGCGCTTCTAGAGATGGTGCATTCTGTATACTGGTTTCAGAGGACACCGTAAGCAACACTGTAGTACAGGTTTGGCTCCTTCCTAACATCCTCTAAGACCATCCTCCTACCAGCAGGCACCCTAGGAAGGTACAGGCATCCCTCTATACACCCATACTACAGCTCATGACACCAACTGTGCATTCCTGTTACGCTGCACTTGCTGCCTGTGAAAACCCTTCCTATTTTTAAGACAGCTTGAATTGTGAGGAAAGGGAACCCTAAAAATCCACAGTGCCTTGGCATTACAAGAGCATCATATTGGACCTAGAGAAGACTCAAGGGCAAATACCCACGACTGAGGACAGTCCGTCCCTTCTACAGGATATCAGCCCTTAGCAATGTAGACATGAGCCAATCTATTTCACTCGGCATGAGAACCAGGAGTTGGTCACCTGCCCTCTCTTTAGCAGTATGGCCATTATGGACACTCAGGTCACCCCAGCCAGATCAAGTCCTAAGGCTACTGAGCACTGCTGACTTCCTAGAGAAGATGAAATATGGGAGATAAGAGATGGGGAAGCTGCTACATAGGGGTTTTGTTGGTTTTAATCTCAAAATGTTGTAAGAATCATTTCACAGTGATCATTTTGTGGATCCAGAGATTAAATAGTACTGGCATTCAGGAACCCACAGTGTATGTTCACACAGACAGAAAATTATGTTGTAGGCAACAGTCCTTACAAAAAACCAGACATGATATAATGAACATCAGTAACTGATAAGACAGAACAACTCACTTTTTGCCTCTGCCTAAATTCTTTTTCAGAGACCTTAATGTCAGTTAGTGACCAAAAATCATAACCAGGAAAACTCACCAAAGCAAAGGATACTTTAGAGAACTGACGCTGGCTTATTGCAGTGGTGGGTGCATGAGGGATCCTTCCTCCTAACGGGCACACCAAGCTACTCGAGGGTGCACATTATATATTGATAGCACATCACATAAGCATTTCCATCCACGCACAGGACTGGTCACAAGTTTCTCGCTTCTAGTGCAGTTAGCGATTGCAACACCTTATCGGCTTGTCTTCTCTCGCAGCCAGAACTTTTCCACCTGGAGACTTTCTGCATGATTTACACACCGGTGCTCTTATCATTATCTGTTCTGTGTTGCCCAAGGCTGACTCCCTTGATAAGAAGTCCTTGCAGTCAGGGGTTCTGAGGACTTGACCTGGTGGGTACTTGAGCATTAACGACTTGAGAGGGTGGGTCAGCTCGACCTAAACTTTGTGCCTGTTTTTGTTTAACTAAATCAGAGTTTGGTAATTGGGGAGTTTAGGCAACAAGTTAGACAAATAGAGTAATTAGAAGTGTCCCTGCCTACACACACCAAAAAGAAATTGATTTGACTTCAGAGAGAACCAAAATCCCAATTACGTGAAAGAAGAGCATACTAGAAATGCAAAGTAAAACTCAAAATGATCTTGGAGTTGCATCAAAGTAATCTGGTCTGGATTTTAAACTGACTTCTATTGTTACTTTTAGCTGAATTAGCAAGAATATTTTAACTTGAATTAAAGTAGAATTGAAGAGTACTACATGCCAACCTTTTCTGAAATTATCTCATCCTTCAAACATAGTTTGTCTCATTTATTCAATATCACATGTGTCCTGGCTTCGGCTGGGATAGAATTCATTTTCTTCCTAGTAGCTAGTGCAGTGCTGTGTTGTGGATTTAGTATGAGAACAATGTTGATAACACACTGATGATTTTAGGCCGACAGTGGATGGAGGAATGAGCAAAGGGGTGGTACTTGGTTGGTGGCTGGGGTTAAACCATGACAATATGCGTAACGATTCTCTATCAAGAAGCCTTTGCACTAAAATTTATACTAATCACAGTCATCACTCTTTTTTGTGCTTCTTGTTCTCACAGCCACATACATGACCTCCCGAATGTTGCTGAAAAGAAGCCTAGATCTATTCCTGAAAAAAAACAAACAAGCAAAAAAACCCACTGAGAACCTGGAAAACTACCTCCATCACTTTCTTCCACTTCATCGGGAACTGGTTTATTCTACAGTTCCAGCAAATGTAACGTTTTTCAATAAGCCACAGAATTCAGGTTTTTGGTGCCAACAGAAACCTGACAGCTTTTTCATTGATGTACCTACTGGAAGCACTTTGACAAGAAGACAAGGGTGACTGGTTTACTGCCCATCCTATTCTGCTGTTCTACATATTCTGAGAGAAGGAAACCAGAGAAGACATCTTACTTGCAACCAAGAGAACAAGGAGAGTTGAGAGGTCCCATTTAATATCTCAAAAATGAGCTGCTGAAATCAGTTAAAAGCTCTAGCTTTACTAACACATATGGGGTAAAACAGTGGAATTCTTCATGAAAATTGTTTAGGTTACAATACCAGTAACTGAGCACAGGAAATAAAAATATGTAAAAAAAGTATTTTGCAGACACCAATATTTTTTTTTAATAATCCAACTCATACAGATACACACAAAAAAAATTAAAAACCCAAACCAAACTTTCGAGGCCTTTTTATATTTGATTCCTGCACTGCCTATTGTTTGAGTCTCCATACAATGAAAAGGGTCTTCTATGATTTTTAATTCTTGAGGGTTTTCTGTACAGACACAACACTGCACTTGTAGCACAGAACCCGACAGGAAAAAACAAAGTAGTTCTGCAACTAACATTTAAAATCGGTATGAAAGTGATAAATGTTTCAATATAACATGTGATGGGGCTGAGCATAAGTCTGTACGATAGTTCACAAATCACTGCTACAAAAGATTGAGCAGTTAGTCAAGTCTTCATTGCTGGGGAGTAGCAATAAAAATCTTGGCTGTGTTAAGGACATTCATTTATCTTGATTATTAGTTGCCAATTTCAACATTATGACATCCTGTTTTATATGAATGATTACACAAACTCAAATTTGTGGTTCCCACATCCCTCAAGATCACCTTTGCACATGTATTTGGCATTGTTGCATATGATGATAAAGGTATTTTTGCTCATTTAAAGATACATGAACTACATATAATAGCTGCAAAACTAATTATATAAAATAATGCATAATTTTTTGAGCTAATATATGTTCAAAATACGGACATGTAGCAGTCCCCAAATGAAAAATAATTACAATTTGCATGATTTACTGGTATAAGGCTGCTCAGTTTTTATTACCACTAAGAGGAGGAAAAATACAATTGTGAATGCTATAGTTTTTATTTTAATACACACATTATAAACTAGGCCAATAAGCCAACTTCTTCCCTTTAACTTTATTGACTGTAGGGGTAGCCTTCCACTGTATATAAATCCATCACCAGCTAACATTCCCACCCTCTTTCAGTTAGTGGTCCTTCTCCACATAAAAGGTGTGGTTCAGCTTAAGACATTTAAATGAAGGTGTCCTTATACAAACTAGGTACCACTAAAAGAAATGCAGGCAAATACAATAGAGGCAAAGAACCTACACAGCTGCCTCTGAAGTTGACATGAAACATTTGATAGCTGAGTAGTTCCTAGATGCCACTGGCTGTGCTGACCGCGCAGTGCGGCTGCACACAGGGAGCATTAGAGATGCTAAAGGTATCTCACCCACTGCCACTCCAGAAAGATGCAAGTCTCCCAGAGGTATCACATCTGCCAGCCCCACAGGGATATTGCAGAGACTACAGGGAAACTCAGATGATGACAGATGCCTACATTTAAGCAACTGAATTAAGCTTTATAAAGGCAGCTTTGACACCTATTTTCACAAGCGGACACCTACATAAAGAGTGTGTGAGAGTGTACATTACACACAAACATATTGCTAAGTGCCATCAGAAAAGGTTTTAAAATATTTTTCATTTCTTGCCTCAAAAGAAGGCATAATATAGAAGATCAGTAGCAACAGTGACATTTGTTTCCTCTTCACATTATGTTTCCAACTTACAAATACCCTTAATCACACCTAAACCTTCAAAAATACTCATTTAATCCCCATTTTCTTGTCATCTCCAATTCTGGATAGATTTTACTGTTCACAATTATTTGTTTCGTGTACCTCTGAGATTAAAGCTACTGAAAGCAAGAACTGTGATGCTTGCTTGTACTCGGCTCCTTGAGGGCTGGTGTTTTCCGGGCTGCCCACAGCAATGCCATTCCTCCAAAGAGTGAAAGGCTGCTGACCACGCAGCTGTACCGCACCTCCTGGTGACCGCTGCTTGCAGGGGCAGCAGAAGCAGAGAGAGGAATTCTTTTATTACTCTTACAATTCAAAACTGGCTTTTGTTTCAGGAACAGGAAATACGGAAAAGTCAAAAGAAAAAAAATGAGAGTGGTGCTGTAAAAAATATTATAGGGCAAGGGAGGAAATCAGAGAGCAGGGCAGAAGAAACATGCATAACATACCGTAGTTCCTCCCTCTTAGGGCAACATGTTTTCTCCTTATGCCCAGTATAGAAGTGAATGTATGGTATCAAAATAAATGTTAATGGCAGAGAAAGTATAATAGTTACACTAGACTACAGAATGAGAAGAACATAGACAAGCTAATACCATATCATTCCTGCTGATGTTATTTGCCCAAATAATCAGCACAAAAAAACTACATCACTATTACATTACATCACTAACAGGGCTTTGACTCAGATTTCACTTTCAGACATCTTCATTTGCACAGTACCTACCCAACAAGGCTTTCCAGTTAAAGTGTTTATTTTCTTTTTAGTGAAGACAATAATAAAATCTTTAGCTCAGGACAATGTTAGAAGACAACGCATGTTGTCAAATGTACTGGTAACCTGAACATAGTACTTTTTGTAAACTGCACACTGCAATATTAAGTGTGTTAAGATTATGATTAGCTATTATATTTAAAACTAGTCATTAAAAAGAGGTATTTTGAAGTGATTCCTTTAGGAATAAACATAGCATGCCTTATCTCAACTTCCAGAGTTAATAAAAACTGCACAGATTATCTTAAAAACAGGAAGAGGCTATTGATATTTTAAAGTGAGGGGGATGTTAATTCAGCTTTTGTTGCCTTGAGATGTCATTTTCAATGTCAGGAAAGCACTGACATTTACTAGCTAACTTACCATCTAAACACGACCACACTTTACAGATATATGTGTAAAAAAAACCCCAAAAGTATTTTCCAACCCTATATAGAATCAGAGAATCATTTAGGTTGGAAAAGATCTTTGAGATCATCAAGTCCAACCCAGGACTGCCATATCGCTGACCGTGAAAATAGCTGAATTTTAATGTTGTGATTAGCACCACTGAAATCAACGAGGTCTCACGAGGCTGGAAAGAAACCTCAACTCTAAGAAGGTACATCTTATTACAAACATGCTTTGCAATGTGACTTTGTATCCGCTTAAAAAAAGTTTCATTGTTGACAGAGATGCTAGGATGTACTCCAATTGCCGTTATGACATGACTTCCCCGAAAATTTTACTCAGTTACGGGGACTGGCACGCATCCGTTAGAGAAAACGTGCCGATCCACCACTTGCAGCGGTGTAAATCATCCGCATTTCACACAAGAGTAACTCCACCAGCCCCAGCCGCAGCTGGGCGGCTCTGCTCTCCCCTCCCCTCGGCGCCCGCACCGGCACCCATGTACCTGCGCCCGCCCACGGACGGCGGCCAGAGGGGTGACCCCCGGCTGTAGCTCTCTCCCCTCCGCACGCCATACGGCGGCGAGCGGGCACAAGGGGATTGCAGGCAGGTGTCGGGGTGCTCCAGCTTCTGCGGAGCCCGCACCCCGAGAAGAGCGTCTTCTCTTTGGAGTAAGGCGCCGGGCATCCCCCGCCGCCACGAGAACGACCCCAACCCCCGCAGCAGCGACGGCGCTGCCCGGCC
>JAVJGI010000014.1:53224185-53241939 GCA_035590275.1 Ibycter americanus | reverse complement strand
TTATTCCGGCCCCCCCCCCCCCCCCCCCCTTTTCTTTTTGTCAGGAAAGCTGCCTGTATAATCCTGCAATATGGAGCAGAAATGCTCTGTCAGCTATGCTGGTTTCAAGAATATTGCTACCGATTCTGAACTTTGCAAAGGAGCCCCTTATACTTTAACTTAAGCTAGACAGGAATAGTGGAGTTTACACTTATTTAAGAATTAAGAAGGGTATTTACATAGTGGCTTAAAATGCAAATTGGAAGTGTTTGACTACTTAGTAAGTTCCTGGTTCTTATTTTCTTTTTAAATTTCTGACTAGTTCAATACAGCTAGAACTGAATTAACTTGTTTTGGCATTATGTATAGTGACAGCTGCAAAGCATTGGAGCCACCAACTGTTCAAACATGGCAACAGCTATCTAACTTCTATTCCAGAGTAGTTTATACAAAACACAACATGCAAAGTAAGTTCTGTCACCACTGAGTTTCCTTCATTACTTGACACATTTCTATTTTTTAAAAAATATGTATATTTATGTCAAATTATTATATTGCTATGTCTAAAGGTATGTCATGAACCTAATACCCTAGAAGCTCTTCCAGTTCTTCCTTCAATTAGACACTCAAATAAAAGGCAAGTTACTGACAGAGGTATACAGCAGCTGCAGTTCCTTGTGCACCAGTTCATAAAAACAAGTTTACACAAGCTTTTCATAAAGAATTTTACACATTTATCACCGCAAACAATTATATCTATAATTTTCAAATACTTAATAGAAGTTAAGTTAATAATCAGCAAAATGGAAACAAAGTCACTTCAGACCGTACTGGTAAAAAATCCCTACATGTTCTGCTCAAAGTATTCCTCAACACAATTGTCAATAATTTCCCTTGCTTTTTAAAGTTCATCTTGAACTTTTATCTAAAAATCTAGATACGTATTCGTTCCCATTTCATTGCCTTAACCATAAATTTCTGTTACTGAGCTGTACCAACTCAGTTGAGGCAGCCAAATGCCTCAGCTGTTCCAAGCTCTGCCATTCTGTGGAGTTGAACACACCATTCACAAGTTTGCTGACAATACAAACCAGGAGGAACTGTTGACTCTCTTGAGGGACAAGATGCCTTGCTGAGGGACTAGAGCGCTGAGCAATCAATGGAATGAAATTTAAGAAGTCCAAATGAGGGATCCAGAATAAATTGGGAGAGGAGTGGCTGGAAAGCAGCCCTACAGAAAGGGATCTGAGGGTGCTGGTCAGCAGCATGCCCGGGCAGCCAAGAGGGCAAACCACATCCTGGGGTGCATCAAATATAGTATAACCAGCCAGGTGATTATTCCACTATACTCAGTGTTGGTGTGGCCTCACCTTGAGCACCGCATGCAGTCCTGGGCCCCACAATTTAAGAAGGATGTGAACGTCCTTGAACGCATGCAGAGGAGGGCAACAAAACTGATGGAAGGGCTGGAAGGAACATCCTATGAGGAGCAGCTGAGCACTTTGGGTTTGTCTAGTTTGGAGAAGGGGAGGCTGAGAAGTGACCTCACTGCTCTCTGCAGCTTCCTGAAGAGGGGAAGTAGACAGGGAAGTGCTGATCTCTTCTCCCTAGGATCCAGCGATAGGACGTCTAGAACAGTTCAAATCTGCACCAGGGGAGGTTCAGACTGGACATTAGGAAGCACTGGTCAAACACTGGAACAGGCTTCCTTGAGAGGTGGTCGATGCCCCAAGCCTGTCAGTGTTTAAGAGGCATTTGGACAATGACCTTAATAACATGTTTTAATTTTTTTTGAAGTGGTGAGGCAGTTGGACTAGATGACTGTTGTAGGTCCCTTCCAACTGAACTATTCTATTTTCACCAGAATTCAATCAGCAGAAGGAACACCTGGACAATGCAAGCTTTTAAAGGTTATTGAGAATTTTAACCAGTATACAACAGTATCTAATGCCAATTCCAGTTTGCAAAACATCCTGGAACAAGCGAGTTTATATTACAGCACTGTAGTCTTTGAGGTAGCAGACATGGCAACAAATAAACTGCAGAAGCTACTAGGTAAGTCATCCATACACCTCAGCTATGAAAAACCCAAACTTAGAAACCAGATCAGTTTTAGTTTGCCTTAACCAAATATCGCACTCAGTACTATGAAGTAATAGCTCAGCATCTAAGAAAATTCATATAAATATAACTGAGGCAGACTCCACAGCAAGAAAAAATATCTTATTAGATCAACTGTAAGAAGTTTCAAGATACAAACCTTTCTTCAGTGATTGAAGCCATCCTAGCTCTGTTACTATTGTATGACCACCTAGTTCCTTGATGGAGAAACAAGACTGCCCTATGAGCCTATAAGAGCTATGACAAGGTCATATTACAGATCTGTTCGTTCAGTATCCCAACTGTAACAGCAGGTCCCCAGGGAACAATATAACATTTTCCCTCTGTGTCCTTCCAGCTATCTGTGACTTCAGAACTACTTGAATTGCTGGTTGCACTTTCTTTAAACATCCCTCACTGGATTCTGCCCCCCGCCCCAGTTTTGTCCCATTGCACCTCCCACCACTCCCAACACACTTGTGCATCTTTCCATGCTTGCAATCCAGCTAAGGCAAAAAAGCTCAGAAACACATACACATACTGTAAGAGAGAAAAAGTCTAGACTAGGGAAACAAGAAGCAGCTGTGAAGAACACGTCCTGAAGTTTGAAGAAAGTAGGAAAGCTCCTTGCTTGTTTATAACACATTTCTCAGGCCCATCAAGGACAAAGATGTAACATCACTTTTGAGCATAGTTACTTTTTGACCTTGTATGCTCAGGGAAAGGCTAGCCCTGAAAAAGTCAGAGAAAATAAGATAAATTTAAAAAAAAAAAAAAAATATATATATATATATATTAGAGAAACTGCAACTATCTGTAGCTTTATTAAATGCCTCCCCAAAGTGTTGTCTGGAATCCGCAGTAGTTATTAAAATTCTAACATACACCAAGTTCAAAGTAACATTTTAATACTACTAAACAACGCTATAAAATGTTCTTGATTTTCTATACATGAACAGTGCGACGAATAACTATGGGTAAGGGGAACAACATTAGTACTTCTGGCAATGAGAAATTCTGACTCTGAAGCAGCACGGTTGTGGTATGAGAACAAAAGCGTAGTATGGAATGGTAGCAGTGCCTAGGTCCAATAATTTACTTCACTTGAAGCTAATTGAAGGTGAACTTCTAAAGCTGTATTTGAATTTAAAATCGAGATTCCCAATATCTTAAAAACAAACAATAAAACCAAACACAGCAGTGAGTCAGAAAGAAAATTCTCTACATACGCCTTTCAATCTCAATCCTAGAATTCCGAAGTCACAACCTATGGGGAAGAGATATATACCTTTACCAAACAATTCACAGTCCACACCTCCATACAGTTGATACAGGGCCTTCCAATCTATAACCTTGCCTCCTGTTACTCCTGTTGTGCAAGTTCCATATATGAACACAAAACCACCGGCTCAAAGTACTGGACAACTTTGGATACTATGATTGGAATGTGACAATTTGGCAACTGTAAAGTAAAAGCTATCTATCAAACATTTAATCAAAAGGATTGCTCAACTTAGAAGTAACTGAGTCTCATTAAATAAAAGTAGGCCTATTACAACATATGCTATTTGCATCTTTTTAGGTTCATCTTAATGAATCAGAGCACATTTTTGGAACTATATGACAAAAAAGGTGCTTTTTTTTTGATGAAGACCCAAGTGTTTAGTATGTAGGATCATAGCTAAGTATCTTTGAGTTAATTTCTGGTTTCCCTAGACATATTAGTTGGGATGACTGGAACCTCCAAAGGTACTTACATTGGAAACAACATGTTAGACCGACACCAGCCAGTTGTGATTTTACCTGCCTATTAGGCTGCCTGAATGAAGGAATCTCAGCATCATTTCTAGGTCAGAAGACCTAATGTACACTTTGCTAGAGGTTGTTCAGCAAAGTAAGAAATGGGACAGACAGATACTCCTCTTTATCAACACTCCCTTGCTTAACATGTTCCCTCCGGCTTTTTTTTTTTTTTTTTTTCCCCCCCCAACTCACTTTTACTGTTAAGACAGTGCTACAACACTCCATTGCACTCGCACACAAAAGTAGTACTGGTCCTTAGGCTCCCTCCACATTTGCCCAAGAAGTATGCTTAGTATTCTAGCATTTTAGGCAGAAAGCCTCCTTTTACACTAGTGTCACAGCAGACTCATCACTTTTAAACATAAAGTTGAGGAAGACTGATACAATTGCTGCACTTTCAGACTTGCTGGCAGATATAAGAAAAGAAGTCTGAGAACTCCTAGCAAAAGGCAAACATAACCGTAATACTAGAACAACCAGATCAATCAGGATTATCAAGGTCTATGTCCCTACCATTCATGAGACACTCAGAATAAGGTACGCGCAAACTTCCCAACTATACATTGGAGCACACCAGAGAACCACACACCGTGGAAGTTCTGATTGTATTTGGGCCATAAAAAGCCAATACACAAGGATGTTCCCGGTGAGTAAAATGGAGATAATCTCTCATGGCTCTGACAGAGCCTTCAAATGATATGGGAGATTCAACTACTGTTTAATGCACCAGTTCTACAGGTTACAGCTACCACATCAAAGAATACTGCACATGCCCTGCTTGCCAAACACAAGATGGTGTTGCTGCCCTATGAAAGTGGCACTCTGGTATCTTTAGCACACTGTACACCAGCTCAAGTGCTTGGCATACTGAAGTGCTGCCTTTATTTCTCTGAATACCAGTGAACTGGGACATCATCACACTGAAAAACACCCGCGAACGAGAAATTCAAGGCAACTTGGGGGAGCAGAACACTTTGAAAGGTCACACTGCCAAGCACGGAGCTGGTCTCACCACAACAGCAAGGTCCACTTAAATGGAAGGAATTCTTCTGCCACAGCAGCACCTTGTCCCAATGCAGAGTAGTGGTCTGTGAGTACCACCTGGCAGAAGCTGTAACAAAAGCTGTTACAACAGCAGTTGTAAGGGTGATGGATCTGGAGTCTTCTGCTTGGGACACAAAAGAAAACTTAACAGGTTCCTCACTGTTACTCATTGCCCAAGGCCAATATATATATATAAAAAAAATAAATCACCAAAACAAAAAAACCACACCAAAAACCTGAGAAGTGACAAAGGGACAGGCATTGTAATTCCCAGCTTAATTTCACAGCTCTTCTTTCAGCACATTAAGGTGACTTGCTATAACCAAACAAAATCCAGTCTTTATCAAGGAGGTACCTTTACTATCCGCCCCTGCTTCCTCCTTCCCACCCACCAGAAAGTGGCACTGCATGGAGTCTCTGGCTGACAGACTCCTCAAGTAGCCTTAACACTACTTTGGCAGCCCCACTACAACATCTAGCTCTTACTTCCTTCTCTCCTCCTCTCTCAGCAGATGGTGAAGAAATACAGGTGCACATTTTTCACAGAATCATAGAATCATTCAGGCTAGAAAACACCTTGAAGATCACGAAGTCCAACCGTAAACCTAACACTGCCAAATT
This sequence comes from Ibycter americanus, assembly GCA_035590275.1. NCBI lineage: Eukaryota > Metazoa > Chordata > Aves > Falconiformes > Falconidae > Ibycter > Ibycter americanus. The sequence continues at coordinate 53,236,392 of JAVJGI010000014.1, read as the reverse complement.
CACCACTAAACCATGTCCCCAAGTGCCACATCTACATGTCTTTTAAATACCTCCAAGGATGGTGACTCAACCACTTCCCTGGGTAGTCCAACCTTTCCTCCTGAGCTTAACACCACTCTTTATTTGTACCTGTGAAGGCTCTGCATTACAAAATTAATCATATTTCATGATGCTTGGCTACAATCAGCCTACTGTAAACTGCACATTGGACATACTATTAAACCAAGACAGTGCTGTTTTTTGCAGAGAGCAAGGAAAGTTTAAGGCTTTCCACAAATCCAGTCCTACACACCTTCCTTCACCCAGATGCCCCAAGGACTTTCTATGACTTCCTCACATAAATAAAAGCAAGTGGTTTGCAAAGCCAAGCTAAATCTAAAAAACAAACCACACAGTGTCATCCGATCTTGTCTGACCTAGCCAGGGAACCTTGGTAGCAAGAGCTCTGAGGTTTTTTTGTTGGTTTTAGTTGTTTTTCAGGGGTTTTTTTCCTTTCTTTTTACCACATACAGTTTTCAGGAAACTGTTCCCAACAAACATCTTGCACTCGAAATCACCTGTTACAGTTGAGCTGATCATGTGGCTTGTTGCTGCCCAAGCGCACGTGACCAACACAGTTTTTTTCTCTCCCCATGCTTTTCCCAGTTACATGGTCCTGGTCAAGCTCTGGCACGCATCTGATCCTGCCCTGGTCAATTTAACTCACTAAACCAGCAAGAAACTACTTCAGTAGAAAAAAAAAGCAGGCTGCTTCCGTCAGAAGTGAAACCATCCCTTGCCTCTACAGATGGAGTCGCTGGCCAATTCATGCTTCTCTGAAACTTGCCAGAAATGGTGAAACAAATTACTGTCTTCTACAACTTTGATCAAGGTTTTGTTGCACTGTGATTTATCAGAACCCTCTAGAGGATCACTAGTAAACTCCCTTTTTATCCATTTGTTGTTTAGATTCTTTGGCAAAGGCTCCCTTGCAGTTAACTTTTATAAAGGAGAGGGGAAGGGGCTGATTTTCCAAGCTCCTTCAGGCTATAGAGGGAAGACTCAGTTTATCACTAGCAGAACTCTGAAATATGTAGTCCATATGTTTTAGAATAAAGCATTTTTCTTGAATGCTAGAGAGTTCTTTTGTTTCTGCAATGCCTCTAAGAATATGCTTACATTCTTGTTGGCTCCCCATGCTTCTTATAAAAGAAGATAAGGTAGAATGCAACCTAGTTTACACGTCCTAGAAATCTACGGATTTCTCGAAGTAGGTGATCACTAATGTACTATAGCTTCCCTATCCCCAAAGGGGAACAGGCCTACGCATCAGTATACATTTTAGACCAAACTAAATTTAATACTAGAGAAGCACTTACTAAGTGGAAGTACACATATGCAGATGGAGCAAATTTTAAAGTGTAACTCCACGTGGTTGCAGACACCTGAATGTGGATCAAATACAAACACCATTTACCCAGGTGTCAATACTGAATGCTTCAGTACATACAGTACTGTTCATAGCTCCCACAAACTATTTCCCCAGGTTACCACTCACGTGCCTGAGCATGAAGCATGTCTGTCAAGGCCAGTGATGTTGCCTGAGTTTGGGTGGGAATTATACCAGTAGATGAAGGGTAGAGCTCGGATTCCAGGTTGTGTCCAGACATGATATTTTGACAACTGCTAAATGAAAGTAACCCAGAGAAGCATCCAATCAGCATAAGGCTTACTTTTTGATACACTAGGCTACACTGCAAGGAAACAACTTTACAATTTGGGGAGAAAGTAGCATCAATACAAGAGTACAGCCACCTTCAGCTGGAATCTAGGACAGTCTTAGAACACACCATCACAAAATACTGCAGAATGCATTCTCCAAGGCTTCGATTCCTTTTTAATCACTACTCTCCATTCTCACAGTGTGAAAGTATGAAGACAAAAGTTTTTTATTTTGTGAAAAAAATTTTGAAAACCAGCATATTGAAGAGGTGACCTATCAAGATTCTCAGTATCCAAAACACTACAACCAACTTACATCACAAAAAAGGAGAACTCTTCACTTACTCTCTTCATGGAATAGTTCATAACTACAGTGCTCCCACATTTCCTCCTCTAAGTGCCAAAAACCACCCTCCCCCCAAAACGAAAACCACTAGGCCTCCCTGGGTATAATACATCACCAGAGTAGAATGGCATACCTTAGAAAAGTCAAAATACTCTTGGGCACACTCAATAGCCATGTTAGGGTATGACAACAGGAACTGAGAACAGTCCACTGATCCAGTAGACCAGTGGCTCTACCAGCTTTTTTCACCTTACTTCTCTGGAAAAACAAACAAACCCAAACAAAAAACAAACAAAGAGCACAAAAATAGATTTCACTCTCTTTTTAGTGAAACCAGGTTTACACCGTATACAACTGTTGCAATATTATAAACCCAGAGTGGCAAAATGCTGCTTATCACTCCAGTCTACCTCAACACTTTGTTGGACAAAGCATAGTTCTAGCCTTCCCAATACACAGGGTTCTCTTCCAGTGATTATTTTTCTCCCCTTTCCTCCCCTACTCTAGTCCTAAGTTTTAACCCCCATCCATCTCAACCTCCTCTCATGTTTTCAAATGCTTTAGTCAACACTAATATGACATGAATAAATGTATTTTTCTCCTGCAAATTCCAAGTGCAGTACATATTTGTATCCATGTATAGCTGCATCTTTCTACTGACTGGGTGTTTTAATTATTGGCTGAATTTAATAAACAAACCTTAAGAAGGGACAAAAATAACTTGAATAGTAAGATACCAGCAAGTGAACATCTGTTGTCAAAGTGATCGGTACAATCCTTAGACATGAGTTGCTAGGAAATACGGGTAAAAAGAAACATCCTAATTCAGAATACAGCTTCAAACAGGAGCTGACTCAGACCTGGCCAGACAAAGAACATGCTCACTTTTGTTTGCACTGATCTCTGTGGATAACCCATATTGCAGATTGCTCATGCAGCCTCCCTGAGCAAAACTTGCTTTTGCTACCCTGCTAAAGCAGCCTCTCAAATGCTGCCTACTAGGATCTATTTGTAATTCAACCATTTGATTTCACATGGGATCTCCAAGTTTCTGCAAATGGAGATGTGAATGGGGAGAATGGGAAGGAACTACTTCCCCGAGTACTTCCTCAGGCACCTAGATATTAAAGCATAGAGACCAAGGCAGAATTAAGATCCAAAATTTTTTTAGCATCTCCCCAGTCTGTCACAAAATCAGTGGTGTTCCAAGCTTACAGGCTGACTGTTGAAAATACTCCAAGGAGCCCTGGTATTTTTGTTAATCATGACAACTCCGAAAAACTCTCCACGTTCATTCTTGCAATTATGTTAGTAGAGTGTATTTGGGCTTTCTAAAACCTAACCAGTTCTCACAGCATACTCACCTGCAGAGAAATCCAGCCCAACATTTTTAGAAACACTAGCTATCTGCTACTACAAGATCAGGGCTAAATCTGTACCAGACCATGCTGACAAATACAAGGAGCATGTTATTTGGTGACATACAGAAGAATGTTAAAAACCAGCTGTGTGACCTTCAGACTGGAACCATATTACAAACTCAGCAGTTCAGAGGGCAAAATTTGCTCATGAAAGTTAACCACCCTGTGCAATATCATACTGCAACAGCGGCTTGCAGAATTTCTATGTGACAGCTGAAAGGGGACACTTCTTAACACAAAATGCTAAGAAAGATTATTTCCTGCGACACATCTTGAGAACTTTAACGTAATGTAATTTCAAAGAGGTTCATGACTTGCAGTGGAACAGTTGTTTTGATAGACCCACAGACACACATTCATGACTCATGCTTCATCTGATAATACTGATGCATACGAAAGAAACTACATCCTAGAACTGTAGTATCTTGCTCATTACACGTCATATCAGGAACTATTTAACATAATGCAAAACTATGAAGCTCCACCCCACATGTAGTGACTACTAATCATAAAATCTAGGTATCAATTACTGTTCAATTAGCATGTTTTTCAAAAGCTTTTGCTAGATGAGAATTAAGGAGATTTTACTTAAAAACCCATTAGCAGAGCTTATCAGACACACGCTGACACTCTTAGGCAGTGAAGAAAGTTGTCCCTAAGCCATTCTTATTTCATTATGAAGCCTTTTGTTTCAATGTTTTTACTTAGAAAAATCTGACCAGCCACCTACTAATGCCAATTTCTAGAATTTGACTGTAGAAAATTAGATACTTAAAAGAAGCCTCTCTTTAAGACACAGTATGTTTTTTTGTCTTTGGAAAACAACAAAGAAAGTAAAGCCTGCAGAGATTTACAGGGTTTAACACATAAAGGTTTTCTATTTCGAAGTATTTATAAGCTTTCCAAGCATTATTGTAATACTCAGAAACTACGAAATTAAGGTTATCTCCCATATAAAACATGGGCCTTTGCGAAAGTGGGGGTGGGGTGGAGCGATGTAAGATACGCACGTTATCAAAACAACCAACTACTGACTCAATACTTCCCAAGTGTTTATATTTTACATCTCTGCAGAGGACAATTAAAGAACTAGAGAAGTGACTAGAAAAGTGCCAGTCCTGTACAACAGCACAAGCAACTTTCCTTCCCCGACAAGTACACTAAGCAGGAACTAGTTAATTTGTTCTATAGCAGGAAAAAGCACTGCCATAAACACACTTAAAAGATGTGGGTATCTGGAATCTTTTAAAGATTCTATAACATGTCACCCAAAGGACTCCCTATTGTTGTACAATGCCTTATCCATTGTTAAAATCCAGGCCATTTCTATCCAAACTGCTGACATGCCCCACAGCAGGACAGTTGCTCTAACATTCTTGTCAGCCACAGCAGTGTACAAGGCATAGAAAATACAGCTTAAGTAACACAAGTTATACTAGTCTCCTGCCTTAACTGAGCTTTCTACTTCTTCTTGTCCCATCCATTCTTGTTTTCACCTTCTCTACCTTTAATCATATACTCAATCACTTCCCATCTCCCAGGGAACATCACACTTTCACAGAGAACAGGCCCGCCTGTTTCTACTGCAAGTGGGACATGACCAGCCACCACTTACCTGCAGGTCAGATTCCCCGAAACATCTCTTCAACTGAACTCACGACAGCACACATTTTCCAGGGACTACAAAATACAAAGACTAGCACTCAAGCATGCATCACAGATGACTTTGTCTTTTCAAACACTGCTCCATTACTAGTCCAAACTACACATTAACAGCTAGTATTAATCAGCTAGCATTAATCGGCTAGCCCAGCTGACAGTAATCAAAACCATGGTCTGAACCCCAGGTATGCACAAACACCCACCACCAAAAAAAGGATTTCTTTAGTTAAAACAGTCTCAGCTCTTTACGCCAGACTTGCGTAAAAATCCTGTTCCATGCAAAGCATGTTGGCCACACCTAAGAGTCACTTTTTTTTTTAAATTAGCTAGGGAGATTCCTTCCCTTGGCCACACTGAATGCCTAAAACTGGTACAATTAGTGATGCTTAAAGGAATCACTCCTTCTAGTGATGAAAAAAATTGCTCATCTATTAAAGTCACAAAAACTTATCTAAGGCTACCCAAATTGCAGCTATTTGCATTTACAGCTTTGCCTGTACAGTTTACTACCCATTTAAAGATAGTGAACCAGTTCCCCAGGAGCCTAAAGTCAGCTTATTAACCATTCTGTATTTGGACACTAAAGATCTAAATTACTCATGTGTCACGTCACCAAGCTAGGTGTAGCAAAAAAAAGCCGCAACACCCCATCCCAAAAAACAAATAAAAAAACTCCAGAAGCCCAAGCCCAACAGGCGAGCCCAAAACCAGTCTGAATTGACAGAACTGTTTGTCTGTTAAATCACTTCGGTGAACTACGCAAAATTTAAGTTTTATTTAACAGCAAGAATGAAATGCCATGCCTGGGTTTTGTTTGTTGATTTGTTTTTTCTTAGAAAGGTGGAAATCTAGAGTAACTTGCGAGATCCATTTTGCCACTTCTAGTCTCTACTCACAAGGCCACTAGTTAGTCGGCTCGTCTCCAGCCAGGAACCCTAAATGGCTGTAGCAATTAACAGTGTTGTATTAAATCCTGTTAAAAACCTAACTTCACTCAGTGTATGCACGTATTTGTTGTTTGCCCTCAGTTTCAAACTGCCTTCCAAAACAGGATGCTTCAGAACCGGTAGCATGCAACAACGCAGGAATGTGTCTCTAGCCTCACTGATTCCAGACCGACAACTATCTGGCTCTGTTAACAGGTGCCAATCTCAACTCTTTTCTCCCGCTGACCGTATCAACTGAGGTAAGACAGATGCTTGTTAACATTGCTACAGAGACATGGAAGGCAAGGGCAGCAGACGATCCATCAGAAGATTAGTATGTGGTAAATGGAGTAGAGAAGAATCCTAATGGCACATCTTTATTTCCCCCCATGATCTTCTCATTTAGACCTCATCCAAAAAAGCAAAGAGGAAAGCAAATGACCAGAAATTTAGATTCTTGAGAACCAAACTGTAGATTTCATAGCAAGGCTGTGGTGAAGAGTCACAACATGATGCAGTCCACTGCTTTATGATCAATTGCTTTATCTCCAGTATCCATGAAATTTGTACATTTTATATACCAAATGCTGTTTGCCTACTGTTCTGAAGCTACTAAACCCAAACATTTAGAGAAAACACTTCAGGGAATGAATTCTAGTCTAGTGATGGCAGAAGCGGGAGGGAAAAAGGGAAGAGAAAGGTGGTGTGGACACAAACCCTGTAAGCCAAGTCCCAGATTTGAAGAAAGCTGTGGGTCTCTAAGATTTTGCAGTCAAGACCACTTACAACCTACACAAATACCAGTGATATATTTTAAAGATAAGAATTAGTGAAAAGCAGAATATGGAGTATTGCATTCATTTTCTCATGACAGTATGCCAGCTATGCAGGAGGAATACAACTCTGTGCCACCACAGCAGGGGACGTCCCCTCCTAGTCCTGTATTCATTTAATGCCTATGAACTAGCTATTACTCAAAATGTCTGCTCCTGACAGTCATCTCACTAGTTGCTTTGATATTCTAAAGTCAACACAAGAAAGTAAATTCTAAAGAACTGGTTTTTTCAGTATCATCCAGTGACAAATTAGTGAGAAACAACTGCTTAATTTTCCAGCATACTTTCAGATATTAAAGAGTATACAGAGAAGAATTTTCTATGGTTAACAGACAAGGTTTTCCTTATAAGGCTAACTGTGCTATACTAGAACCTCAGGCAAGTATTAATACTGCTTGGAATTTCTTACTTTTTGTTTAGAAAGACAGACTAAGTTATGCTCTTCCTGCATCATACACATAAAAAGAACCCCCACCCTCTCATTTTAGACCATTCCTAAAAATCCATGCGGGCTTATCTTCATTAGTGCTAAGCTCACAGAAGTTCATACGGCTCAGACCAATTCATAGCCGTTCACTTGAAAAATTATTACCTGTATCAAAGCCAGCAGAAGTAAGTTTCTCATCCACATGTTTTAATACACTCAGCTGAACACATGGGCAGAAAATGCTTATTTCTGTAAGATTTTTAAACCAACATGTGTTTTAGCTACCTAACCACTCTACTCCACTCAGCCTTCTAGAGAACCATCAGTTAGTTATGAGGCTCAGCTTATTTCAGTAAAACCAACTGAACTTAGCAGCGTTACTTCTCTCCCTACCATCTTCTGTCAACTAGAGCTCAATGTCTCAGCTATGCTGAAACTAACACAACACAGGATTAATGACCATTTAGGAGATGCTCATGAAAATAATTTACATGGAACTTCATGTACAAGGCAGGACTATATTCACTTCTTACATACCCATGGAAAAAAATCTACTGATACTTTAGAATGAGTTTAAACAGAGTATAGAAGCATTATTTTTGAATGAACATGCATGATGAACTTGAAATTTCTGATAACGTAAATTATATAATTAGTAAGCCAAAGCCCTACAAAAAGCACGCAAATACTGGTATTACAGTTTACAGAGGCATTGCTGTAATTGTCCCTCGACTAAAGCATAGCTTACCATATCTTCAAAATGCTGTAAGACAGTTACAAAATTATTCCTCACAGACTTGCACCATGTAAAAGTACTTTTTGGAGTCTGGGCAATTATAAGATTAAATGATGGAAAACCTAACAGATACAAAAATTTGTTTTCTAACAAAGGTATTGAATCTAGGCACACTCCAACATCCCTGATGGAGAATTTAAAGCTTCATGGGCATAAAAACTGCTTCTGCACACACTCAGTTTACCAAGCTTCACTGTAACTGAAATATACATCTTCAAGTATTTCAAAACGTGATGCTTACAAGGGCAGCACAGACATGATCATATATTAAAACACTTCCTGTTAAAAGTATTGCTTTTACACTTAAAAGGCATTAAACCTGCCATCACCAGCAGACTACTGTGGAAACTTATTCTACAGAAATCAGGAGACAGGTGTCTTCATCTGTTGATTTCACTGACACAAGTCTCCTCTACTCAGCAAGACTAAAAAGAAAATGTTAAGCTTGGTAAAGAGTATTTTGGGTAAGAAATCTGAGCAATACATTCTGAAGGAATACTGAAAGAAAAAGAGGCAGAAATTGAGTAGCACATAGTAAAGCCTAAGCTGGCTGGGCTACTTCAGAAAGAAACTTGGGAGATGCCAAAGCCATCTAAGAAATTTCGGTGTCTTGCTAGGACAGAATCATGTCCCAAGGCAGCACTCCAATATACACTAACTGACTCTGGAAAAGTGTTCAACACTCTTAGGAACAACGACCCATTTAGCTTAGTATTGTGTTTTAATTTGAAGCAAGGGCAGCACTGACCCAAATATTCTTAATCTTCCTACCTCAAAGGAACTTTAGAATACTATATAGGCTCCAGCAGCTGTAAGTGACAAACTGAGTAATTTGAATTTACAGCATTAGTCCTCTGGAAGCCCGTTCTAGAAAATAAAACCATTAACATTTGAGCTACAAGCGTAGTTTACTAACACACAGCTCATTCAAAAAACAAGGTGTGTTGAATGCTCCACTTGCAGATTTCACAATGACACTTCCTTATGGAGCCAGTTACCCCATCTTCCCCAACCAATCTCAGCTTGTTTGAAGCACTTACATGGATGAGTCTTCCCCCAGGTAAGTTCTTCAGGTAGCTCAAAAGATGTTTTATTTCATTGCTATGCATCACATGCCAAGTGATTCACTCCAAAGGTTATGAGTTGACCACTGTTACACTCACCACAAATGCAGATACTCCACAAGAAACGGACACCTGACTAGTATTAAAATTCCATAGCCAAGAAATGATGAAGGCCCCGCCTGTAACATCATTTATTACTGTTGAATTTGACAAATTCCGGATGGAAGAACTAAGGCTAAAAATGCGCCCGAAGATAAGAGTTTCAATATACTAAAAAGCATTACAAAAGAAGGCTACCAAATCCTTCCTGTAATTTAAATTTGAGAAGCAAGCTTACTCTGAACAAGCTAGAACTTTCATCCAGATTTTCTGATATCTAAGATCCACTTCTTCCCAACAAATTCATGAAGAAACTGTAAACAAGTATCCACCTCAGTTTAATAGAAAGCTAACAATAGCCTTAAATAAACAAAATAAGCCACACTCAAGGATTTCAGTAAATACACATTGTCAGCAACAAATCCAGTACATACAAACAAGAAGTCAGATACAGAAAATCAAAGTCTGGTTACACAAAAAATTACATCACATTTTTTCAAGAAGAAACTTTAAAAAAAAACAAACAACTTTCCTGGATCAGTGAAGGAGTAGAAATTCCTTAAAACTACGAAGATGTTTCAGCCTCTATCCCCACCAACCTCAACAGGCCGGGACAAGTGCAATACCACAGACACACACAGCATTGCAACTGATCCCAACCTGTGTAGAAAGGGGTACAGTTTTTCCACACTCACTGACTGACTTGTCACTGCCACAGTCAGTTTTGCATGGATTTGCACAGCAGAGTATCATACAGCTGGATGCAAACCTGCAAAACTAACCAGAGAACAGTGTTCAATTAAACAACAAATAAATTGTCAGACATGCTGAATATGTAGTTCTACAGCTAGCAGTACTTTAAGTGCTTATAATGCAGTAGATTAGTGAACACTACCTGCACTATAAGCACTTTAGTGCTACAAGAGCTGTCATTCACTAGACTGCTGTTAAATAAGGAAGGCCACAAAGTATCCCATAACCAGCAGAAAGCATTCAAACTCCTTGATGTAGATTATAACAGGCCACCATCAGTTTTGCATAGATTTGCACAACTACACTCTTCTTGTAGTGCAACTATGCAAAACTAACAGAAGACTGCAAAGCAGAAAACTACTGGAACATCTACAGTCTTAACCTGAGTGACTGGATGAAGACATAACTTCTTATGCCAGAAGGAGCACTTAGGGCAGTAGATGCTAATCTACTTCACTATCTGCACTAGATGCACCTTAGTACAAAAAGCACTTGACACCACCACACTGTACCTTTCCAATCTCTGAAGTCCTGCAAGATCTCCTGAGGCAGTTGTCAACATAATGCTACAAGTGCCTTCACTGCAGTAGGTTCTATATATCACTACCTGCACTGTAAGCACTTTGACATTACTCTGACGCAACCAGCATTTTTAGTAATTCAACATATGTTGTCTACCTTGTACCTGCTGAAAGAAAAGAACAAAGTGAGTATTTGATCAGGTTTCGAATTGCACACCTTTGACAATCACGCTTTGGAACAAATATTCACACGCTTGTTTCCGGGCTAAGACCTCCAAAGCAAGCTGAAGTAGTGCCATTAGCCCAATCCAGGACTCTCATACACAACACTAGGAGTAAGAAGAGCCCAATTGTGAAAATGAGTGAACTGCTTCTCCCATATGATTCTCAGAATGCCATCCCAACTTGTGGAGAGATAAAAATAACTATTAGTTTTCAAAGACTAATCTGAAACAGTCTAAGAGCTCCCACCGCCCCTCCTCAATAGGGAAACAAAAAAAAAAAAAAAAGGGGGGGGGGGGGTAAGGCCAATAAGTATTTAAACAAAGTTTGTGTCTACTTCTAGGTAACAAGAATTTTAAAATTATATTGAACAGATCACACCATCAGCTTTCTGAAGTCTAGAAGGCACCTTATGACATGCCAGGTGCTCTCCAAGTTTTCGTATTACTCGCTTTGCTGGCAGATTAGAACATTTGCTGCTACTGCCACAGACACCCTGCCTCAAATACAATTCCTACGATTGTATTTAGATCCGCCTACCTAGCAACAAAAAGCAGGTTCTAATGATGGCTGTAAAATAAATATACTACCGCAACCAAATTACAGGTACTTATAACAAGACCGAAGTTCAGTAAAGCAGAACAGTGCTATACTCAAAATCTGAAAACACATTTCATACTTTCTTTAGTAGGAATATGGATTTGAAGGATCATGTAACAAAGTCTCTCTTTACCTGATACTTATAGCAAGCTTAACATAATACTCCAAAACTACAAGAAAACTGTTAACTTTTGTTAGACTGAAAAAGGAGCTTTGCTGAAAGAGAAAAAAAAATCCAAAATACGAAATTTAAACATTTTTAAGACCTCCTCACCATCCAGCTGCTTTAGTTGGACAAATAAGCGTCTGTAAAACTTGCATTATTCTCCTCTAAACGAGTGAAACTGTGGACTGCTACACGTGCATCCAGTCCCAAGGAACTCTTTGGAATTTAGTGCTCCTAACCAAAGTCCCAGGCTCAGCCTCAAAAAGCACTGGTTCTGCCTCTACCTTTTAAAAGCTAAACTACTAAAAAAATTTAAAACTTACCATTTTCCGTAAAAAGTAACTTCCTCCACAAATACACTGCCGCAACATCCACAGAACGCTTCATTATTTCCTGCTGCACGTGTCGATACTGCAAAAAAACCCACCAAATTATTTGCTTTTTGTTGCCGAGTAGAGAACAAAGTCACCGAGCAAGTTCCCGGAGGCCGGGGCTCCCCATCCCCACCACCGCGGGAGAGGGCGCGAAACGCCCCGGTACCCCCTCAGGCGGCCAGAAATCGCCCCGTGCGACACCCCCCCACGTGGGCTGCCCCGCGCCCCGAGAACCGACCCCGCCGACCCCCAGCGGGGACACCCCCCCCAGGCCCCTCCCCACACGGTGTGCA
>JAVJGI010000014.1:53191353-53221552 GCA_035590275.1 Ibycter americanus | reverse complement strand
ACCTGTGGGATGCTCTTTGTGGCGAAGCTGCGTAGATGGGGCGGGGGGGAAGTGTTTTAAGTGACGTGTGCGAAAAAAATTACTAGGTTTTCCTATGGCCCTCTGTCATCGTTGCTTTCGCCGCGGTTTTCTGGACTCTGAACAGATAGAAAATTAGATAGAGATCAAACTACTTTTTTTTCCATTACATAGATGATGCTTTTACAAAGGCTCATTTAATTCCGTATTTTAAAAGGTGAAAGTGCCTTTAGTTATGCATGTTTTATACAACGGCGATACTTGCAGATCGACATTTCTATGGTTCCTTACGTTATTACAAATGGAGAAATCACTTCGTCTTCCAAATAAAATGACCAGAAAAATTGTATGAATTTGCCATTTCCAAAGCGCTTGGAGGTTTTGTTTGTTGTCGTACCATTCCGATGATTTCTGCAGGCAGCAGAGTGTTTGCTGTTATCAGTTACTCTAGTTACCTTCAGTACACAGCAGGAAAAGTATGCCTCTTCCCAGTTTGCCTTGTTTTGTAGTTGTTTGGAATATGACGTTAGTTGTTCCTAAGCTTATAACTACATTTCATTAAAACTGCAACATTATCTTTTAGGTAGCTTTGCTGAGTTTGTTTGAGCCTTCCATAAGTAATAAACCTGAGAGTATTTTTTTCTTTTTTTTTAGCATTTATATGGGATGTCAAATGTCCTGGAAGTTGACTGTGAGGTTTTTTCATCCACACCCTCTAGTCTGGGGTACCCTCTAGTCTGGGGTTTTTTTTAGCTTAAATACATATTTACTGATATGCACAAACACTTATTTTATAATACTGTACTTGATAAAGGATCATTTGAACTGAAAACTATAGCTGCTTTTTAAAACCACAGTAGTACAAAATGTAGTTGTCTTTGTATTGTATTTTATTAATACTGAAGTTGTTCTCCTTTGCAGCTGATGCTGCTCTCTCACTCCTCAACCCTAGTTACCACCTCTACCACCCCTTGTCTTTTTATTTTTCCTTTTTTTTTTTATTTCTCCTTTCTTTCATTCTGTTGTCCTGTGACTTGGCAAAAAAGGCCAACCAAAGGTAATCAATAAGCTGCAAGTATAAGCATATTTTTGTTCTTACTGCTTTGGCTGAACTCCAGGCCTTACCAAAGTTGGTGGCAATAGTCTTGCTGATGGAACAGGTAAGATTTAAATCTTTCTCATATCAAAAGATTCCAGATTGTTTTCGCAAAGCTGGGCAAGTATCTTGTTTCCTCAGAATCTAGAGTAAATGAAGTGATAGGAAAAGTAACATCACATTATACCAAACTGTCCACCGAGCCAACAAAAGCGTAAGTGAGAGAGAATACAAGACTGCTGTTTTTTGAGTGACTTTGTTCATGTGCAACAGAGAGGATATACTAAATTCAGGACCTAGGTGTTTGTGTTACTCTCACCACACCTAGAAGAAACATGCCATTGATGAAGACAATTAAATGTATTTTTTCACCGATCCAAATGGTTATGCCCCTAGGATCCAATCTGTCTTGAACTGAAACCAATGGAATGGTCTTCATAAAGCCCCTGGGCACACAGGTTGTCCACGAGCACGCATGTCGCTGTATTTTGTGTTTCAGAGCTCTAGTGGGTTCTCCTACGGGTAACTTTCTTTTAATACTTTGGAGTAGATTCCACTAAGTGAACAGATTTCCAAAGAGGAAAACTGACACAACTATGAATTTCCTTAAAGTGGAAATTTGTTACGCAGTGAATGCTGTTTCGTAGGTTGCAGAAAATGCTCAGAAATGGAGGCCCTAAGGTCACTCTTTAGCACGTGCTAACTTATCTGTTGGTCCTTAATGGAATGCTGCCCATCTTATTTTTCTTTACTACAGTAGCTGCACATCACATTTATCACAATATTTACCTTCACAGCACAGTGTGACATGGCAATTACTATTCCCTTGTAACAGATTAAGAATCTGACATAAGAAGCAGAACCGAGCTTTTTCTAAGCCAAGGCTGACACCTTAACCAAGGCCAGTTTTCTCTACTTTAGTCATTACAAAGAATATGGAATAAATCAGTATCATTTGTACATCACTCAAGATCACATGCTACTAAGAAATCTTAGGAACTAGCTAATTTAGCAAGCTTCCCCTAAAAAGAAAAGAAAAAAAATAGGAAGTAAAAACTTCCATAAGTTTGTTAAACATCATTATTTAACGTACAGTACAGTAGTGATGCCAGCTCCTTGTCCATTTGCAGTTCTTAGACTAAAGAGAGTGAGGATTATTAAAAAAAAAGTTTGCAACATTCTTTTGGGTGATTTTAGGGTCATTCGTTTCTAAAAAAATAACTGATTAGTGACAGACCAATGGAAGGTGCTCTGGTTTCGTATTTTACTCCCAACTTTAAAAAAATCTCATTTTTTTAAAATTTGTATTATTATTTCAGAAGTTTACAAACTGTTTAGCAGAGGTGACAGCTTTAGTAGATTTCAGTCAGAAGGAAGAAAACAGGATGAAAAATCCCCCAAATGCGTTTTTATGTTTACCTATGACTGCTAATGCATGAGCCAGTTAAAATAAAAAGAATAAAAAAAAAAAAAGACTTGTCTAAAGTAAAACATTTTGGACTTACTGATTTTTCAGAGCTAATTCTTACTATTCCACTTACAGTTTCAAGAACGCTAAATACAATTGACAACACAGCAATCAAAAGTGCTGTAAAGAGCCTTCTCTGTTTTTAGGATTAAAATACACTTTCCAGTCATACCGTTTTTTTAGAATCAAGCCTTTAATTCCTGCAGGTTTTATCGTACTCAAGTACACACAAATCATAATTTTGAATATTCATATTTAGAAGGAGGCATGTACTCTGTAGGGAGGTGAGTTATAACAAGACAGGAGTCCTCAGTCACAGGCAGTTAAACAGCTATAGCTGATTATTATTTTTTGGGAGTTTGGTACTGTTGTCATTCAACCATTAATTTTATTTCCCGGTGTTTATGATGTTATCCTATCTGGAGATCAGTGTTTGCACAGACTTTACCTATTGATTTCACTTGTAAAAATGTTTCCCTTTGTACATTAGTTTCATTTGAGGTGTAGAAGTCTCTAATTTGTGGGTATATTTCAGCATCTGCAGAGAGAAGAGATGAAGGCGTGTGGAAAGAAGGAATGTTTATACCTGGAGAGTGTTAAATTTGCAGCAGTGTTTCTCTTACCTCTGTCCTCCTCTGTGGCTCAAGGTTTGCATGCTCTGAGGCTGGAGTGGCTGGGCACAGGCAGGATGACTCTTACACCCCCACCCCCCTTCAGCTGGCCAAAAGCATCTGCTTCTGTGATTTTTATGGAGCCAGGTTTTGCTGCAAAGTGTGCTCTAGGTGTCTTGACAATGCTGATAAGAAGCTCTTATGGAAATACTCCTTCTTGTTAGGATATTGGGCTATTCCAAAATAATTTGGAGAGATGGTACTGTTAGTGCAATCCAGGCTCAGCTATAGGAAGCAAACGTGGTGCTGGGAAAAGGAGGACTGAAGATAAACTGCTTCATCTTCAACTACACTGTCCTCTGTCTCACAATTTTACTTTCTTGGTTGTTGAAACTCTCTCACTGCTTGCTGTTTCAAGCTGTTCACTGCCTTTTCTCAGTACCTAAGTATCTTCCCTGTGCTCTCTTAGATACGCAGTCTAGAGACAGGTAGCATGCACTAAACAGCTGGAAAATAGGAGAAGCCACGGGATTGACTTCTGAGCAAATTGAATGTAAAAACATGGGGGGCAGGGGGGAAGCACGGTGTAAGAGTGGTCTTTAAAAAGAAGCAGTTTGGAAAGTAAGAACAAGATGCCAAAGAAGAGGCTCGAAAAAAGAGGGAAGAAAACCTTGAGAGTGAGGGGACAGGATCTTTCCAGGATAAAGTTGTGCTTTGACACTGTTTTTACAAATGTCCAATAAATCCATCCATGCTTTAGCCTTTCTAGGTACTGGTAGATGTATTTCTTGCCTTCTGTTCCCATTGCGTCCATGCAAAAAGCATGTACTTTTTTTTTCTGCTCTGTGAACATTCAGAATGACTAAGAGCATGGTTTCAAGCCTCACGGTGCTTTATTGAGGCTAAATAAAGAACATGCCAGGAGATACAAAACAAAATGGCTGTTGTACCCTTTCCCAAAATCCCCTCTCCACACTCCATGGGATAGTTTTTCCACTGTTGCATAGGAATGAATCCTGGTGCATTAGCGCGTATAATTATGTAATATAGCTTCACAGGTGTGTAAGAACAATACTGGAATATGTGCAGTTACAGAGATGTGGTTATCTTTTAGGGATTCCGGTGCCTGGGTTAGCTAACCCAAATGCTTCATACAGCTACCTGTCTCCTGGATTAATTAGAGAATGACGATGAATAATGAAGGAGTGGGAAAGGATGAAAACGGTAGATGGAAGGACTGGGACAATACAAGTACTGTAAGGATTTGGGAATATGATGAGTAATAGACTAAGGGAGAGTGAGAATTAGTATGGAAGAGGGAGTTACTGTGTAATGAAGATAAAATTATGAGTGGTGAAGAAAATGGGGATTTAAGAGACACTATATGTTCATGTGAGAGCAATAGCTGTATACCAAGGCACAGTGGCATCTTTTGAATGTTACAATAACACCTGTAGATATTATTATAGATACTCTTAAGAAAAATATCTGTAAACTTTTTCATATTTATATTGAATTTTATGCTTCTGGCTGTCCCCTGAATTTGCAGGACTAATGTTAAATCGTACTTCAGGTCCTTCTGAGATCACTGTTCTGTTGGTGGCCTTTGACCCTGAAGTTAGTCAATGAGTAAATCACCCCATGGCACCAGGACCAAAGAAATGCCTCAGAGGAGCCGATGCTAATGTTTCCTGAAGCATTTGACAATTTTGTTGACCAAACATAAACCTGCGGTCCAACCAGAATCCTGAATATTAGGGCTGCACAATGGGCTGAGGTGACTTAACAAACATCTGTTCATGGACAATAGGCAGTAATAGATGTTATACTTCCACTCATTGCCTGCATCTCTATGGGCAATGACTGTTAGGCATCTAAGACATCCTTTGACGACCCCTCCTTAAGACTGCATCTGGAGCTGGGTAGATGCCAGCCTCTGCGAGCTGCATGCTCTCCATCGTGTCACTGCCTACCCTTATTTTGCACTTCTGCAGATGGTTGGTCCTTCTTGTCCTCTCCGTCCTCAGCTCCTGCAAAGCCCTGTGATGCAACCATCCCTTCTTCTGAGGTAAGGAGCTGTGAGAAGGGTATAGATGAAAAGGATATACATGCAACTGTATCTTCTTCTCATTTTAAATAATTTTAAGTTTAGGTGTTTATTTCCTCCCCTTTTAATGTAGCTTTAGTTCAACCATCTTACTCTATCGCAGCTAAATATAATAATTTAATTCTTTTCAGCATCACCTGGGCAGGTGGGCTAGCTGTGTGCAGACTTTCAAAAGCATTCTCTCGTTAGTGAGAAAAGTCACTGGGTAAATTCAAGTGGATGGCTGTTCATATGTATATATTGAAGGCCACAGTGACTCCACCCTTCATTGTGGGACCGTGCTTAAAATACTATACCAAAATAAACATATGTATGGATGTATGTATACACCAATAAAAAATGGTAGTGATGCCAGAAGCATTCAGCTTGCCGTAGTCTACTGTGGAATATTTGGCCAAGATTTTAGATTTCTCAGTAGCTTTGTGTCAGTGAGACTAAAGGTTCTTGGTGACATCAGTGTGCACATAGATGAATATCCTTTGTCAGGTCAGCAACTTGTGAGAATGTATAACTGTTGTAAGCTGTGTTGAACATACTGGTTCTAGAGGAGGATGATAGGACCTTTCATAAGAGGAAATTCTTCTGAATTGCTTAACTCCCATTTTAGATGGCTTCAGACATTGAACTAAAAATATTCTGATGGTGATTTTCACTAGATGTTGCGAATAACAAGTTGTCTGTATGTTGTCAGTTCACCTGACTTGAATTGAGGAGTGCTCTGTTGCTTGGAAGGTATTCTTGACTAGCCCACAGCCCTCAGTAAGTGTAGAGTAGACAACTTTTTGCCTAATTCTATGGCTATTCCTTGCCTGCTCTTCTTTCCTCCTACTCAATGTGGTAGGGAAACCACTGAGAAGTTTAGAAGTGAGATACTGAACTAGATGTTGTCACTGTGCTGACAGCACACAACTTGGCATTTTCCATGTCTCCTTTTCAATGATTCACGTTGCTTCAGTAGAAAAGGTAATTCAATGTCTGCCAGAGATGGAGGCTTGGACAAGAGCTAACATTTGCAGTAGGAGAGTGAAGAAAAAGGAGAAAAAATGGTTCTGTGTCAGCATCTTTGATTAATGAGTTTGACAACCATTTGTGACACATATTTTAGACGTGCAGTCTAGTTGTGCACATAGATACGTATGTATCGGTAGCAAATAAAGATGTGTTTTCAACTACATTTAGGCAAATTCTATCACCTTTTGTCAGCAAACCCTTCTCCAGTTGTGCACATCACTGCTGTATCTGTTACATTTTTGCAGTACAGTCTGCAGTCAGCAGAAGCTGGTCCAGATTCTTTCATGAACAGAGATTCATCTTAACCGAGTATCATATGTGTGTTCAAGAGCTGTGCCAAATTGTAGCATGCAACTTAAAATATTGAACTACAGCAAAACAAATGTCACGTTCCACAAGCTTTCAGATACTACAAGTCACTTTCGTGCCCTTTACATATGGTGTTTATTAGCAGAGTAAATTTGAAAAAAATTGAATCTAGATCTTACTGGGTTTTCAGAACAAAATAAATCCACACTTTTTTATCTCATAATTTTATCTGAAAATAGCAAAGTATAGGAACAATTATAAATATGAATGTACTGAGGGAATGAAAATACAGATATAACAATATAATGAGCAAATGCTGTTTTGAAGGATCCAACAAATATTAATTGAAAATTAAAAATTCAGAAATCACAGAAAACTTCCATGTTGAAAGGACAGGTATCTTTTTATTAAATGCTATAATATGCCTTAATTAAATTTAAACAAATGTCATTTAGTCAAACATATTGTTAATTGTGTTGCTTTAAGAGACTCCTTGAAATTCTATGGCAAATAATATCTTTTAAACATAGGCTTAAAATTTTGCTTTTTAGTATGTTATGCATGTCTTCCAAGATGATGAGAGAGCCGGTTGTTTCAGTGGACGAAAGCAAAACACTGACAGGGAGTTCTTGTTACAGTAGGATTGAATTTGACCAATCTATTTTACAGTGTGAAGTATGACTGTAGGAATAGACTCTGCTTATTCAGTGGATCTGCTCCTTGTATATCATCCATGTCATGTCTACTCTATTGATTAACAAGGTAAGTCTGATATTAACAACAAAGTCTGATATAATCCTTATTCGTTAAACCTGAAGGAAAAAAGTATCCGTGAGAGATTGTGGTATATTTTCCCCAATTTTGTTTTTGGCATCAACAGAGCTGTTAAATGAGTTTAATTTGTAAAAGCTGCTTGCTTCTTCAGGACATACACCAACAGCATAGTTTCATATATTTCAGCAATCACAAGCCATTACCTTAAGATTAAAAGTACCCTCAAACTTTTATGCAAACAATACATTTGCTATCTTCATCCTTTTATTTAGGAAAATTTAACTACGTATATTTCAAGTGATGATTTTTCTTAAATGAAAGAAAGCACATTAGTAAAGTTAGAGACTTGCACAACAATGTGTTATAACTGTTAATCTTAACTGGGAAATTAAAAATTGAAGCTAATAATTATGAATTGTTAGCATTACACATGTGTGCATGTGAAAAGAGATATCAAGCAGCTTTGAAAATGAATGACTTGTTGCAGCTTCAGTTAGTTGTTTGGTCATTTTCACAATGAAAAAAAATCTGACAATAGTGTTAAGTTCAATAAGTAGACTACGATCACTCAGAATTATTAAAATGAAAAAAGCTATAGACATTAGACAGCAAAGAAATCTGGCATCTTTCTTTTTGTCATGGAATGATACACTAAAAATTAAAAATGCCCTAAATAATTTGGCTGATGTGCCAAATAATTTGAAATACCTATCGTTATGATTTAAATGGAAAAAATACAAGACAAATGCAGAGATAAAAATAGATTTTTTGTGAAGAGAAAAAAATAAAAATATCTCATCCTTCTCTAAGAAATTATTTTAGTCCTTAACACACATAACAGTTATGACTGTTAGATACACCTGTAAAAAACGTTTTGTAGAATTACACATTAATTCAGCTTAGTCATGTTCCTTTTGGAGCAATGGTAAAGCTATTTTTGACCTTGGCTGCACTATTTCCCTACATGAGCAAACAATATTATATTCTATATTTTCAGCTCTGATCAGATGCTAATTATCCAAAAATATCCTGGTCTCTTTTTTTTTTTTTTTTTTTAAAAAGAAAAAACAAAAAACCCCCATGAATTAAAATTAGCAAATCTTGCTCCACCTTGTAAGGTAAGAGTTGTTCAATGAAAAAATTGTCAAGAAAAGTCTCAAATTATACTTCCTCTACTTATCCTCAGAATATTTTCTAATGTTATTTTATTTTATTCCATCATCTTCTCTCCTTCCAGGTGCATCACACTTTCTAGGTTTTTCCCTCAAAAGACTTTTCAGCCCTATAATTAGCCCAGGCATAATGAACATGGTAATACTGTTTATTAGCCCAGGCATAATGAACATGGTAATACTGTTTCTGGTACACAAACTAAGCTTAGTAACAGCTACTTTAGGTATTGCAGCATCACGCTGCATCATAGTACCCTGCGGACACACTTGCAAAGTGCACTTTTTTCCAAAAGTGCTGAGCACCAGTAACCTGCAAGGTGCTAAGCACCCTGCTCCTGATTGCTCGTGTTGGGGTGTAAATACACTCAATGCCTCCCTGTGTATCCAAATAAGAATAAACCAGAAATCTCAGCACAACAATTTGACCACAGCATCTTTGTTATTATGAAGTTCAGAAATGTACTTAGAATATTTATCATACAGCTGTATTTGCACACTGATATGATCAGCATATCTTATTGTGTCTTTCACTCTTGGAGACTGAAAATGGTATTTTGATGTAATGTTGAAATGAAAAATATACAAATGTATTTTCGCAATGCATGTATGCATATGTTATTGATAAAATTATATTGATGACAAGAAATCTGCCGTGATAATTGTGGTTAGAAAGCAGAATTTTGCTGTAGAGACTGCCTTATTTTTCTCTGATGAATGCAGCACAGAAAATTATCCATACCTTTTATTTTTACAAAATTATTTCAGCTTTGGTCAGTTAAACCAGTCAGCTTCCTCCAATAAGTTTTTCTGGTGAGCAGACAAGCAATATTAACAGCTTAAAAGTAATCTGAACTTAAACTCTTGCATTTGTATAGGAGCAACGGAGTATATTTGGGTTTTGAAATGTACCTATGCCATTGTGGCAGCTGCTAAAAGGTTTACTTCTTATCACAGTAAGATAGAAGCTTTTTAGGACCTCTGAACTGAGAACTTCAGATTCAAACTTTTGTGAATAAGAAGCATAAGCAATATGAAATAATGACAATATGTACAAATGATCGATTTTTTCACAATTTGTAAACCATTTTAAGATACTGCTTTTCCAAAAAAAGTTGCACTGCTTTATTTTTTTCCACAGCCCAGTATCTAAGCAAAGTATTTAGTATAACATTGACTGTTCTCAATAGCTTTTTCTGGGCAGTAACCGTGGGACAGATTTATCAATAGAAGAAGTTTAGTAGACTTTTGACACCTTATGGTATCTAGCAACTTGATCCAACAAATGCAAGACTGAAGATAATAACAAATTCCTTGTGGAATGTAGAAGAGGGTGTAGTCAAACTGATATTGACAATATGAAGTGAATTACAGCCCAAGTCCTTATGCTCTATCAAACTGAGGAATCAACTTTCATAGACAACAGAAGAGAAGAATGTTGTAGATGTAATCACAATAATAAGGAGAACTAGACAGAACAATGGGAGAAACGTGATGCTATTTAACTATACTTTCAAAAGATACAAAGATGTTCAGATAGTTCATCTTTAGTATCTTTGTCTTTATTCTGAGTTAGAAGATCGTGGTTAGTGTGAGATGTGATTTCTCCTATTTCTTCCCATATGTTCCTAGACCAAAAATAATTTCCCCTCTTCATATGGATTTCTCCAAATAAGGAATGAAGAAACTGTAAATTAACTTCTCATTACTACAGAACAAATGCATACTTCCAGTATGCTGATTTGGGGGGAGAGGAAGAATGAGGAGACAGCTCTTTGGAAAACTCTGTTGAAATCTGTCTTCTAGAAATTTCCCGCTTAATTACAGATTTTTGTTTTGAAAAACCAGCATTTAATTATTTGTCTTTATACATGTGAAAGAAAAAAAAAAACTACAAAAAACCCCCAAAACAAATACCAAAAAACCCTGCCCAAAACTTCCAACCTCAGCAGAAGCTCAATAAATTAGTTAAACTGGAATTGTGTTTGGTTTTATTACAATTGTAAATCCTTGGTTCTGATTATAATGTGGTAAAACAATGAGACAGGATGATCCTATCAAAAATCCCACACAATGGGATAACATAACTGAAACAGCCGAGGTGACCAGATAGGAAACCAAGATGAGAATGAGGCCAGAACTGAGCTACGGAGTCTGTTGTAAAGAGATCGACAACAGAAAGCTAAAGTTTCCTTGGCATGTGCTGTTATCCGGACCTGTGGATCTCAATAAATGATCTTTGGGAATGGCAGATTCTACCTTCTCTTTCTGTTTTGATGATTTCTTCAGCACCACTTGTACTTTAATGTACAGGAAATACAACATCTGTTACAAGATGTAACAACATCTGTTGCCAACTATTGAAGGCAAATAGAATGGGGTAGATGCATCAAATGGTCCAGAATGATAGCATTTATGGGTCTCCGACACAAATATATACAAATAAAATCAACACCAAACATAAGACACATACACACACTGAAACATTAACCTCTACTGTTCTTCTCTGAAAAAAAGATGATACATGGATGGAATATTTTCAGATGGCCATGCTGTAGCTTTATGGAAACCAAATTCCAAAGCGTAGTCTATTCAGGAAATTATGTATGTGCATATGCACGTATACGTTTAGATTTAAAGACACAAGACATCATGAGAGGATTGGCTTTAAGAAAGTACTAATGGTGGGGGTTTTCCTTTCACATATATAAATTGCTATAAATTTCTGTAAATGAAGTTTATATTCAAATAGTAAATATATTTTTGTCTTGTTAATTCAAATGTTTTGACCTTTACAAACAGCCTATTTTTATGACATTCTGCTTTGATATTCTCCTTGAGTTCAAAAACAGCATCTGCTTCCCCATTGTTTTATAACAAATCTTCTGCAGAACAAATAAGTGCTACATTCATTGCAAGCATGGAGGTTAAAAACAAGTTCCTGACCTTAAAAGTCAGTAAATAGAATTATCTATTATAGTCCGTTTATTTTTGTCATCTTTCCTTACATCACCAAAAATCATCTACTGTCTCAACACCTTTAGCCCTTTTTGTTGATGCTGCTACTTTTCCTGGTATCTTCATCTTGTTTATTTTGAAATCCTTGAATTTTTTAGTATTAACAAATCTATACTTTTCAAGGTTTTCAACAGTAAATTTTCCAATATGTATTTTAATTTCCCATATGTAAGGTTTGCTGTCCTTGTTCCTGCATCTACTTTTACATAATCATCTCTGGTTTACCTACTTCCTTGAAATGTACGGAAGATGTGTATGAACTTACTTATGGCTTTTCTCTGAATTCACTGTGTTCTCAGTCCATGGTTTTGAGAATTAACTGTTCTCCAATTACAAACTGCTGCTAAATAAAGCTGAATTTGAAATTTGTACAGTGTGCTGTCTCATTGTTTTATTCCATGGCTTCCCAAATACAGACAATTTTTGTGGGAGGTTTTTTTAGGTGCCTTTTCAATCATATGATAGTTCAATTTTCATGTTTTAAAGTTCTCATCTTCCTGGATGCAGAATAAAACTTGAAGCCCTATATGCTGTAAAACTGAATGTAAACAAGAAAATAACATTACTTCTTACTACTTTGCATCAATGTTTTGGTTTAGTTTGGTGGGGCTGTATTTTGATTTCTTAACAATTTGGGCTTTCAGTATGATTTCAGGTTTTGACTGATGTTTCATCTTTGTGAGTTTAGTCTTTTATTTGGTATTGATGTCTCACCTCTTATAAATTATGATTTAATTGATAGATATATATGCATATCTAGCTTGGTAACAGATGAAAACTTATAAACCCTGAAAATGGAAAAATAGGAGAAGACTGCTGCTTATGATACTGGAGGCTGCCATTAAGGACTGAGCTTCCCAGACATGCTGGACAGCCTGCTTGAATATTCTGTCGTTATACATACCTAGCTTGAAATGGATAGAGAATCAAAAAATAACTCTCAAGCACATTGTATGCCATCATATACTGGATGCTACATATAAATACATATAAAATGAAATGCAAATAGCAAGATTGACATCTTCAGCTAGGAAAAGCTGAGAAACTGAAGGCATAATTTAGATGTCCAAATGCTGATCTAATATGAAAATGTGTGCAATTCTTTCAGTTGCTGTTGGATGACTCCAGGAATGTTTAGAAACCATCTCCTTTTTGTATGAATAAAATAGAACATATGGTTTATGCATCAATATTAACAATACCTGAGCATCCGCAAGCTGAAATAGAGGGGAATTTCTGTTTTTATTTCACACATGTAACTTTCTATTTCTTTATTTATGGCGGGGGGGGCATGTGCTATTAACCAACATTAATCAGAAAACAATTACCACTATTGCCAAAGAAGATCTAGTAAATGCTTTGCTGTACCCTGAGAATATGGAGTTTATTTATTCATAGTTATAGCTACAGAATGTAAAGGCCACATACAAGTGAAATGAGGTGAAAGAATCCATGTGGATGACAGAAGAAAAATGCCTTCAAAGCATATACATATATTTCTGCATTTTTTAAAAAGAGAATAGAAACCTGACCATTTTACTTGTTCTGGACTTTTTCTCATTTTCAAGCAGTAGCTCAACTAGAAGCTAAATAGGTGATTGCACATCTGGTCTGTTTTTATAGATGCTTGACACTGATTGTGATTTAATGATCATGAATTTTCTTTCTTTGATTTGAAATATAAGTTTAGATATGCAAGCACGAGTCCACATTTACCTTATCCAATGCAATGTGATCATTATTAAAGTACTTGGTAAAAACTGTTGGCAAATCAGATTCTAGTTCATATTTAGCATTTTGTGGAATGGCACTTTCAAAGCATGTTTTGTCTTCTCTTGACATTTGTTCAACAGAAACTGAAAATAAGAGTGCCAGAGTCATCTCTACTTGTGGATAAATAAGCAGACAAATGAAATAAATTAACGCTTAAAGCTTCAGAATATGTGGGACTGCACAGCTTCAGTACACCAGGACTTAGTATTTCCAGGCTACAGCAAGGCTCAAATTCTGGAGGGCTCTTAATAATGACTACTTTCCCACAGTGTTAGTGTGGATAGTGTTGAGTTGATTATAAGTATCCATATCATGAATTATGTTAATGTTAGCTTTTGGCATTTTACATTTTACTTGGGTACAAAAGACAATGTGGGGCCTGTCAGGGCCAAGCTTCACAGAAAGGAACCTGGAGTCCAACATAAAGATCCTATCTTTATTGGCTTGGAACAACAGGTAATAAAATAGAGTTCTTGCAAGCACCATCAGAGATAAAGGTGAAGTCTAAAAATACATCTTCATTTTGCTGTCAGATGTGCTCCTGTAGCTGAAATGCTGAAGTCTGAAAACGCTGAACTTCAGGGGAAACCATTTAGTCACCTACCTTGTCTACCACCACTTAAGACTCATAAATAAAGTGTCTCCGCAGCTACATTGCAGAAGAATACTTACATGGATGGCATTACATTTAACAGAAATCATTGCAAGCATGATTTCTATCATTCAGTATGGTTGCTGGTTCCTGCCTGTTGCTATTGCTACGTTATTATACCACTAGTCAGCGGTGAGAGACTAGACAGAGTGAGAGATTTGTGTTAAGTCTAATAAGAATCTAATCCTCAGCTTTCTGGAAAGAAAAAGAAAAAAGAATAAAAAAGAAAAGAACTGTCATGTAAGTGAACAGTGCTGGTATGACATACCTCCACATCTGTTGTCAAAATGTCGCCTCAGTGTACAAGAGTTTAGCTCATTCATAGGAGCACAGGTCCTTCTGATTGACACCAAGGGAGCCTAGCTTAGTACATTTAATACCGTTTCATACATTTAATAGTTAGATATGACGACATTAAGTTTTGCCACGTAAAGTTACTTTTTTGATGTGGATCTTGAATACTCAATGAATTTTATACTGCCCATTTTTTATCCTGCTGCACAAACTGGGAAGTACTATAGTATGGTTTTTACAGAATTATTCTTTTTGTTGCCATTAATACATACCAAATTTTTGGTAAATTCCAGTATTTTTTGTCTTGATCTTTCGCCACCCTATGCAGAATTCATCTTAAGTTTTCTCCAGAATCTATAGGGTTTATCTCTACCTCCTAATATTCTTGTGAAGTTAATTTGCTGTATACATGCCAGATTTGTGGGTTTTTAATAAAGACTATCTACTCATGTTCATACTGCAAAATAGATGAGAAAAACCCAAATGAAAAAAAAACCCAACCACCTGTTAAATGTTTCCTGCACCAAAATATAACAAAAGAGTTAATGTGAAACCCAATCCATTTCCTCATCAGTCACTAAGTGAGAAATAATTCTAGTGTTTAGTTACTATCAGGTGGTCAGCCAATATAAGTCAAGACCTTTGCTGGCCACAGGTGAAGTCAGCTCCAACACTGTTGCTGGGATTCACCTTATTAAATACATCTATGTAAACTGTAGGTGTCTACACTTGCTCTAGACATCTAGGTTGCCTTTTTACACGGTAGAGAAGAACAGTTTCTTCTAGAGTTAACTTTTTACATGCTAAAGTCCATAAAAAAATTCTAAAAGTGCCTTTTCCTTTCTTCTACGTATAAAGGAAGTCTACTCTGACTAGCTCAAGTTTAGGTATTGCAGATACCTAAAACTACATGAGTTTTATTTACTCCATACTGGCAAGATGTTTCGTTCTGTTTTCCACTCAAAATAGCATGTGTTTATATATCTGCATATCACCAACCAAGATCTAATCTAAAAAAAGTAGCTTTCAGCCCTGCAAGCCACAAGTACCTTTGAGCACACTTTGTTCCCAAAAGGTTAACACTGTGTGTAGGCATTCACAATAACTGATACATCATGGATCTTCAAACTCCTTCCAGACACCTGTTGAACAACACTCTTTTATGCCTTGGCATATAATATACTATATTTGATCTGAACTCTGGCTAAATATGATACAGCTTCCAAGTTCCTTAGTGTCTACATTTCCATTTCACTCAATCTTTCTTCAGGTTTTGTGTCTCTAGAGTTTGAAACAACAGGACTACTAGTTTGAAGCAACAGGATCATTGCTGCTACATCAGTGTACTTAATGTCTGCATATAAAAGAATTTTGAAGAGCTTCAAATTGAAGTGAGAAAACCGTACAACTTTAAAAATTTGAAAAGGAATATTGAATCATGTCCAAGTATACCACCGCATATTCAGTCTAGGACTATACAGACAGGATGCTTCTGTAGAAAGAATATAAAGAGGCTCAAGGTACGTTACCAGAAAGGAGTAGAGGCAGAAATAATGACCTTCTGGTGCCCTACCATTATTAGTTTTATGATCAGTTGCGGAGAACATCGAGGTGAGCAGATCACTCCAGTTAAAGCAAGGACATATGTAGCTTTGTAACTTGAATGATTGTGAAGATGTGGTATGACATGACTTGTTAGAAATTGTTCAGACTGAAAAAAATGGCAGGGGCTTGGAACCTCATTCTCATAAAAAGAAGGTATTTTCTTTAAAATTATTGTGGACAGTATTATGAAAAATTTGACATGTTACTAACTTGCAATCTTAACATTAGATGGGGGTAGCTGTGGTACTGAGAAGCTTGTCCTTTCTCCTCCACTTCTACTTCCTTTAATTTCTTTCAGCTATGCTGTTCAGTCTAGAGAAAGAAAAATGTAGTTCAAGATCATTTTGAAACTAAAGAGAAAAACAGTGCTTTAATGGAAAGAACAACAATATTTATATAGAACAACAATAATATATAAATATTTAAAAGTATATGGCTATGTCCTTAGCAAACAATAAATTACAAGAAAAGTGTGATTAAATACACTCAGTATTATCTCAAGCTCCTTGAATCATGTAACAGCCTCTTGCCAGCGTAGCAGTTGCTCTATCATTATTCTCACTCTAGCCGGTTTCGGGACAGTGATAAAATACGCTTTCTTAACTCAGTAAGAGATCCATGAGTTCTGAAATTATTTGATAAAGCAAGCTTCCTTTTGCTGTCACTCTAACTTGAAATCCCTTCCTGTTACTTTTTTCCCAAGACTCATAGAAGATGTCTGGAATAATTAGCCTTTCCTCCACTGGTTCCTGAAGGAGAACATTGTTTTAAGGTTGCAGATGCAACTAGAATTATAAGCTAGTTCTCTTTATAGGCAGTGATGCATGGTCTTTCAAATGGATGACTCCTGTCTTCTAAGACAGCCAGGATAACTGGCATGCAGCACCCTTAGATGTTGCTGTTTCTCTACACTGACAAGCCTGGATGACTAGTATAGGCCAGCTGCAGATTTAGACTGCTACAGTTGGACCGTGTTAATTCCATTCTCAGGAATTAGACTCCCATTTGTTACACTTTCCAAACCCTTTTCCCTCCAGAAATATTTTGATTAGATAGAAAACAAAACCAAATTTCATGTGTCTTCGTATTGTATTTCTGGAGAATGACAACAAAACTTTTTTGTTCTAAAGTATCTACCATTGGTATGACTGGGCCACTGGGGACTGGTTTGACATTGTGAGGAACATCAAGCCAAGGTTTGGCCACTGGATAATCACTCCAGCGATTGCATAATGAATCTGAAGCACAGCAACAAAAGAGGATGGATGACTTGACAGTGCTGCCAGCAGTCAGACATGCCAATGAGATAGAAGGAGACATGAAGGAAAGAATGAAATGAAGAGTGGAAGGCAAAGAGATTGAGGAGAATCACAAAAAGACCATAAAATGCTGCTTCCAGAAGATCTCTAACATGATTATGAAATGAATGGGTAAGACGTTTTTTTTTTTCACAGGACGTGCTTAAAAAGAGTGTACAGATAGAAAAGGGAAACCTCAGTAATACAAACATCTGTGGTTTTGTTTCTGCATAATCAGGGACTACAAAATATGCAAGCAATATTTTGGAAAGGGAGAACTAGCAAATGAGCCACAAACCAACAAACCATTAGCAACACAGACTTCATTCTATCTTTATTCAAGGCTCTGAAATAAGAGCAGATGCAGTATAATAATGCTTATAAGAGCCCCTAGTTACAAGGTTTTATCCTGTATCTGATGCTTACACACAACTGACAAGAGTTTAGTGCAACTGTATACTCACTTTTCTACATGAACTGAATTTAAATGGAAGTGAAGAGAAAGGAGATTTTATTTCCTTAGTAAGTAAAAAATATTAGAGTTGAATACAAAGATAGTGGACTCAATGTACCATACAACAGTCCAAATTTGCTATGCCACCTGATTATTCATCCTGATTATAGTCTCCCGGCAGCTTGCACATGTGACTTAAAATAGCATCTCTAATGTCTCTGTAGTAACAGACCATGTCAGGAAGAAATTCAGTTGGTTGGTTGTATGTAAGCGACACTTTTGTAGCCCATAATTCATAACATCCTAAATTTAGGAAGGTGATCCAGCCTCCCTAAAGATCATAAGCATCCTGATGTACTCACCATGACCCAATCAAATGAAAGACAGCAATGATGCTACAGTTCAGATGAGTCAATTAGAAATGCCATCTTGCTAGAGGGCACCTTTCACCACAATCTGCATTGACCAGAAAGCAGTTCAATTAGACAGATAATGCAGTCCAAACAGAAAATTTCCCAGCTGTCCAGTTTAAAGACCAAGTTTAAAATTGTTGTGCATCTTATTTTAAATTTGATTATAACATGGTTTTCTGCTGAAAGGCATAAAATTTTGTTTGAAAGAAATATTTCAATGATTCATATTCATTTCTTCCAGACATAAAGGACAGCATAGAATAAATCATGAAACTGAAGGTAAGAGGATTTAAAACGAATTGTTTTAGACAGAAGTTTTATGGGAAGGAACGGAAGCAAAAAAATTCTTTTCCGATCTGTTTATGTTAGGGTACTGTTGCTTGCAGCTGGTTACAACATTTTCAGACTTTGGTCTTATGAAATGGTATAAATGACACTAGCTGAAGTTGAAAGGTCTCAAAGAGTCAGTAACCTCACAGCATGATAAGCTGAGAGAAAAGCACATTTCAGGGCTTTTGTGTTTTGTGATATGTGAAACAACTATACTTATGAAGCTTTCATTTTCCTGCAATTCTTGGAAAAATTTTGCTGCTGTTTGAGTCTATTGTCACCCTGTTGGGCTCTCACTTGTAACAGTTTGCGAACACTCAGCCTAAGTGAATATATGTAGAAAACCTTCAGAATGAACCGTCCTGTGACTCTACAGGTGGAGGTGGATGATGATAACTTTTGGAAATATTTATTGTATAATGTCTGATACATTTTTGTACATTTAACATGCTTTACTATTCCAATAATTTTTCTTCTTCAATTTTTTCCATATAAATACAGTTTATAAAAATACTGGTATAAGTAAGCGAGTATGATACATGATAATTATCTGGGCAACTGTGCATGCAGTCTCATAAAAGCTGGAGGCATCCTGAAAGAACACTTATTTCTTCACAAATACCTGAAACCAGCTATCAGTAAAGAGGGAATGCCAGAAGGAAAGTCATCGTTCCCAACAAAAGGCCATAGATTCTCGACTACTCTCACTTTAATAGTTACATCTATAACACTTTTTAAAGTTTCCAAAATGAACAAGGATATTTATTTTATCACAATAAAACAGTTGCAATACTTAGCAGGACATTACATTGCTAATGCCTTTACAGATTATTAGTAAGAAGTTTTCAGATGATCCCCTAAGAAACAAGACTCCTGTAGCAACACTCACTCTGTGGGTATGGTAATGTATATGCTACTAACTTAATTTCAGTCACTTAATTCTTAATGTCAGTCACTTTTGACAGAGAGCTGGAAGTACCAAAAATACGTAAGTTCTTATGGCTTTCACAAAAATAGGTACTTGGGAAGAGAAGACCGTATTAATCTAAACAGAAGAAAGGCCACAGCATGAACTCAGCCCATCATAAAGTCCAGGGAATGCAGAGGGGAAAGAGATGTATGATTGGAGATGTACGTACCACTGGGAAAAAACCAAAGCAAACCAGCCAGCCAGCTTTGGGAAGGGCTCTCAATTCACTGCCAGCTACAAACTTGTCAGTAAAAGAATTCAACTTACCTGACTTAGACATCATATTTCCACCTACAGCTTAGATAAGAGTTATACCTCACCAGCACTGGCCATCTGAGAGTTAGTTATTTACCTCAAACTAGTCATATAGGCTATGTTTGTAGGGCTGAATGAAACAGAGCTCTGGACAAGCCCCCAGCCCTGAGAGTGAGTAGCACTGAATAGCCATTACTAGTAGCACTGTTGGCTCTCCAGAAAACTTAGGTACTTTTTTGACAAGGACTGCTTCTACAAACATGTGAAACTGAGGTGTAAGATAACTAATAAAGATGGATGGAGTTCTGCTTCAGATTTTAATTGATTCTGGTGATCACTGAACAACTTTAATATCATTAGTTGCATCCACATCTTATACAGTGGATTTGGCTGGGAGAAAACAAGTTGTAACAATCCAAGACACTTCCGGGAACACAGTAAATAATTAAGTAGTGTGAGTAAGTAGGTATCCAGTGTTTGAGATCATTCCCTGATGATCTTTTATTTCACAGTAGGGTATCTATAGTCAGTGGAGCTAACGGACACCTCCAGAGGATGAGATGAATTATCCTAGGAAAGACTTACCTCTGCTGTTGATCATAGTTGAAATGTAAGCAATACGCTTAGACTAGACAATCAGCTTTTAAACAGTTTAAATTAGGTATGATTAATCCCATCCTGTAAGCTACTGAACTGCTCTCAGGGCACCTGAGTTCCTTGTACAGTCAATGAGAAGGGTAGGTTTTTTTTGAAGATACCATAAGGAAATCCAATTAGCTTAACTTTTCTCATTAAACTGAAGGAGGCAGAATCACCCTCTTGAGACTTTTACGTGAAACAACCCCTTACTGTTGACTATCCAGGAAACCTAAGCACTTGTTTTAGAAAGATTGGTTCAACAAACTCAGGGCATTTATGTGTAAGGTGTCTAATAAAGGTGAACAGATTTCTCTTTCAGATTTCATTAGTTCTGGTGTTCAGTGAGGAACCTTAACATCGTTAGAACTATTAAAGTTTAATATGTAGTATTAAAATTCATGTTTATACTGTCATTTTTTACCATCTGTTACCACAATGGCAGAAGATCAAAAAATGACAAAAGGCGTGCAGGAAGAGGCAAAACATTCTAAAACATCCAATTTTTCACCCATATTATTAACATAATTTGTATTATTAACATTAATGACTTGTCTAAATTGAGGAACCTAGGAACATTTCCCAGATAGTGGATCCAGGTGTATAATCCAGCTCCTTCCTAATTGGATGACAGCAGTTATAGGCCTTTGGATAAGTAGAGAAGAAACTGTGCTATATTCAATAAGGCCCCTTGCTTGGCACACCTTCTTCATAATGTAGGCTGTGGAGATTTAAACAAAAGTTTAAGAATGTCAGGCTGGGGGTGTGTGTGTATATACACACAGCTACAGCTACAGCTACATATCACATACATAGATATATATAAAAATACTTATTTCGGTACATGCATACAACATTATAGGAGTTTTGAAAACATCTTAACTAGAAGGTCATTTAAGCTAGAAGCAACGTGCAAATAAATAATACAGAAGGAATCACACAACCTCCCTGAAAGTAGGATGAGGTCTACTTGATGAATTTGCTCTGAACAGCAGGATAAGTCAGGGTGAGAATAATAGCAGATGGGGAAAAAAAAGAAAGAGAGGATACATTTGTACCAAAGGGAAACAAAATTGCTCAAGGCTGCAGCACTGTGGAGGCTTGGGAGAAATGGTAGTATTTTCCCGTCCCGGGGGAAGCTTGAAACTGATTCCAAAAAGGCAATACTCTAGGATGGGCTGTAGCTGAATTGTTTCCTTAGTTTTTATGGCTAACACACACATTAGGAAATCCTTATGGCCAACCATGAGCAGACTTCAAGGAGTTATTTCAAGGTTTAGTTTAAATTTGCCTTTTTTTTTTTTTTTATTAATGGCTTTTTTAACTTTGTTTTGAATTCTATCACTGAGCAGTTTATCCTTCTCCTTTGCTAGGACTAACTTGTTTCCTCCTTTAGGCTTGTCTGCAACTTTAAGCAGAATCGCAGAAAAAAAAAGTCATAAGCACTCCTATTAAAGTGATGCTCTTTCTTTTGGTTATCCTCTGGCTACCAATCATCTAGGGCAAACCCCGAGGCTACATCTATCTGAATAAACAAAAAGGACAAGGCAATGGCAATGGCAAACACACCCATAAAGCTAAAACCGTTTCTCATTCCCACACAGGATGGCCTCTTGCTTACTGCCTAGCAGCGAACAGTCTCTGCCCAGTGGTATTTCCTACACAGCACACAGATATTGTCGGATAGAGCCTTAGTTAACAAGGACCAAAAATGTAGGAGCTTATATGCTAGCAAATCACATTGTACAGGAGTTTGTATGCCTGTAGCACTTGAGCAAGTGCTATAAGCCCTCACCCTGTTTATTAGTACAGACATAGCAGCAAGGTCCAGACATGATTCAGGGGATAGCATTTTAACAATTCTAGTTCCTTAATCTCCGTAAATTATTACAGCATTTGTATCTATTGTGTAATAGAACTCCATACTAGGAGCTAAGTAGACGTAAAAGAAAAATATCAATACAATTCACTTTCCCACAGAATATTTTAGGGTTCCTTCCAAGCCTGTTTTTTCCCTCCATCTCCTTCTTCCAAAGGCATACTAGAAAAAAATAAAGTGAAACAGCAATCTTTTACAGACAGTCACTATTTCTAATATAAAACTAAAATCAACCTCCAAAAAAGAACAGCAGTGGAGTTATGTAGAAAGTCTCACTTAAAACATACTAAAAAGTCCAGGTTTATTAATTAGCGGTATTGAGAAAAAAACACACAAATTACATTACATTATAGATAGCTATATTCTTAAGATATTCAGAATAATCAATTATTTTGGTTAACGATGTACAACATATTACTTGTCTTATCTATTGTATGTCACAAAATACCTAATATATTTTAAAGTATTCACAAGTGGCTGCATTCATCGAATTCTATACTTTAGGAAAAAAGTAATGAAATACACAGAAGAACAGAGATGCTTGGAAGCAGGTCTGCGTTTTCAACACTGTATTTTCAGTAGTGCAATATTTGGCTGGAAACCAAGAATCAAGAGTTTTAGCTCATCACAGGTTTCTAAAGAATTTGGTTCAGATGAGCTGCTACTGTCAATGCTGTTTGAAGGCTGAGATTCTAACCCGCAAAGCAGGACTTCATCTTACTCAACATTTATATAAGGTTTCAGTAATATCCGGCATCTCTCTTTTACACATTGGAAAGGAATAGCTAACAAATAATTCAACCAGAATTCAGTTTTGGTTGGCAAAGTTTTGTCTGTGATATCATATACATGATACTTTCTCTAATGAGTTCAAGCATCCTTAACAGATACATATGATATTAGGCTGTTAATTTCTCAGACAAAACTATTTACTACTGCCACTGTAAATTTCAAGCAGTCTGAAGTGGAGTAAAACCGATCCATGGAGTTTTTGGTTTCTGGACAACCGTTTGTTTAAGACAGAAATCTTAGGGTAAGTGAAGTAAGCAAAGCCAGCCAAAATGAAATGACTTTTCCAAACAGACATAGCAACAGTCTCTGCACATACTTTGTCAGTTCTATAATTTTACTTTCTAAAAATAGGAAAGCTAGTAAGTTAAAGTTTTTTGAAAGTTTCTATTGGCAATATTTTGATAAAGATGTCACTTGAAGATGACAGTGCTACTGAAAATTTTAGAGCTGCAAGGGTGGGAAATTAAAGGTTCAGCCCTGAGAAGGTATATGTATTTATCTATGAAAATATTAATAATGTATTAATCATTGTTTCAAATTGACATCTGATGGATCACTCCACATCTGCTATGACTATGTCTATAGTAGATTTCAGTCTATAATCACCCAATATTGCAGGTTTTTCCACTAGGGGAAATATTAACAGAATGGATGTATTGTAAACTAAAAACTTAAACAGCTTTTCATGCTGATTAGTGGAAGGCTGAACACGATTAGTGAGTCTCCTAAAAACTTTGAAGGGCCAGAAAAAATCATTCAAAAGATTATTGCTTATCTGAACCTTTTGTGCACGGAAGTCTGGTCTTGAGATTTTGTTGAAATAATTGTGATGTAAAATGGGTGAAAGAAGAGCAGAGAAAGACAATGCAGTCAGATATTTCAGTCATGGAAATAGCACTGAGGAGATAGCAGAAAAGGGAATAATGACATAGAAAAGGGAATAGAACAGAATATTTCAGTTGGGAGGGACCTACAATGATCTAGTCCAACTGCCTCTGAGAGTTTCCCTAGTCATCAGGCCGATGGATATTTAATTTGTAAAGTTAGATTTACTTTACTGAAGATTTCTCTCTTCCCTCCTTACTGCTGTAGAAACATGGAAATAGATCTATATGATCTGTTTAAAATTAGTTGTGTTAGAAAGTCATGTGATACTAACCACTGCTTTTTTTTATAAGTCAATGAGCATTTTACTAGGGTTTGTTTTGTTTTGTTTTGGTTTGGTTTTTTTGTTTTGGTGAAGTAGATGCCTTAATACAACTCCACATTTACACAAACCCAAATCTCCCGTTACATTTTTAATTTTCAGGTTTCTTTTTCTACAAGGAATTGTATTTCATTGATGTACAAGTTGATGCTGACTGTTCACAAAAGCTCTCATAAATATATATAACCCTTCTTTACCTTAACAGTCTGTGATAGCTTTGCTCGTACTTTCTATCTTTGCCTACAGGATAAAGTTATGAGGTAAAATTCTGTAAACGGATAAGTCTATCAGTTATGCTGATCAGCTATACCTTAAAACTACACACTGAGAGTGCTGTATTGTTTTTATATGTATGCTTTTGAGGTAGTGACATCTTCCAAGCACAGAGAAGCCCCAGGTAAATGCAGCTTTCAAACATGCTCTTGTTACACTATGTCCTTCCCAAACTCAGTATTTAGTACAACACACACTCAAATGCTAGTTCATATAGCACAGTTCCACTTACATACACAGATCTTCCTGTTCAGCTATTTCTGTATGAATTTTGGGTTTCATGCATGCATTCATTCTCTTGAAGTGATGAAGTTTTCCATTTGATGCCTACAGTCATCCATAGAAATGACTTTACAGTATCTGTAAATATTTCAGAACAACTGTTGAAAATCACGGAAGGAAAAAAATCCAAGAAGCCAAATAAAAAAAGAAAGTCTAACATTCAGTAATCCAAGGTACTGTAGATAAAATTAATGCTGGTGTATTTTCACAGTAATTTAGGCTCCGATAGACTTAACTCAAATGATGGTGTAACTGTTACGCATTAAAATACAGAATCCAATAAATCTAGCTTTCTAGAAAAGCAGGCAAAATCTACTCTACTGATTATATTTAAATGCAAGGCAAAGCTCTAAAGTACAGCTGGATGATAAAGGGCAGGATGTGTGTCAGTCATTTTTTTTTGCAATCAGTGGACAGAAACAGGTGATTCTTTAGTGTAATTTATCACACATTAATGAAGAAACCTAAGATGGCCAGATTAATTGTGCCCCAAAAGTTCTTCTCTCCTTTGATTACAAAGACAGCCTAGGGCATCCTAGGCTGATAAATGATAAAATGATAAAAAATCATTTACACAATTGATGCCTAAAGTCTTCTGAGAGGAATTTCACCCTAAAAATCACTATAGAATGAAGCTTTATCAGTTGTGTATACCTGAAAGTTTTAAGTGTAAAAAATTTGAAACCTTTATGAAGGTTTCAAATGAAAGCTGAATTTATTAATTCAGAGATTGATTTAACATGCAAGGTAACCAATTCATGGAAAGAATAGTTTGTCTTCCAGTTTTAATTAAAAAAAAATAATAATGTGAGCTCGTACTATTTTCCAGCTGTTTTCAAAGCAATGCATATAATGTATGGAGTATAATCATGCTCTCTATGCAGCTGGGATGAAGTGGGGGTATTAGCTTTGTTTTATTTACACAGTTAACACCGAAATGTTAAATTTAGCTGAAATAATTTCTCCAAATATGTCTTTTTCTAAAATTCCTTTCTTAATTACCACTTGGTCCACATAATTAATAAGGACTGTTCAGTTAATTTTCATTAGCACGACTTTCCTGTCTTAATACATAATATAGTCTGTAAAATTATTTCTACCATTTAAAAATTATTTATATTCTGTTTATATTCAGAAGAGATCCAACATTATACTTCTCATTAAACCTAATTTCTTCCATCTTTATATGTATATATTGTCTTTCAATAAACCCATAAGGTGGTATTTGTTTCAGTAATTTCTTAAACTTTAAACATAAGACCTTCGGCACATTCTGAAATATGAAGAATAACCCTTTGATTACCAGGAAGCTGTTCCAAGTTTAATGTATGACTGGATGTTGCAATTATTAAGTAACCACTGGAAAACTTCTAAAATCAAACCACTCTGTTTATAGACTTGCCTCAAAACCACACTTTCATGTAAGAAAAGTAGAATCCAACACTATCAATAGCAAAAATTACCATTTGGTGTAACTGGGAAAGTCATCTCTGTCCAAATGTCATTAAAAGCACCCATTTAAGGCTTCTTACAGGTCAGCTGTGTTTAATTCCAGAAGCGCTCCACTCTATTCTCCATTATAAAAGTTATGTGTTAACTTGATCATTCGTGTGTTGGCATTTCCTTACCATTTTGAAAAGCTGAAAAAACCCAACTATGTAAACCATTAAACCTTATTTAAATTTGGTTTAATTAATTAATTAATTTGGTTTTGGATGCTTGTGGAAATCTTTAACAGG
The DNA here is from genome assembly GCA_035590275.1 of Ibycter americanus. Classification (NCBI taxonomy): domain Eukaryota; kingdom Metazoa; phylum Chordata; class Aves; order Falconiformes; family Falconidae; genus Ibycter; species Ibycter americanus. The sequence continues at coordinate 53,195,119 of JAVJGI010000014.1, read as the reverse complement.
TACATCTGCAGTATCAAATAGCATACCTCCCCAGTTCACTCCTGAGTTCTTATCTCCTTATCATTCACACAATGTAAATGTTGGCCATTTTCTTCTGAAACAAAGCCAGATACAGTTTTGGGGATAGTTCACTCTACTGGCAGTTCTGATGTTTTTTAGGTGTAACACTATATGGCTGTTAGCAGAAAACTTTGTAGTCTACTTGTGCATGCATGTAAATACATATCCACACGAGGTTTGATAAAACAAATCTTTACAAAGCACAAGCGGTACTGGTTATTCATTATCAAAACACTAACAAAATGAGAACATTCAGTTGTTTTACGTGGAAAACATAAAAAATGACCTTTATCCTGTAAAAAGCTTGATAACTTTTTCCTGTGCTCCCTTTTTCTTGTTTAGCTTAAGCTGCCGTATGCCTGTCTCTGTGACGTTAGAAACAGCTGGTGAAATCCCCGTGGAGGACAGTACACACCTGCTCTGGTGTTTGCATCTCATTACCGTGTGTTGCTGTGCCAGGCTTGTTGCTGGCACGTGCACTTAGCACAAGGTGGAAGTGAGATTGATAAAGTTTTTACCAAGGCTTCTATAAAGGTTTGAGGTAGATGACCCCACCATCTGCCAAAGAAGAACCACTCCTTGGCTCACTGCAGAGGCTGTGTGCCTGGGACCACAACCCTTCCACCCTTTATCATTCTCTGATGCTACTCTGTACTTTCAGATATTCCCATATATCTCCATTTATGTTGGCAGCATGAAAGGTTTTGTCTTTCCTCAAAAATGCTTAACACCACTAATAGTGCTTGAATAAAACCTGCATGCATTTTTTTGTGCTTCGATACAGGCTGTAGAACAGTATTAAAGTCATTAAGGCAAAGAAAAACGTCATTCAGTCACACTATTTTTTTTCTATTGCCACTTTGCTTTTAGAAAGGATTGAGAATTGGCATCATACCCATGGGTAAGGAATTCCCTTAGGCCATTCCTCACCCCTCAAAACTGTGTTAGTACATGTTTCTTAGTTATCTTACATATTGAAAAAGGAGCTTCTGTAGGTAGTATCTGCTTCCTAAGGAAAACTTGATGATCATGATTTTCTGTGGGCGACATTAACAGACTAAGCCATGGCATTCCTGATGGAAGCCAACTGAAGGCTCAGAGCACAGAGATGATGTAGAATGCAATAGTAAACATTATTTAGCATGAGATTCGATGTGAGTTAATTTTTACTTCCAGTCATTCCAATTGACACAGAGATATGAATCCTAAAAAAACTTTCAGCAGGTATTTTGATGTTGAAGAAACGAATATTGTAAGCTGTGTTAAGTCACTTATGTAAATGAGCTTTTTGAAGAACAAGAAAAAAGATATTCTGAGTTGTACATTTAATTTATAAGGTGGGTTTTTTTTTTATTAACACATTGAAATGTATGTTTAGTTCATGACTGTTGAATCATAAAGAGATAACATCAGATCAAATTTTTGTATCAAATCCATGTTACTTTAATCATGAACTCTCACACCTTTGAATCCTGCAAAAGAGCACTAAATGGCTAGAATGCAGCAAACCTGGGATGCTCTTTTCATGTATTGATCATTACTTATCAATCAGTAACGATTTGATAAAAACACCCTACTTTCTTAACTGTCAGTTAAGCACCATTTGCAAAAACGTAATGAGATTTCAGCTGCTTACCCTTTCCTTTGCTAAATATTGCAGTTGGATATCGTTCACTGTAGGTGCTAACAGTAATGCTTCAAATTTTTCCTTTTGACTGAAGCTACAATTTTTGAGAAAACTGACTCAATTTTGCTTCATAAGATGTAAAGCGTGAAAAAGTACACCTTTCAGGACTAAACTGGAATTTGCTAGATTAACTTTTTGTTGTTCAAGACTCATGTCTGCTTCTGGAGGAGGCCATTTGAATACAGTCAAGTGTGTTACCACAAATTGAATTAATTTTGTGGTTTATATGGCACCTGGATAAATTAGGCTCTGTAGTCAAGAGATAATAGTTACAGTTCTCATCAGTAGTGATGGTCCTTGATGATACTGAGGTAAAATTTCTGTGTTGTCTGGATTCAGATTTACCATTTGATTACTCCTAGTAAATATTGAGATGTACATCTTCCAACTAGGAGGCATAATATAACACCTACTTCATGGAATTATTATCTTTTAACAGCATGTGTTGTCTAAGGCAAAGTTATGGTCTCTTTAATACTAAGATTTAAAGTGCTTTAAAAATCCTACCCATACCTATTGAGCCAAGAGATTCAAAATAGGTCAACTAATTTATTTCGTAAGTAGTTGCAGGACAGGGATGCTTATAAGCCAATAACTCCTGTGTTAAGGTTTATCCCAAAGGAGTTTTATTCCAGCATAGAAACAAATGAATGCTTAATCTCACTCACCCAGCTATAAATGCATTTACAGATGCTGGGACATACAGCAGTAATGTGCAACAGTAATAAACCATGTGTTGTACTGTATACTTTGTACAACAAAAATACAAAAACTTATTTGTAAATTGCTGTACATTTTTGTGCTTTTCTGTGTATTCTTAATTTGTGTAGAAAGCCAGAACTGTCAAACTTGACAAGCATACCAATCATGGAGTTGCTAAACATTGGTTGGAAGAGGTTTCTGGAGATCATCGAGTCCAATCCCCTACTTGAAAGAGGGCTGTTACCCCACTCCCGGGTCAGCTGCGATGTCTGCAACCCTCCAAGGACAGACTCCTTGATGTTGCCGGCAACTTCTTCTAGTCTTGAACAGCCCTCCTGACTTCTTCCCCCTATGTCCAAACTGAACCTCTCAAGACGAAATGTGCTGTTTCTGTCCACTCTTTACACCATCTGGCACTATTGCAATATTTGTAATGGCCCTTCTCTTCCCAAGGCCACAAAAGCCTAGTCCCTCAATACCCCCCCCGCTTTTTTTTTTTTTTTTTTGTAGGGTATGTTTTAGGCCTCAGCCATCTCAGTCACCCATCACTGGCCCAGTTTCTCTTGTAAGCGAGGGCCCCCAGCCCCGGCTGTGGTAGGCCAGCTCCTGCCTACCAGTGTCGAGTACGGGGGAACAGCAGCTTCCCTCGCTCTGTTGGCCATCCTGGCCATCCGTCTCGTAATGGTGCCTAGTACGTGGCTGGCCCATGGAAACACGCCCTGGGCTCACACTGGCCATGGCACCTGACGTGAGGGCCAGGGCCGGCGCGTTCCTGCAGGCCAGGCGCAGGCCAGGCGCAGGCCAGCTGCTCAGGGCGCAGCGGGGCTGAGGGGCTAAGCCATCTTGGGCGCCCGCCCCCGCCCTCCCCTGGGGGAGCCCCAGGGGGTTTGTCAGCCCCACCACGCCTGGGAGCTTTCTGGCCTGTGACCTGACACGGAACTAACTACTCCAGCAGCGTTACCAGACGGGAAATATTGAAGCGATTACTGTCTGAATGTAAGAGTCCTTTGTTGCCGGAGCAGAGCGCAGCGCGATGCCAGGACCGGGCGGCACCAGCGAGCCGTTTCGGGGCGCACGGGGTCCCCCGGGCGAGGCAGACGTTCGCTCTGGGCTGCCCAAGGCTGTAACCTGCCGAGAGCGACTGGGAAACGGCGCCCGCTACCGACCTCGCCGCCGTTTTCCGCTCGCCACACCTCGCCTCCTCCCGGGACACCCCTTCCCTGGCCTTAACGGGGAGACGCCGGTACGACAGCGGGCGGGAGGCGCGGCCCAGGCGGTAACCGGCCCCCCCCGCCCCCGCCGTCCGGCCCGGCCCGG
>JAVJGI010000014.1:53163045-53190837 GCA_035590275.1 Ibycter americanus | reverse complement strand
GCGGGGGCGGCGCCGCCCGGGGGGGGGGGGGGGGGGCGGGGTGTCATTACCCTGCACTGCCTCTTTAAAATGCTATATGTAAAGTCTGCTTGCTAGGTCACTTTTTTTTTTTTTATGGATACCAGATGTAGGGGAAAAAGGAGTTTACGTTCCAACAAGTCTACAGAGTGGATGTACATTTCTAGCTGTTAGCAAAACATTTGCTAATTACAATACTTGCTCCTTCGTTCTCTTTAAAGCATTGGTACCTCGCGGAGTGTGCTTTTTGCCTTAAGTGTAAGTGAACATTACGGTATCAGTGCTGCTTTTCAAAGAAACAGTTCAGTAAATGTTGGAAATTCAACTAAACACACTAAATACCTTCATCGAGGTGGGGAAGAGTAAGTTTTGTTTTTGTTTTCCCTATCTGAAAGCTGGAGAAAGCCACATCTGAGTCGTGAACAGATGGCATAAATCAAACACGAGTCCCACCTACCGTTGGTGTTACCATATAGTACTTTACTCATCATTAAGTTTGGACACCAGTATTATTGTTAAGGAAGTTTGTTAGAGGAATTTTGTCCATGTGGGATATTGCTTCAGTTTTTACAATTTTTGAGTGACTAGATAAAAACCCCAATTTTTAACTCATTTATAATTCTTACATAGATGGAAGTTTTTTGTTTTATTTAACAAGCTCAGGCTTTAAATAAAGCTTCTGGTAACTGTCTGATAAGTATTATCCAATGGATTATTTCTGTTCTTCCTATTATGCACTAGGCAGACTTGTCTGTCTCTACCTTTCGTCTGATTGCTTTCATGGTCCTATTTAGTCTATCTTGCCTTTTCAGTAGGGTATCAATCAGCCGTTCTCCTATTTTTTCCCCCTGGCAGCCCACCCTCTGCCCACATGCATGGGAAAGGGGAAAATTGCCTCACGTATTCTTGTTCGCCCAGCAGGCAAGTAGGAGGTGTTTTATGATACCTTATTCCTCTGTAATAGGGAAACCACAGATTTGCCCTACTACGTACACTTATTTAAAGCTCTTTTTAATCCAGAAATCTAGGTTTAGGAAAATACAGTTTAGGGAAAAGGTAGTTTTCAAGAAAGTAAGCAAAACTTGTAATTTTGGTCAGGGTCTAGTTTGTGTATACTTAAGGATTTAGGGTTATGTTTCCCCCTTTTTTCATAAACCCTCGAGAATGACTGCAGTAAAGGCTCATCATGATTTGTTTTATTCCCATGCAAGCTGATGATGTGGTGTGAAAGAGCTTATAGACCTTTCTCAAGCTTCGGGATGGAGAAGGAAACACAGCTTTCACTGTCCACAGGGGCACTGCTTCTTTTAACACCCTTTTGCAGTGCAAAGCAGTGCAAAGCATCACGAGCTGGGAACCCGGGGAAGCCAAAACTCGCCCTCTACTCCCGCTCCTGGAGCTCTGTAATCACAACTGCAATCTGCCCTACGCTCCCCGATACCCCCGGCTCACATTTCTTATGGCAGCTACCATTGCTGCCAGCTATCATGTTTTTATTACCAGTCACAAGCTACTTGCTCTTTTCAGTTATTGTGAGCAAACCCCAGGGCTTCTGCTTTCCCAGAGACTGGAGAACGAGGCTGCGTCTCACTGGCGTTCTCTCTCGAGCTATACTACTCTTTCCCATGGGGCAGCCCAGCAGCCTTTCCATACGTGGTTTTAAGGCACCTTCCAGGAAAACAAAGTTACTGGTTGAAATCCCCTCTGAAGGAGGCTGGCCAGCATTGCAGGTCCCCCATTTCCCAGGTGGGTGCTCTAACCATGCGCTAACCATCTCCCCCACCAATGCTCCTGCTTTTCCTACACAACACCCTGGGAGGAAGATTTTGCCTCCTAAGTAAAGAGGAGTGTTGTGAAACCCGGAGTCAGGACTTTTTTCACTTGCACTTCTGCTCCTAGCATCTGCTGGCCTGCTTCGGGAAACTCGCTGTGCAGCGTGATAGCAGTCCAGCCCTCTGCAGACACTGATGCTTACAGTAAGCGGAGAGAGACTGTCTCCTAGTTTAAACGCTGAATTACTCTTTGAAGGATCTCAGAGATGCCTTAAGAGGAGGCTGTAGAGTTTTCTTCATGGATAGACTAGTAAAGAATTTGAATTAATGTTTTTAACTCGGATGAATGTTTCATATAACAACAGGTAGGAGAAAAACATTCAGGAAAAATGGCTTGTGAGAGGAGAAAGATGTCTCAGTCATCCCAGCTTTTGATGTTAACGAACAACACATAGTTGGTTATAGTGGGTGGTAAATTTCAACCAAAGCCTCTTCAAGAACCAGTTATGTTGTTTTTTTGCTACAAATTATATTCAGAATGCGGGCTTCTAATTCATGTGCTAAGATTCAGATTGCTGGGTTTAGATGGCTGCCCTTCTTGTCCTGCAAAGTGAAAATTAAGAGTCTAGGCTAGGCAGTTTGAACATGATGCAGAGGGCAGCTGCCTCTCAGAGAACAACCTGCTTAGACCCTCTCATGGCTCAGTATTCCTAACTTTGTTGGCTTTACCCATATCATCTATAGGTACCACTTACTATACACCTAACAAAGTATCAGCTGTACAGGTAGTACACAGAACAGCCTCATCATAATTATTGCACTTAATTTTCACATGCATGAAATTTGAATTTCTGAATATTTTAATACGAATTAAGATAGAAAATCATTCCTTCTCACAGTATGCCTGCTAATGTGGACCCAGACTAATGTGAAATGACAAGAGGGATGGTGATTTCAATGGGTTTGTCTTCTTCAGGGAAAGTCATATTATGCCTGATAGCATTTGAAGTAGGAGACCAAGCTGTAATTATACTTAAAAGGAGTTGTATTTTTCCCCTTGGGATGAATAATCTGGAAGGGAATCAAAGTCATAGATGTTGAAGGAATGGTAAAAAAGAGATTTTGAGTCCTCAGCTGTAACCAAACAGGAGGCGGTATGTTTTTTACGCTAGACTCCACATGTTACTGCTTTTCCAAATCCCACGTTCCTGATAACTGAGGAAATACATAGTAATTCTTTTTCCCTAGAAAGTACTACTAATTTTCTTTTGAAATCATTTTCAACCAGTCATGAACCTGGAATATTTTATTCCACAGCATTCCACAGCAAATGACTTCTACTTAATTTGAGAACAGTAAACAAAAAGCTGTAGGTATGATGATATTTAAAGAAGATATTAAAGCAAAAAAACCCCACAACCCATCCAAAGTCAAAACTAACCAAACAAAAAAAACCCCAAGAAAAAGTATAACAAAGAAATCCTTTCCTACAATGGTTAAACTTTTAATGTGAAGAATGTTCTTATTTGTATAATGTACATGTACATTTGTGCATAGATGTGTGCTTGAAGATGTCTGCCATAACTGTGACAACTGAGAGATGTATTTTCAATGATGCTGTGAAAGAAGAAAAAATTCTCAGTTGTTGGCAATTTTAGTCATCTATATTATGAAGTGAAGAATGTGAAATTGTCTAGATTATATTGCAAAAGAACAGTCTAGAAGGAAATGTAACCATTTTCCTTGAAAAACTGTGTAGCAAGAAAGATTGCATATGTACATTTTGTTTGCCTTAAACCAAACTTTTTTATCTTCTAGAAAAATTGCTGGTAAAATACAGTGGAAATGAGAGCAATCTCCTATGGATATTAGCAACCTAACCACATTTTTATAGTTCTATGGTAAGATTAGAAAAAATCCTAATGAGAAGGAAGCTTTAACTTGCTCTAGTAATAAATTGAAAACTTTAAAGAAAGATGATTTAAATTTTATGAGGAGAGACATTTTATCGTCAGCATATTTTTTCATCAATCACTCCAAATTCAATTTGTCAAATCCAAGAGAGTTTCCTGGAACTTCAAGAATCTGAACATGATGTAGGTAGAACAGATATATTCTTACCTCTTTTCTTAAGAAGAAGCAGTCATTTTGATAATGATCTTCCGGCAGTAAAATAATTCAAAACCAACATTCAGAATTTTTACACAATTTTAAGCCAAGAGTCGCAACTTAGTTCTTTATTGAAAGCAAAAAGTGAAATGGAAGAAAAAATATACAGCTGCAGCAACAATAACAGGAAACCAGAAGAAAAAAGGGGGTGGGTTCTACATCTTGATCTGAATATACTCAAGATAAAAGTAAATTTGACACACTTTGATAAGTAGTTACATTACATGTCCTGCCATTTGGACAGCCCCCCATTCCCCACCTCCTCTGCCCCCCCGGGTATCTAACAGTTATAACTTGGCTTCTTTAGCTCTTTGGCAATTTTGGAAGTAACTTCTTAACTATTTAGATCTGGGCTGATTTGGGATCCTGAGTACCAGAACTTTTGACTCAGAATTAAAGAAACAGCAGTTGAGGAGCCCTACAAAGTGACCTTTTTGGAGCAATCCCAGTTTTCCTGTGGCCCCAGGACAGCAGAACCATACTGACTCTCCAGGAACCATGAGCGTTAGTATTTCACTTTGGAAATAGTTCTCCTGCTTCTTCTCTCACAGGTTTTCAGTAAACTTAAAATTTGAAAAAGTTTGGTCAGTCACTCATTTTAGGAATGAAATAAAATGTTAGAAAAGTAGATGATTTTCCAAACCAGTAAATACTTTCTATTTAAGCCTGGGGCCTTTATAATGTCCCTGAAGGTTTCCAGTTCTATTGGGAAGTGTAACTGCTACTGCAGCTGTCTTACAGGATGTCAGCTAGGTCCAAACTATAGCACTCCTTAAGTTTAAAGGTTGATTTTGATTTTTCTTATTTATCTCAGGCAAAAAATATTTTTGAAGAATATACAGGAAGCGTATAGAACAAGAAAGAGCTACATCCTCCACTCTGTTGTGCATTCAAACATTTTTTGATTGCATGCTTTCTCTGAGCTGTGCATGCTATGCAGTATGTAGGAATGTGTGAAATATTAATACTGTGAAACTTCAGAATTTTGGCATAAAGAAGCATATATTCTGGGATCTACCCCAAACAAACAAACAAAACCCACATGACAGAGCACTTCGTCATTTCCTCCCATATATTTGTATAAATTGCCCAGACACCCAGAACTGTAATCATGAAGGACTGTGTCTCTCCGCACCTGCAGTGTGCAACACGAGGAGTTCATTCTGGCATGTCCCAACTTCAACCTTGACCAAAAAGGAATAAAGACAGAAGCTACTGAAGCCTGGTCACCAACACTTGCCCAGCAAAGGGTATCTGGGCACTGGATAACAATCTGGGACAGCTTCTGTACTAAGGTTAAGCTTCTACAAAATTTACAGGGTATTGTTCAGTGGTTTTGGCTGCCTTAACACTAAAAGGAGTATTAATTATTTGATTTACCATATTATTTACTGAGTTTTCCTTGAAAGTAGGGCCAGATGCTCAGATACTGTAGTTACGGACAAAGAAGGCCTGATTAGATTAAACTGTTACAAGGGGCAAATTAGATTTTCCTTAACGACTCAAAAGCTTCCATGAAGTGTTAAAACTTTGTTGGAAGTAAGGTGGTGACTGATATTTCTCCTTTAATCTGTTTGGTTTTGTTTTTTTTTTTTTCTTTCATCTCTGCCATGGACATGTTTTTTATATGTGACTATTAAAGACAGGTAATTTAGTCCCAGGTTCTCTTTCAATCAAGATGACCTCTGTCACCTGCAGTTCCCCTCGTGGTGCACACAAATGTCAGTTAACTTGGAAGCAACAATGAGGATGAGCTCAGCTGTGGTATTGAAACCAGCTTTTCATTGTTCATTCAAAACCTGCAACTAAAATAACATAGTACTAAATAAAACAACAATAAAATGTAAGTAGTAATTTAAAGTATATGTATCTATCTAAAAGATATTTCTGTTCTGCCCTTTCAGGTTGACTATGAAATTTGGAGGATTTTTTCTGAAGAGATACGTACTCATGCTTATAATGATAACAAGTGGTGAAATAGTGGTGAAATAGTAAAATGTAGCTGGAAAATGGACAACGCTTCAGTGTTACCATGAGTGACATGGTTTTATGTGGGCTTTGAGGGTTTGTTTTGCTTTAAACTTGAATGTAGTGTCAGAAGCAGTGGCAGGATCTCTCCTGTGTGCCTTTACTAGAGCAGGTGCTTTTGCAGTGTCTTCAGTTGAACTGAAACAAGGTTACAGGTAAAACTGACACATTTTTTCCTAATTCAAAGGAGAAGGAAATTGGTTTTCTACTAGGAAAAATGGCTACTGCAGTCAATTGTTTCCAGTAATTTTGAAGCAGGCCATCCCTAATTACAGATGCACGGCGAGGGCAGCAGTGCAGGTGGAATTTTACAGTAAATACAGTCCCAGAGGAACAGTGACAGTGCAAAGAGAAGGTGGCACACAAAACATGAGAAAGATACAGAAAAGCAGCCAAGGAACAAAATATACGTTGCCATGAAGCACTTTGAAGAAAAATATGCAGAGACAGCAAGAAGGGGAAGATTGCTGGTAGTGGTGTATGAGGGAATGAGACCTCATGAGTTACTTGGGACTCTTGGAAAGAAAGTTTTTGTTAGAAAAATGTTTGAAGATTTTAGCTGTCACTTCTTTCACTGGCACCCTATATAATAGCCAGTTATTTGTTATCAAATGGCTAATTACCATTATATTTTACATTGAGTTAAAAAAAAATAAATGTTTCCTTTGTGCTAATCTAGATTTGGTGTGACAAAGGAAGAAATATATGGAATATAATGAGTTTGCTTATTTTTATATATATCAAGCATGCTATCTGTCTTATTTTTTCAAATCACTAAAACAACTGATGAGGAAGTGAGAAGTGCCTTTGGAGACCTTGTGAAATGACACAGGTTTAGAGATGAGGTTTAAATAATATGAAGGAACTTACATTGCGCTTATTCTCAGTGTGCTTCAGTCACACACTATATACCTATAAATACACACACACACACACACATATATAAACACACTATATACATTTTTACTTTCAGGAATGTACAAGTTGTCTACGTACTAGTTTTTCAAACCCTGTGCATCTTTTTCCATATGTTTGGTTGCTTGCCCTTAGGCAGTACCCTCAGTGTCAGAATTAATTATCTATTCTAGTTAGATCCTGTTACAGCATCTCAGTTTCAGGACCGAACAGCCACATCACTACAGCCAAAAGTAACTTCTGAAAAAATTGGGTTTGACTATCAGAATATGCTCTGTAAGCAATGATTACTTAAACTTGGCAAAGTGATGCTTTTAATGGCTGTGGTTTGGTTTTTATGATACACCAGTGGTATTAAATCCATGGGTATTACCAAGACTAGCCAGTCTTTGATCTTAGATTCACTCAGTATTGGAATGTAAACCATTTATTTTCTTCATGTTTCTCTTCATGTGTACAAATTACAGCAATCAAAACAAATCATGTGTTGTTTTTAACAAGTCTCAGTGCATCGATGGCATTTACAGTAAGAACCAACTGTACATCACCCCTAACTTCCTAACATCCTTCTGGATGCCCCTGAAAAAAATTGCATGGCTGGAAGTGCTTTCCAGCAGGCATCCTGGTCTGGACTGCAGAGACATCATGAGTGAACTTCTTTTCAGTTTAGATACAACTGTAATTTTTATTTGGTAATAAGAACACAGGAATAAATACAATGCGCATACAATATATATTTTCTAAACAAGGTGATAATATTATGGAAAATTATAAAGGATCACAAAATGTGACAATTCTGGTATTTTCAAAACTGCTGTCAGGACATGTTTAAGTTAGTTCCTAGCAATGCCAAAACACACTTAGGCAACTTAAGAAACCAATATAAACCATTTATGAAAATGTACTTTCTTGTCCTCTTGTTTAGGTGGTTACTGTGTTCATTCATGTCCATAGACCTGTAACAGAAGCTATATCTAATATATCTAAATGGACACAAAATCTAACAGTTAGAATAAACTATTTCAGATAAATTGTGCCTTTTGTTAGTCTCCTAGACTTCTGGTTTGTATTAAAATACGTATTAATCACCAACCAGTAAGTGTCTGCGTATTGTCTAAAAAATAGTTTTCCAGTTTCATTTGTCATCTTCTTTATGATGTTTTCTTGAAGTATATTCTTTACTGTCCTCTGTCTTAAACTTAATTATTTAATTACTTACCTAATTTAGTAATGATACAAGATATTAATAAATATTTAGACTTTCTATTTGCTTTGATTTTTTTTCTCCTGCCCCCTCTCTTTCAGCTAGCTATACTACTAGCTACAATATTTGTTCATTGAAAACTCCCATTAAATGTCATTTTTTGGAGATATTTTTAGACAATTAAACATAAGATTTTATTTTATCTGACTTCTAATTAAGTAAAAACAATTAGATGTTTATGATTAAAGTCTTTTATAATAATAACAACTAATATGTAATACAAACAGATACTGACAAACTTCATGAAGTCTCTGTTGCAGGTATTATTGTTATATTATTACCTAAGTTAATGCTGATTTTCTTCTAAAAATAACAGGTTTGAGAAAAGCTAACAGAACATAACTGGAATAATTTAGTTTCCAGAGGCCATCCAGATTACAAATGCAGCACTCATGTCAATGAAGGAAAATTTTTCTTTTCCTTTGTTTTGAAAAAGTCTAAGTGTTTTAATCCAAAAATCGTTAAATTTGTGTCCTGCTAGACTACCCAGATCCATGCTTCTTTGTGGCGTTGTTTTTAATTTTGGAAGTCAAACAGCTTCAAATGCAAGGAAACAATCTATAAAAGACATCAGTTCTTATCACTTTGTGTTTTTCAGGAGCAAAATGGCCTCTGACCAAACTCCTTGCTGTCAATGGATGATTTTCTTTATTTCCTGACAACATATAAAATTATATGCTTGTATTGCTTTGCCTCAGTGAAAAATAATTTAAGAAGTTTATAAGCTATGTCTCAGAAGGAAAACAGAAGTGAAAATTAGCGAGTTCTCCATCTCCTCTGAAAGAGAGACTAAGACAATAATAAAAAGCAGTGAGGGTTGATGTTTCCCCCACTGTCTGTGCTGGTTGTCAATATATATTTTCCCTTCTTGAGGTGGCGGAATACCAGCTATGCATGGTCATATCACAGATCCACAGAATAGCTGAGGTTGGAAGTGACCGCTGGGGTCAGATGGTCAAACCCCCTGGTTCCAGCAGGGCTGCTTACAGCAGGTTTGTGAGGACCATGCCTAGATGTTTTTTTAGTATTGCCAAGGTGAGAGACTCCACAACCTCTCTGGGCAAGCTGTGCCAGTGCTCGGTCACCCTCACAGTAAAAAAAGTGTTTCCTGATGTTCAGAGGAAAACTGCTGTGTTTCAGGTTGTGCCCATGGCCTCTGGTTCTGTCGCTGGGCACCGCTGAGCAGAGCCTGGCTCTGTCCTCTTTGCACCCTCCCTGCAGGTATTTGTAGACACTGATGACATCCCCCAGAGCCTTCTCTTCTCCAGACCAAACAGTCCCAGCTCTCTCATCCTTATAGGAGTGATGCTCCGGTCCCTTCATCATCAGCTTTGTGGCCTTTAGCTGGACTCTGTCCAATATGTCCAAGACTCTCATAGTAGGGAGCCTAAAACTGGACCCAATACTCCGGGTGTGGCCTCACCGGTGCTGAGTGGAGGGGAAGGATCACCTGCCTCAACCTGCTGGCAACACTCCTCCTCACGCAGCCCAGGATACAGTTAGCCACCTTTGCCCCAGGGGCACGCTGCTGGCTCATCTTCAGCTTGGTGGCCACCGGGACTCCCAGGTCCTTTTCTGCCAAGCTGCTTTCCAGCTGGTTGACCCCAGCCTGTACTGGTGCCGGCAGTTGTTCCTCCTCCCCAGACGCAGGACTTCACGCTTTTCCTAGTGGAACCTGATGAGGTTAAATGCTAGTGTCTGTATTTTCTTTTTTTTTTTTTTTTTTTTTTTTTAAATTATGTAGAAGCAATTCACATTCTTGCTTCTTTGAGATGGTTGATACTTGTACTTTTTGCCATGTTGAGAAAGTAGGATCACTGCTTTGCATGTACCGATCAGCCTGCGTTTAACTGCACTTTAGGAGTCTGAGATGAGCACTTGCAATGGAGTTTGCTATATGTGAGTTAGGTTGCACTGATTGACCTCATACTGGTTTAGAGGTTTTTATGCTCAATTTGCTATTTTCGTAACATGTTCTGAACGTACTTTTTAGTCATTTAAAACAATAATTAGAACTCTTTAATACAAAGGAATTGTAAATGAAAACATAATAATTCTTTTACCATTAGTTCATATCTAAATCTGCTTAAGGTAGTCACCTTTATGATTAAGAACAACAGTTGAAAATAGAGGTCCTGATTCAGGAAAGTACTTAAATACATAATTTAATTTTGAGGCCTTGACAGTCCAAATGAATTCAGTGTCTAAACTGTTTCAGTAGTATAAACTGTATATTCCTATCATATGTTACATGAGAATCAGAACTCATACCTAATACCTTCAGTTATTTGTATTAGACTTGCATGTTCCATTTATTTCTACATACAATCAACTGTGTAGCTACACAGCTGTCCTGCAGTGCATCTCACTTATTTCCGTTCATTTAATCAGCAAGTTTAATATTTTTGGTGCCACTGTCTGAAAAGAGTACTACTTAGTATTAATTAGAAATTCAGTTACAGGTTTTGGATGCACAAAGTGAATTGTTTAGAAAACCTTTTTCTTTTATTTGCTGCAACAGACTAAAGATTCCAGCTACATGTATTTAGCTTATACATATATGAGTGGGTCACTTACAGTATTCAAGATATGCATGCATGTGTTTTATTGCGTGTTTTATGCTTATGCATTTGTATCCAGCTGATTTTGTGACTATGGCACATCACTTCGCCTAGAAAACGGTATATGTTTTTCACGTGAAAACATAAGAATTAGAAATAACACCTAAACCCTCATATTTGTTTTGCCGCAACATACATTTTTTCCTCTAGATGGCAATATATTGCAAGAAATATTGCCAATCTGCTTGTAGTGCTTTTAAACATTGAATTTGAAAGTCTCCAGAAGGTATTTAAAGTGAAATTACTCTTCTTTTCACTTGATTTTTTTTTTCCGCCTTGACAAATGTAACACATTAAATAATGAAGAAAACAGATATAAAATTGGAAGAAGTAAATGAGTTAAATAAAACCATCAGTTATAGTACATGCAATACTTAAATACTTAGTTATAATCAATGGTCACACAGACTTTTACATCAAGGTAGCCTGTATAAGTATTTAACAGGTATATTTTTATTTTTCACATTCGTTACTGTAAGAAATGGGGCTTTTTTGTTTCCATATCAAGACTTCAAAATTCTGTCTTGTCTCATTAAATGTTCTGTTTTGATCACTAATTAAAATACAGTATAGCAAAAGTAATATTCCAAAACTGTCATTAATACGGATATGGAAAATGAAGTGCAATATATTAGAGGTAGCAATGTTTTTGTAGATGTGGTGATTAAAGAATATAACAAGAACTAATCTGTCAAGAGGGGTAGTATCTTTCTTACACCAGTTGATATAAGCAGGGCATTAAAATAGACATGTTTCCAGGTATCTCAGTCAAAAATAGTAACATTATATTCTCCCCTTGTCCATACGTTTTATGGCTATTCTTTTTCTGTTCTAGCATACTGTAATAAAAAGATAGACTGTATTGTCTTGAAAATGTTAAATAGAAATTCAAGGTTTTCATGATAGCAATGCACCAGCATATAGGAATCTGGAGTTTATATATTTATATGTATGCTTTTCGAAAATACTGGCTGCACCTACTGAAAAATAAATGAACAGAGACATTATTTGAATTCAACTATACTAACTCACTTGAGATAGTCTTTTTCATATACATATATTTGTTTGATTTTTTCTCTATAAAAATAAAAAAAATAAATACTGATACTTTATTGGAAGATTTCGCCTTCACTATTTTCAGCAGATCTGTCAGAGAAGTAAATCAACCCAGAAGGTTTATTCATCGTTTATCTTCCCCTGAAACTTCTGGTGCTGATTCCCGAGGAATTACTCGAAAGAAATGTTTTTCCCTCACTTCTCTTAATTGAAGAGATGACCTGGTGGCATGACTACGAGGACACTAAGGATAAGCTCTGCAGCTGGGGAGGTCGGCCAGCTGTGAAGTATGGCCGTAACAAAGAATGGGAGGGGGCAGGAAAACGTGGCTGAAATGGCAGTTTTATGCCAATGTGTCTGCAAATTTATGTAAGTTAGGCATATACTTTGCCTCAGGAAAATTGTGTGGGTTTAGGGCTAGATTTCTCATCACTGTATATTTGCCCCCTTGAAAAGGATGTGTCTAAAACTCTTGTGTTGAACTGGTGTTGTCTGGCTCTTGGATCTAATTAGGAGGAATGGGTGGTACCTGAGGCTAATAAATACAGAAGGAGAAGGCACAGATGAAGATAGCTGGGCACTGGTAGATACTGATAGTGGGAAAACTGTGGGCATTTGCTTTGAGATGGCAAAAAGATGAAGAGGACCTGACTGTTTGCTACAGATTTTAAGATGACTCAAGTAAGGAAAAGAGTAGAAAAAATGCTAGCTGATTTCACCGTAGCAAACAGATAAAAGCTGCAGATATGTGAGCAGAGGAGTTTGGAGTTTGCTACCTGGTTTCAGTGAGATAAAAACCTGAAGGTTAAAAGACTAGTGGAGTGCCTGAGCTGTTCTGGGTAAAGCATGAATAGCATAGGGAGATATATGCATCTTTCTGTGGAAAAAACGCTGGTGAAGCAGGGAAGTTAGTGCAGGAAGAAGGGAAAAAGGTGGAACTCCTAGCTAAGGGTCCCTCTTAGCTAGTTAGAATGCAAAATCCTCCCCTTGAATGGTGACCATTTAGGAAACCGTTGAATGTAACAGGTTACTGCGGTGTACACAGACTTCTGGAGCCTGTTTGTGGTGTCCAGCAACAAAGTGCTGCAAGTGTAGGCAACACTGGAGCTGCGCTCTGTGGTGAAATCCTTGATGTGTTACAGAAAGAGACAGGGTGTGGCATTGCTGCAGTGGTCCATCTTCTGCAGAAGGTCTTGGTGTTTGATCAGCAGTCTGAATATGCTTCATGCAATATGTCTCCTTTCTTAAACCCCTTAAAACTGTAAGTGTAATGAATTAGCAATACCATACTTGCCATTAGGAGTTAATGCTGTGCTCTTGCTGCTGCTAGTAGGAAGTAAATATCGAAGTACCACAGTAAAATCTTGCCCTTGATGGTGAAGAAAGATGCACATTTAAGGCAGAGCAGTGAAGCCCTTTGTACAAACCTACAAGGTTGTAGTAGTACAGGTATGTCATACACATGTACACTACAGCAGAGGCCGTCTGGAGGATATTTCTCATGGTATAAGATTATTGGAGAGCAAGTCTGAGAGTAAAAAGGACTAGGATAAAGGAAATGTCCATCCCCTGGTCTAGAATACAGACATGTAACTACCAGATGCTTGTTTTTTCCACTGTCTCATTTCTTCCTCCCGTGATTCAAGAGACTACTTTCTTCAGGATTTAGGGCGGTACAGATACCCAGGTGTGATGCAGCTCTTAGAATACAGCCTTTCTTTGTTCGTAGCCTAAGGGAAATGTATTTGGAAACCTCCTGCACTGTGGTGATTTCTAGCTGCTAGATCAGCCCTGCAGGGTAACTTGCAAGTCTCAGGCTTCTCCTGTCAGTACTGAGGCTTTGTCACTTTTTTCTGTCTCTGGAACTAGTAAGCGGTGTAACAAAAGCATTAAACTGTCTTTGTCGCCACCATCTTTGGCATTTATATTGCTTAGAGAGATTAGATCAGGGAATTATTATGCCAAAGTGTTAATTGATAATTATAAAAATATGTATTATTTAGAATTTAACTGTAAGTCAGAGGTGGCTGCGCAGGAGTGATGGCTGGGATTCATCTGGATAAACTGGATTTCTAAGAGGTAGTCATCTGTTGTTGAAACTGTCTGCCTCAGACTTCTTTAACTGTTACTGTGAAAAAACAGAAAGATCCAAAAAGTAATGAACTTCATCCTAAATTAAGCATTTAGGACAGTTTTGACAAGAAAGTGAACATTTCTCTCTATTGACTAGTTTTAGACACTAAATTTCGGTGAAGTGAATCTCACTGAATGTCTGCTCTGAACAGCCCTAGTCTGACTTGGTATGTGTTGTCAAAAACAAATTATCTGTAACTGCTCTAAGATATATACATATGAGGACTTTTTTATTACCATAATGGAATTACAGCAGTTTAAATTGGGGAAGAACTGGCTTGCAATGTTGTTATAATATCTGCCACATTAAATAAAGTCATCCTATTTTACTTGCAATAGTACCAGTTTGTAATATAAGCTTGCTAACCTGTTATAAATTGGGGTTTGCATTAAGGCAACAGAATTTGTTAGATATTGTCACATGCAAATTTCTCTAATGAAGACAGACCCTTAGATGCTGTGAAAATAATACTCCACTGCCTCGGAGCTTTTAAACTCATTTCCATCTGTGCTAAGTTTGAGTGTAAAGTGCTGTAAAACAGCAGTATCTACTCACTTAGCACTTGTTTTGAAGAAGGATAGTAAATGAGATAAAGGGCAAGGAAGATAACAGTGATATCACCTTGCTGCAAAAGGTTATACAAAACTGAATGAAATCATTAAAGAATTGGTTCTTTATTCCATATTCAGAGGAGAAACTGTTCTATGAACTAAGTATTCCTTAAGAAATCTGACTTTTTATGTTAGTGCTAGAATAGTTATCTTACAATAATACACTGAGAAACTTATTTTTTTCCCCCTTGAAAAAATTCTTTCTGATAATTTCATCCTGTAGATTCCCTTTGAAGAACTGTTTTTTTCTTGTGTTACCTCTGACACAACAGGGAATGTATCATTCTTGAAATTCACAATGTCTTATCTGTATTTTTAAAGGTCTCGTGTAGTATCTATACATATTTAGGGACTTGTTACAGTTTCTAGAAAGTGTGGAACATCTTTGACTAATTTAAAAAGAAAGTAAGATGGATGCCGGAACGTTATGTGTAATACTAACATATGAATGAAATCACAGGTGTTAGTAAAATTCCACATAGCTTTTGAGGAGCAGATGCTCTTGGAAGGTGGCTGCTGTTGGGACTATGACCTGTACAAATAGTCATCTATAGATTCAAACCAATACTTGAAGTCCCAGACAGCTTTCTGCAACACAGGTTGGAAAAGGTCTTTCCTTCTGTACTTTACATATGGGCTCATTCGACCTAGTCACTGAGCTTCAAGCCGACTGACTTGCCTTTGGCATTTGACCAGTGTCTGTGAAATTCTGAGTCTGGGGTAACAGCATCCCAGCTGAGCTGTTTCAGATGATACCAGCTTCTGAGCCAGAGGATTGCATACAGTTATCCCCACCCAGAGAAGTAGATAAGGTACAGTATGGCTCAATTTATGCTATGTGTGTACTCTGGATGCTTAAATGTGAAGTTTGCTTTGTGTGAGTATTAAACTGAATTGTGAATGATTTCTTCTTCAACGTTTGATGAGAAAATGGTGGTTAGTTTCTCTCCTCCAAAAGTAGTGTCTCTTCTCCCCTGCCTGCACCACAATTTCCACCGCTTTGCTGTTGCTGGTACTAGTGTTTGCAAGACCATTGCCAAAGCAGAGAGCTACTCTGGCAGAGGCTTAGCACCACACAGAAAGGGCTTGTTGTTGGCTGCAGCGCTGTCAGTTCCCAGAGCTGCCTTTGTGCCTAAATCCTTGTGTATGCACAAGGAAGACAGTTGGAGTGAGGGGAGGATGACCTTCTCATTAGCAAAGTCAATTTAGTTTAGATTGAAGTAACTGTCTTTAGTCTGTACTGGCATAGTTCAAAGCTTCACACAGCCAGTGTGTTCTTCTCATCATATTACTAAAACTCCCTGTGGAAAAAAAGTGTTAAAACTTTCAGAATAATGTCCTTTTGCACATTTAAAAGGAAGATAAATCAGTCGAGCATTCTGACAATATACTTCTAATTTAATGAAAAAAAACAAACGCAGTGGGTCAGACAGCCACCTCTTCCTCTGTTTTCCCATTTGGGCTTCCGTCTGTCTACTGATATTGATTAATACTCAACTCTTACTTTTCTAGGGTAATTATATATGACAGATTATTAGGACTGCCTAGAAGGAGTGATGGAAAATGTTATAACTTCAGATATTTTTGTAAGACACTATAAGCCAAGAGGTTCTGTTCCCAGTAGTAAGAGCCAGATAATAAGATACAAATTATTCTAACATCAGATATAGACAGTAAATAAAATGTATTGGAATAGTTCAATTTATTTTAATTGAGTTGCTGTCAGTTGCTGCTTGCTTGCTTAGTGGAGGGAAGAAAAAAAATATCTGTTATTTTGAAGTCACATACTTTAAAAGTCAGAATACTTGAATGTGTTTCTGTAAGTTTTTTGTAATGATCTGGGCCTGGGTTTCCTCAGCTGTAAAATGAGAATGATTTTTCACAGAGGCATAGAGGGACATAATTAACTAATATTTAGGAAATACTTCGAAATCCACAGATGGAAAAATTTTCAAGTTAGCGTTACATGAATAGTGTTCCAAAGAGCTGAGTATGTTACTTGGATAATATTCTGCCAAAATATTCTGCCAAATATGTAAGTATCAATCAATCTGTAAAAGGGAAAACAAATTCAGAATTGGTAAAACTTTGTACATCATGGAAACTAATTAAATTGACAGAAAATGGAATGGCACGCTCCTGATATGGAACAGAAGCTACCTGACGTGATTATTATGAAGGAAACTTCATCTTCCATATGTTAAGAATGGATTTTTCTCTTCGGAGGCAGTAAAGAAGTTACTTTCTTTACAGAACAGACCATCATGGGACAAGATTTGAACACATAATTGTAAAACAAGAGTTTTACTTTGATTAGCAAAGGAACAGGCAAAGATGCATTTTATCTCTAACAGTGCTTAAATACAGATTGACCCAGCCAACTTTAAAAGAATTGCCTAATTGAGAGTGTAATTGTTCAAATCTCGCTGAATATGCAATTAAGAGAAGTAAATCTCTCTCTCAAGACAAGATTAGTTGTAATTGGGTTGAATCACCCTTTAAATCTGCCTGTTTCTCTCTACTTTGTGCACAGGGAACTTGTATTCCTTCTACATTTGACTGTATTCCTAACACAGTGCCTCAGTTGCTAAATCTCTCTGATGAAAGATACCAATTTTTAAAGCAGAAGAAAGCAGCGCTAGCAACAAGTCCAGCTGTTCTACCTGCTTTTAAGAGGCAAAAGTTGAGGAAAACAAAATACAGAATGTAAAACAACAACCACCCAAAACAAATGGTTTTCTAGTTATTGAGATCTACTTTATCTTTATCATGTTATCCTGTTCTGAACAAGGTAAATCAGTACAAATATCACAAGAAACAGACACGGTATAAGCAATGGATGAAATGCTGCGCCAAAATTCTATCTGTGTATGGTTTTATACATAATGGCATAACACCACACAGCTCAAAAGCACACAGATGAGCCCTCAGTTTGTCAGTTCAGGGAACAAAAAAGCAGCCTGCAGCTAGCTTCTTCCACCTATGTCTGGCACAAACACATTAGCTAAACGCTGTATTTTATTCGCTGTATTTTATTCCAAAATAGAAAGAACCAAACAGTGAAATTTTTGCATCAAGCAAGAGCTAAAGCTGGCAGAAGAAAAACAACAGCATTCAAAGAAAATAACAACAGCAAGGAGGGAGTAATATGGTCCAAAAATGAATAAAAGACAAGGGACTACATCCAAAACCAGAATAGGTTATAAAACATGGTCAGAGATAAAATATTCCCAGTGGAAACAAATGGGAGAGGCACTGTATCTCGTATTGTGGCCAAGTAGAGAATTTTGCAAATCATCCTTTATACTGCCACCAAATACCACTTTGTCTTCACTGTTATCCATTTTTTGGCATTGTATATTTATTTCCATGCTATTTTGGGGGTACTATTTTAATCTTTTTAATACCTGCGGTGGTTGTAGGTTGTTATCAACAAAGGTTTGTAACATATGCCTACTATTGGCCTCACTGATCAGAGCACAGCAAATTTGGGATACGTTAATGTGCACTGAATGAAGTGTGTGAGTGAAGCCTTTGCCCTTCATTTAAAAAAAGTTTTAATTTGAAGGGCCTTGTTGGATCCCTCGTAATTACTTGCCCGTAATAAAACAAAAAGCCCACAGCTCAAACATACCTGCATGTCAGCACCCAGAATGGACACAAGTGTGAGATTATCTCACAGAAATGTAAATAAAGTAGGTATAGAGATTGTGAATATTGTTCTAGTGAAAAGCTGCATGTGTACAGATACAGATCAACAAAATGGCTAATGTGATATCCAACTGCCACCAAAGTGGGATGTTCCACATTCTACTCCTACACTCTGCATCCACTCTGGCACTTATCAGACATGATAAACAGATTGTTTGATAAATTAGCATAATAAGGAAGTGAGTAGTTTTCAGCTCTTTTAGGGGCTGAAATCAGCCAAGAGGGTTGATGCTTGAATCTTCTTCTGGGAAGAACCAGAGACATGGCAGAAGAGGGATGTGAGCTCCACAGTTGAGTATGCAGGCAGAAGCCAAGGAGAAGATCTGGGTGTCCACAGTCGCCTCCTGTAGCAGCAACTAGCTCATATCTGTCAGTGAACTTCACCCTTAGAGAAAGAAAATTCCCAAGCGCATAAAAGAAGGAAGTAACAAAGTGTGACATGAAACCCCTGATAATGTGTCTGCCATTGATGAAAAGCTAAAGAAAGAAAGTGTTTATGTTGAATGCTAATAGTTCCAACTTTCTAACTCTAGAGAGGAAGACTTTGTACATCATTTATAAGAAAAAAATAGGATTACACCAAAGAAGTGACTGGTTCTACTATCAGTTTCTTTTATGAATGTCAACAGTTTATGTTTTGTGAATTTTTTTCTACTTATTTGGCTCACAGAAGGGATAACAAAAATGTCACTGACTGGACTTACTTAAAAAATATAGACCTGGAAGCAAGTTCTGCTGAACTAAAATGGACAAGTGATTCAGGGAAAATGCCTGGGGAAATCTAATATGGGCAAAAGAAGCTAAAAATTATCCAAATGAAGACCAAATGAAATTAAAGGCTATCTGACAGTTCCCCTCCCCCCTTTGAAACCCCCCCAAAACATCCCAAAAACCCAAGAAGAGGTGCAATAAAGTCTTTGCTGGAACACTATGATTAATGGCATCTGCTTTATTTATTTACTGGATGTGTACTTCACGCTTTGTCAAAGAAAATTCTCTGAGTGGCCAGAAAAGCTAGATTGAGCAGGTGAGTTGTCAGACTCAACACAGTGGTCAAGAGGTTTTTCCTAGGGATGAAGAGCTCAGATGAAGTGTGTACATTTTTTTGCAACCAATGAAAACCACTGGAAGTTGCTAGATTGAAAGCAAGACTGGAAAAGTGTTGTAGGCACTTTTCTATAATGTGTCTTATCTGTCCTATTGGATGGGTTCTGCATTTTCATGAGGTATCTTGTTTGACTTGGTGTTCCAGTGAGATTGGAGATGTATTATCTTTCAGAAAAAAATCTCTTGAAAATTCTGGCCCACGGTAAGCATTTCCTTTAGCTGGCCAGGGAAGCACAAGTGAAAAAATTCCAGAGTAAACCAGGCAGATAGAATAGGTGGCCAGCAATCTAACTATCATTTAGAAAAGTTTTCTCCAAAGAAAAAAATTGGTCAATTTGCTAACAAATTTGAGCTTCAGGAAAGATTGACAGACTTGGAAGATCAGAGTCGTAGATCTTCATGGAAAAAGTGCTACTTGGTTTTACATGTGGACCACCCAAAGAATTTGCATAGGATTGGGTATTTTGCAATTGTTATCTATTTTTTTTGTAAACTGAGACCTTGCTGGAACAGGTTCAATTTGCAGTGAATCAATTTTAAATATTTAGGTAGAACTGGAATTGCACTTGAAATTGATTGAAAATAAGATTAGATCACACTGAGTTGTGCAATTTGCTAAGCTACAAACCTTAGAAGTGCAGCCCTGTGACAAAGTTATTTTGGCTTTTTGAGTGAGTAGACAAATTATGTTAAATCCAATTTGTGAAACAAGAGAGTGTAGCAATAATGGAAACATAACAGCTGAGAGTTAGTAAGTGATGAAAATATATCCACGAAAGGGCTGTTAAAAATATAGAGTCAGCCAGACCTTAACATTATTAGTTTCGAAGAAATCTTGCAGCAGCAAAACCTGGAGGAGCAAAGGCTGGCCAAGTAAATTCATTCTGTCATTATTTGTTTATTTAAGTTCTCATAGATGAATGATAATGATAGAAATATGTAGCAACATCTTGGAAAGCTTAAAAAATATTGGACAAGTGCGAAAATGAAGATTTTAGATCCTGCTTTATTAATGTCCTAGTCAATAATAGTTGGAAAGAAAACCATTCAACTGGTCATACATGGAAAGAGCAAAGCTAGAGCGTGGTCTACCTGAAAATTCATATTTGAAAGGAAATCTGAGCAGATAAGATAAACCGTATTACAGTGTCCTCTGGGATCTTTGAGGTTCAGTGGGATGTCTGTGGATATTCTCCACTCCCTCTCACAGTCACTGGAAGATACTTGTGCCCTCTGTGATGCCCGTAGTACCTGCTGTTCTCCTGGCTCATATTATTCGAGATGCCACTCTCATCCTCTGGCTACAGTGCGAGATGTGCTGGGGAGCCAGTGGACTCTGAACTCGTACCTCTGCTGCTCCTTTCAGTGAAGAATGTTTTATTATTACCCAATTTTCTTAAACCAAGCCAGGCTAAGGAAATAAGGAGAGGGGAAACAAGCAAACAAAAAAAAGCAGCATTTCTTTATAAAAGACATAAAGGAAGAAATTAAACAAAATATGAATTTAATCTAATTACACTGAAGTTATGTAAAGTCTCTGCCTCAGTAACTTGATGGTCCTTACCTTCAAGCTCCTTGCTTGACTGCCTGCCTTCCTCACGGTGTCAAGTATTCCAGCTCTTACAGGCAGTCTCCTCTTAAGAGTATTTTCATGGATGCAATTAAAGACAGCCTGATCCTCCTCTTAACTAGGTTTTGTTTCTGTTTCAAAGATGTGGAATCTTTCTCTTTCTTTCTCTCTCTTTCTCTCTCTCTTTCTCTCTCTCTTTCTCTTTCTTTCTCTCTGTCTGTATTTGTTTTTCTTTCCTCTTTCTTTCTTTCCTTCTTTCATGATTTCATGTTTTTTCTTTCTTGTTTTCCTTCTTCTTCTTTCTTTTTTCCTTCTTATTTTCTTCCATTTTTCCATTTCGCCTTTCTTCCTTTCTGTCTTTCCTCCTTATCTCCTAAACTTAACTGTTTAGTAAGTCACCTTTATGTTAAAAAGGTGTAAACTCCCCTACCTTTCTGAAATGAGTCCAGGAAAGCAGGAGCTATTATATATTCCATATTTGGAATGCTGAAATTCTGGTTTAAGGTCAGGAATCTCTGACAATCCAAACTGTCGAAGCCTTAACAAGTCTGAAACGGGGAACAAGTTAAACTTTTTGTTTCTCTATTTTTACCAGCTGCAGTTATTAAAAAAAAAGAAAAAGAAAAAAAAAAGAGTATTTGTTGCAACCTATCAGATCATGGTATTTTTACAGTTTTGGAAAAGGACTGCTAGTAGTAGCCCAGTGTAGCACCGTACTGCTGATCACAGACAGTTGTGTAACCTGGAGTTAATCCTTGAAGTGTAAATTGCTTCAGGAAAAGGAACAATCTACAAGAAGGTCTTTTTCATTAATACACATTAAAAAAATAATATAAAAAAGAAGCCTGACATTGGGCAGCACAAGAAGACTCTCAAACACACTGTGTTGAACATGTTACAGAAATAGACAGTGTGCATTTGTCCATGTTGCAAAACCACTGCATAGCTGGGGGTGAGACAATGTCTTTAAAAGATTAAGGTAAGAGTTTTGGATTTGACTGTTAGTAGTACTCCTGTGACTGTTTCAGGAATTTGTATTGGAAACAAATATTGTTACTTACAGTTTGAAAGCATTTGCAAGAATGGTATGGATTTTTATAACACAATTCTAAATTGTCCTAATATAAATTGCTGTACTATGCAAGAGAGTTCTGAGCACTTCTGAAAGCTGGGGAACATTTCTTTCACTGTTTGCATGAGAGGAGGTTTGTGGTCAGGGGAAAACATGTATCTCAGTATGGATCTTTAAATACAGGAATAATGAGAAGGGCAACTCATAAAGAGACTGGAAAAAACCTCTATTTTAATGATTAAAAAAATACATAAAGACCCAATATAAGGTTAGCTTTGTTGGGACACTAATTATAATGCTCTGAGCAAGAAAGGGAGAAACTGCTGAAAGAGATGTTTACTCAGGTACAGAAAAGCTCCATTCTTGTCTTATAACTTCAGAATTGAAAATTTT
Source organism: Ibycter americanus (assembly GCA_035590275.1). Classification (NCBI taxonomy): domain Eukaryota; kingdom Metazoa; phylum Chordata; class Aves; order Falconiformes; family Falconidae; genus Ibycter; species Ibycter americanus. The sequence goes on along the minus strand of JAVJGI010000014.1, from coordinate 53,168,396 downwards.
TCTGCTTCATTTTGCTGGCTGCAGGAATGGTGTTCAGAGAAATCAAAACTTACCAAAGACAGGATCGTGCTAACAAAATTGTTTGGAAGGTGATTTGGCAAATAGTCACCTAGAAATCACTAGGGTTTGATTTTTTTTTTTTTTTTAATCACATTGACATTACACCGTGATGGTGCTTAAAAAGACTCAGCAGGATCTGAAATGTTGAGCGGACCCCTTCTCTTGAAGAAGACATATGTTTGTAGGGCTGGTATGCTGCATTTCTTTCCACTGAGTTTCCAGTATACAGTCAACAAGAACACCCTGTGTACCACTCTGCTCCCAGTCCATGAGTTTGAGCAAAGAAACACATCAACTACTCTGTGTGAGGTACTGAAGAGGTCAAAGAAATCTGGACTTTGAAACAACCTCCTCTTTATAGCTGGAAAAGTTCATGTTTTTTTGAAGGAGTGCCATTGATCTATTAGAGACACAATGGGAACGTGTAAGAGCAGGGGTAGCCCTGCCATTAGTTGCACAAATATTGGCGAGGACTATAAATACTACTGATTTGAGTATATAACGTGACATTACAAGAACTGATTGGATCCTGACCCTACTCCAATGGGTCTATAAGAACCGTCTGAATGACCAATAATCAGTGTGGCTGAGAACAAAGCTACAGGAACAGAGATTAGCTAATAAGACAGAGACTGCTTTCTAAAAAATAATCTGTCGCTGTGAATAGATGTTTGGGCATTGATACGTGTATCGTGTGGGCTTGCTGCAAGGGGGAGCTTCTTAGTCTGTAATTAGGGAACCAGAGGGAACTTGATGAAAATATCAACGTTATAAGATTGTTATGAGCCAACGGTGCAGCATATCCTGACAGAAAGACGATACAGTTGTGTGAGTAGCTAGAATTAGTAAGGCTGGTTGTTCTTTTTTCCATTTGTAGCATAGATCAGCAAGGGCTGCATTTCTCAATGCCAGGGTGTTGCAGGAAGGTGCTAACAAGTCACGAAGTGTTAAAAAACTTCATTTTAAAAAGATGAAAATCATTATAAAAACTATAAAAATAAAAATAAATGTTTTCTGATCTTTTTCTAAGATTGGTTCAGTTCCTTCAGAGTGAGGAAGTAAGAAGCATCTACTGGGTTGGGTATAATTAAACTACCTCTAGTCACTACCAGCCATGTAGCTACTTCAGGGAATTTACACCTGCAGTCAGGAATTACAGCGCTCTGCCATGCAAGAAATGAGTTGGCAGTACTCAGCATCAGCTTTTTGCTTATTGCATCTTACTGACAGGAATGCACTGAACACAAAGTAGTCCAAGAGGGAGTTGTGTTTAAGCAACACCTTAGACATAATCATCTTAAAAATTAAGACAAGTTGGCTTGTAAGAGATGTCATGTGGAGGCTGCTGTAACTAAAACATTAAGAGTACATGTCTGTGTTTTGGGTTGCCTCTCCACCCCCCACCCCCCCCCAGTTATACTTTCATTCTCATTCTGTGATGCAAAAAAACAAAATAAAGTGTTTGTGTTGTCTTTGATGAGCATAAGGCATATATGTTTTTCTCTAAATATCTGTTTTGGTCACAATATGGTTTGGTTGCCTATAGAAAGAGCTTTTCATGATTCAATTTGTAGAAAATAGTAAATGTCACCATGGTATTTGTGTATTTTTTTCCAGTCACATTAATTTCCTAGGTCTAGATTGTTCTTCCTCAGATAAAAACTGCCTTTTTTTATGGTAGGCAACCCCTTTGATTACAGTGGAACCAGTTATGATGAACATTACTATTCAGAGTGAGTAAGGGTGTTGCAGTCTTGTCCTTAATGTGTATCTTTTCCACAGCTTATTTTAAAAAGTTGTGGTTTTTTTTACTACCTTGGGAAACATTATCAGAACAATTTTTCAATTGTGTATATTAAATTCTTTACGATATGGCTAAGGAAGAGGGGAAATTTTCTAGCATCATTGTTTATGATTTATATGTTTATATAACATTTATATGTTTAGTACACAGAATTTCATTGTGGGTTTTGTTTGGTTTTCTTTTAAAAGCAGCTCTTGATTCTAACCGATTTGCTTGATACATTATTAAAGGCCAAAATTAGTGAAAATGTTAATGTTTTCCAAGCAACTACCCAGGGAAAATGCAATAACCGTTATTGCTAAAGCTTCCATGTTGGCAGAAAGGATGGCAGATAAACTGGAATGTGTCAGTACTGCAATTCAGTTAAATTGAAATGTAAAGAGTCCAAAAGAACCTTTGTTAGGTTTTCAAAAAGCTAGCACTCGGGTTCATACCCAGCTGCAATGGCACAGTGCAGTACTGTCTATTACTAGTGCCAGTTTCAACACCATTGCGCAAAAAGGTTACTGAATATCCCTAACATAATTTGGTTGGCAAAATGAACCCCTCACTCAAATGAACATGTCTTCTTTTCTTGTTATGAAGACAGTACAGTGAGAGCATTTGCTAATTAATTGTCCTTCTGTTGTGTTTAATTATCAGTTTTGTCCCTTTTTTCTTTTGTACGTAACTCTTTTTCTATTTCCCCTCTGTTTTATATCTGAAAAATAATAAGGTTCAGTGTGATAAAATGAAGTGTTTATAGACATTACCTTCCAATTACACACTCCACACACCAACATTTATCTTGATAAGATTTCTGTTTTAGTCATTAAACTGAATGGTAATCTGTGTATTATGGCTTTTTAAAAACGAAGCCTCTGGATTCCTGCAAGAGAATCAGAATGAGAGAGATTCAATTTGAGTTCTGGAGTTAGCTGTAACTGCTAGCACAGTGACTCAAATATGTGGGTGGATTTAACTGGGTTGGGTCTAGTGTAGTTTACAATCAAGTGTGTAAAACATGACACACACCATTTTCAGTTCAAGCTCACAATTACATACACTAGGAGGGCTCTTTACCTGCCTTGTTTCCCCTCATAGGTGAGCATAGCTAGGAACAGGGCATTTACAGCCTATACCTCCCTGTTCCAGATGGCACTGTGCCATCAAAGAACAATTTAGAGTTGCAACTGGTTCTCATTGATTTCAGTGAAGCCCTATTTGTCATAAAACTGGGAAATTCAGTTACAAATCAGGCTCATTATATTGTGTCACTGAAAAATCCAGACTTGTCCTGCTGTGTAGAGTAGGGAAAGCAAACTTTACAGTTCATAGGGTGGTAAAGTTTTTTGGATGCTTAAAGAGCAATTCCATATTGCAAAGCAGTGCCAATACTTCAGTCTACTTCCAAGAGAGGGAAAATAGAATTTTAAGGTTGAATCAGGTACAGTAATGTAACCTTATCTGAAATACCAACAAAACAGCAGTCGCTCAAGATTTTATGAATAATCTACTGCTGCCCATATGTAGCTGACGGTAAAGGTAAGCTAGCTTTCCTGTGGTTTGGTATGTTCTTTCAATATTATCATTGTAAATTGGACTGTGATAATGATTTAAAAAGTCCCTGTTGCTGACCAAACATTAGCCTATTTTAAAGGTAAATCTCAGCTATGGCTTGGAGTGGGTTCCAGCCGTGTTGTATGGAACACCTTGTGTGAAGCCTGGGGTCAAGCACAACCCACAGTGTGAACAAGCCCTAGACTGTAAGTTTTTGGGAACATGTATGTTTCAGCTAGCAGGGCAAGGAGGGGTGTGTGTGTGTCTTTCTGTTAGGATATATTGTACTGTTTTAGTCAATATCCTTGTCTTATATGTGTGATTTTAAAAACAAACAAGCAAACAAACAAACATAGTTGCTGACAAAACTGTAAATACTCAAAATTGGGAAGTTATGAGGTGGGCTCTTATCCTTGCTTCTGGGGAATGGGGATATGCCATGTTTTCTCCTGTATACATTGAATAGTGTACATTGGATTGGTACCCTGATCTTCTGTTGCTGCATCATATAAGCAATTGTATTTATTTATATAAGGACCACAAATATTTATGTCCTTTATATTTTTGTTTTGATGGTACAAATTCCCAGATCATATTTACATTCACACCCTTACATGACAAGAAGAGTGAAAGTCAATGAGAATTGTATACTTTTCTGTATATGTACTTATACACCTAGAATCACAGAATCACAGAATGGTCAGGGTTGGAAGGGACCTCTGGAGATCATCTAGTCCAACCTTGTGCTAAAGCAGGTTCTTGTAGAACGGGTTGCACAGAGTCGCATCCAGATGGATTTTGAATGTCTCCTCCTCTGGAGACTCCACAGCTTCTCTGGGCAGCCTGTTCCAGTGCTCTGTCACCCTCAAAGTAAAGAATTTCTTCATATTCACATGGAACTACCGGTGTTGCAGTTTGTGCCTGTCGCCCCGTCCTGTTGCTGGGCGCTACTGAAAAGAGCCTGGCACCATCCTCCTGACATTCATCCTGAAGAGATTTGCAGACATTGATGAGATCCCCTCTCAGTCTTCTCTTCTCCAGGCTAAACAGGCCCAGCTCTCTCAGCCTTTCCTCATAACAGAGATGCTCTAGTCCCCTCATCATCTTTGTAGCCTTCTGCTGGACCCTCTCCAGTAGTTCCTCATCTCTCTTGAACAGGGGAGCCCAGAACTGGACACAGCACTCTAGATGTGGCCTCACCATGGCAAAGGTGATGGGGAGGATCACCTCCCTCGACCTGCTAGCCACACTCCTCCTAACACAGCCCAGGATCCCAGTGGCCTTCTTGGCCACCAGGGCACACTGCTGGCCCAGGGGCAACTTGCTGTCCACCAGAACTCCCAGGTCCTTTTCTGCAGAGCTGCCTTCCAGCAGGTCAGCCCTGAGCCTGTACTGCTGCATGGAGTTGTTCCTCCCTACGTGCAGGACCTTACGCTTGGCTTTGTGGAACTTCATTAGGTCGCTCTCTGCCCAGCTCTCCAGCCTGTCCAGGTCTCGCTGAATGGCAACGCAGCCTGCTGGTGTGTCAGCCACTGCTCCTAGTTTTGTATCATCAGCAAACTTGCTGAGGACACACTCTGTCCCTTTATCCAGGTCATTGACGAATAAATTGAACAGGACTGGACCCAGCCCTGACCCCTGGGGAACACCCCTGGCTACAGCCTTCAGCCAGACTCTGCGCTGCTGGTCACAACCCTCTGAGCTCTGCCATTCATCTCGATCTCAATCCACCTCACTGTGCACTCATCTCACCCACACTGCCTGAGCTTACCTATGAGGATGTTGTGGGAGCCAATGTCTAAAGCCTTGCTGAGGTCAAGGTAGACAATATCCACTGCTTTCCCCTCATCTACCCAACCAGTCATTCCATTATAGAAGACTATCAGGTTGGTCAGGCATGATTTCCCCTTGGTGAATCCATGTTAACTACTCCTGATAACCTTCTTTT
>JAVJGI010000014.1:53135493-53162169 GCA_035590275.1 Ibycter americanus | reverse complement strand
GCCCATCTGTGCATATCATCTGCTGCCTGTTAAATTACTTTACTCAAATTGGTTTTGGTTATATCTATATCTATCAATCTCAGGCTTAATGCAATTCCTGAGGAGGTGGTTAACCTTAATATCAGTTGCTGGCAAGAGTTTAAATTGCAATGGTTCACAGGGTACTAGGACAGATTATTTTATAGGAATATTCTAGGTTTCCTCCAGTTAAACTTAATACTGAGGTATAGGTCCGAACCCACAAATTTGGGAAGGTACAAGTTCAGCTTAGTCACGAAAGAGTAATAAGACAATCTTCTCTGCATTTAGAACAAGATAGAAATCCTTGAAAGGATTAATGTAATATTAGTATTTCAAGTATATCACAATACATTTAATAACTTTAAGTTGCTGAATTAAACTACGAGAACAGTTATCTCACTACCCACAGAAAAGATACAATTGTTTTTAAGCAAGGAGCAGTTTAACAGTGAACCTATCGAGAAAAGGACCAAAAACCTCATTTACTGACTTTATTGAACAGACAATGACAATAGTCAGCTGCTAACTGGCTGATAGATCTCCTTGCATCCTCTGAGGTGGGGTCAGCTCCTTCTGGATAACCCAAAACTGCACTTCATGGCGGACTCTTATTTCTAAAATTGGGTGAAACAAAACTTGGGGTCTCATCAACTAGAATATATTCATTTCTAGACATTGGCTGCTATCAGGTTGGAAATTTGAACCTTCTCATGCCACTAAGGCTCCAAAGAGCTGGCAGTGACACAGCACTTTATCAGTACTCTGTTTCAGGTAGCCTGAAAACAGAAATTAGATGGTACAAATCAATCCCTTTAATTTCTGATGATATTTTTCTGACTTGTTGAAAGGATCACATGACAGAGTGATTTGTTTACTTTTAAAATATGTGTACAAAACCCCAATAGCTCATTGAAAAAGTGAAGTTTTAAGACATGATACCGGATTATGAATAGGCAGCAATGGTAATGCCAAGTTGTAAAAGGCAAAACAGCTAAATACAGAGTGAATGAAAAAAGTTATTCAAAATAGATCGAAAACAAAAAGGGAAATCTGTTCTGTGTATTTCATATATCTAAAGGATTACTGAAAGAATGACTTGTGGAAGATTATGTTGAATATATGTATCAAATTTCAGTTATTATTTTTAGATTAAAAAAAAATAATGAAATAGCAGTTCATTCAAGTTGACTGGACTTAATTTCCAAAGAACTCTCAACATGTATTAAATTTAATACATTGAAAAAGACACTATAGTGGAATTTATGAAAAAAAAAAACCCTGCACACAGTTTGATTAAAAAAAAGTAAACATCTACATCAAACTACATGCTGCTCTGGAAGGAAGTTAAACAGTGTTGAGGCTCACCCAGAGGGATGTCAGAGATGTAATCTGACACATACTAAGAGGTCTCCCTCTGCAGAGGCCTTTGAAAGAAAATGTGTTTCCTCTCATTCTCTCAAGATTATACAATATTTAGAAACAGTCAGCAGTTCCAGCTTTAGTACTTCCAGTTGGTCCCTGATGTGGGTTACTCATGTATTATTTAGGACTTGCAATGCTAGTATAGAAAAACTGAAACAAATTTTCAGGATAAAAAGTGCCCAATCTAGGCTTGCGTATGAATGTAGGCAGAACTGTACAAATGACTCAGCCTGAAACAGAAAATACTCAGAATTAATCTTTCACCTCTTGACAGCTAAATATATAAGACTGCGGAACAGTCTCTCAAGGGAAGCAGCAAAAACTAGAATACTTGGTATTTTTAAAAGTAGGTTTGGCAAATATGTAGTTGATGTATAATAGCAAACAATACCGCTTTGGCAAGCAGAAAGGCTCTGTAACTGTCACCCAAGATGCTATCTTGTAAGCTTGAGGAGGTCAGTTTCTGTTAACACTGGCCCCAGCATGTATCTTTTGCTCAGCTAAGAGTGAACAGTGCAATTCTGAGACTATAGTGAAGTTTTACAATTTTGAAATAGCATGGATAGAACTGATCAAATCAAATGGAACAAAGAACTTTTTTACACATGTGAAGAAACTATGCAGAATCTGTCAATATTTTGTTTCTTTCACTCCCTCTGGGTCACAGAAGATTTTTGTTGTCTGTTGTCCCAGATCAATAAACTTGAGGTTTCCTTCTGTTCTCTTGAGCTTGTCTCTGCAATGCTTTGAGAATCCATTTATGAAACATTTCTCAAACATGCATTGCCAAGGATGACCTTTAGCATTCCCATAGTAAGGACCTTGGAACCTTTCTGGCCTCTCACCACAGGGGGAGAGCAATGGGGCTCATCACTGGCACACTGTCCTCCATGACCTTTCCTGAACAGAATAGACACCAAATGAATTTGGCAATATAGGTAAGTTGAATAGTTGGTTAAAATAGTTAATTTTAGGGGTGACTTGAGACTGTCACTGTTTCTTTACAGCGAGACTTCAGTCCCTGCCAGTGAAAGCAGAGCCATCAGTTTCTTTTGCCTGACACCAAGATGCGGTTTTTCTCACACACTCCCGTAGAAAAGATCAACAGTTTCCCTGTGGTGAGCTGAACTGGCAGGTCTTGTCAGCTAACCAGGACTTCTGCAATTGCTTGACACACTTTATTGTAGTTTCCCAGCTAGCTCCTCATTTGTAACATACCCCATACCTGAGTTGCATCTTCAACCTTTTTATGCCTGTTTTTTTCTTAGTCACACCCAGATGTCCTCTTCTACACTTCAGACAGGATGGAAGGTTGATTACAGAAGTTTTAAGAACCTGCAATCAGCCCTGAGTTCCCCAACACACTGGCAATGCTACATGCATCATTTCGCAGATGTCCTAAGCAGTACTGCTTAGCCTCTGCAAACTGTCACAGTCCCTAGTCATAAAAAATCTGACTCCTAGGCTTTGCCTCTCTTCAGGAAGACATAGCTGCCACTGTCTAAATGCCCTCAGCTGAAACTTTCGACAACATCAACAAAAATTAACAATTTTAATGTCTTGCCCGTACATTGGCATATTACAGGCAGCCTTAGGAGTCCTGTCATCATCACCAAGTGAAGCAGTCAGCAGTACTGAGAAAAAAACATGGCTTGTAGGTAGAGGTAATATCTTTTCTTAGAATAGCCTGTATAGCTGGAAAAAGAACATGCAAAGAACAAAAAGGACATTAAATCTGGTGTAGAAGCAACGAACTTCAAAGCTAAATACGAGTTGACAATGCCCGCTCAGTTTAATTTGTATTGATTTCTCTTTACGTTTGTGCCAAATTACTGGCTAGCAGTAGCAGAAAAAGAAAAAAGAAATTTAAAAAAATCTTTCCCTTTTTAACAGCTCATTTGGTTCGTCTTTTGTTTGGTTCCTTCTTTTACCTGTCCCTGCTATCAGCTGCATTAGTTACTCTTGCCTTGCGCTGGCTTTAGCATTTTGTGTGATTGCAGCAGATTCAATTCTTTAACCTGGCCAACCCCTGCCCTGCATCCCCTGTTATCTTCTCTTTTCTGCAGAGTTAGGGGTTTTTGCCATTTTAATGAAGTGAATCAGTTTATCTTGTGATCAAATTAACACCAGCACTTGTTCTAAGTAAGCTATAGGAGTGTGGGGTAGTGCAGATGGAAGCAAAAAGTAAAAGTTTCTCCTTTCGGAAAGAGAAAGCCGTTCAGTTCAGGCCATGCTGCGAAAGCATACCCTGGAATGTGGGCAACTATTGCCCCCAGGGACAATAGAAATGTTTTTGAAGCTTACGGGCATAACTTTTGTCTTATATTCAGGATAAATGTGAGAGGTAAATACTAAGGTTTGTGGAACAGATAAAAGAAGAAGTAGGAGCCAGCATTCAAAACACAGACCAGCTGACAGACGTGGAAGTAAATTCTGTTGTTGGAAGGTTTTCCTGAAGACAGAAATTCAAATGGGGCATTGTGCCAATATTTGCTGGAGCTATATGTATGACAAGCTAGAAAAATTACCTACATAAGGAAGACATCACAGGTGACCCAGAGACAGACACATAAGCCTTTATCTTGTGACCCACTGCTTAGCTACAAGAGACTGGAGTGCTAGCAAAACCAAGATTTAGGATTCTAAGCAGCAATGGTTGTTTTAATTTGTTGATATTTAGAGATAAAAGGTATTATTTATATAATTTAGGAATAAAGACTATTGTATCACAAAAATATTATGTTACTTATTAGAAAAAATAAAAACCATATAAGACCTTAAGTTTGGCTAATTGCTCAGGTTGAAAAAAGGATGAATTTTCTTTATGGACAAAGCTGTGGACTCAAACACTTGTAACACATGCTTGTTTCCCTGAAACAATGTCTTTTAAAAAAAAGGGATGCTTTTGATATTTCAGAATTTGTTTATCTGATCCCCTTCATCAGGTGATTTCTGAAAATTACATCTTAGGAAATTTCATATGGAAAAAAGCACATAAAGGGAGATATAAACATGTTTTGTTTTGTGGTTTTTGGGTGTTCTTTTTTTCCTCTGGGTCTTCTAATTGGATGATGAAACAGTCATGTTTGTTCCTTCAGGTATGTGTGTCCTGATCGGTTGCGAAGATAAATAATATTGGATGAGTGTAGCTGTATAAACTTAATAAGAAAGGTAAATCACATTAAAATATTCTAGTCAGCATTTTGATCTTGAATTGTTTTTTGCTTTAAATGGAAAAAAAAAATTGAAAAAATATTTGAAACAGGGAAACGTACTTATTTTTAAAATCATAACTCCTTTTGGAGCTTCAGGGCTTCTTTGTCTTTCTATTGATTCCTTCTGTCTCATGGTTATTTTTCTTTAGCTTAGAGAAGCTGCGTTTGTGGCAAAACATAACCAGAGACAAACTGAAGATTTTCAGTGTTCTTTTCATGCTTTTACCTCCCTTCTCTATCTTCTGACAAATTGATTAATAACACTCCTTTTAAATCCCACTTTTCCCTTCTACTTCTCATCCTTATCCTGTCTTTCAGTTTTCTTTGAGCATTATACTTTTTATTTTTTGGTGAGGAAAAAGGGAAAGAATAAGAGGTTTGGTTTTGTTCTCTCATTTTTATTAAACTTGTCTCATAGCTTTCTAATGGAAAAATGAAAGTGACCATGGGAGGGAAAAAAATCCCCTTTAAGCATTACTGTTTGAAAATCAGAAACATAATAATAATAATTCAAAATAACAATATTTTTCAAATTCATTTTGCGGAATTCATATTTAGCTATATTGTTTCGCATCTTAAAAATAATCTTTTCCCATTCTTCTCTTAGCTTTTTCCTGTGTTTAGTGTAAGCATGGTAGTTCAGGATGTCTTATTATTGCATAGGTAAAGCACTCAACACAGTGGAATCTGGATGATGTTCAAAACCTTAGATACGCCAGAAGCAAACTGTTAGTAAGTGAAACAACAGTAGAAAAAAAAATTTTAAATTTTTTTGTAGTGGAAAAAATTAGGTAGAAATAGTAATGTGGAATCTACCTATTGAAAATGTATGTAACTGTCTATGTAAAAAGTTGTGTAATACTTGAAGTAAATTAGTTACAGAAATATCTTTTTTACTTAAAGAAATTCTGAGGAGTTATTATTTAAAGCCAATACATACTCGTATCAGAATTTTACACTTGCTTTGAAAGAAATGCCGTGAATTTGGATTTGTGATAGCTATTAAAGAGAACTAAAGAAGCACATGGAACTGATTTTTTTTTTTTAAAATCAACTGAACATTCAGAAAAATTAATATGCAAGTGGTCCTGAGAAAAGAACAAGCTGAATTTTCTTTTCTTCATAACATCTTGTGAGGTGAGCAATTGTTCTTAATGTAGTAAAAGACTCAGAAATGTTTGCATCAATTTTTATTTCAATATTATTGTAGTTTAGGCTTATTCAGAAATACTAGTAGGAGCTTGAGGGTGATACTAAAATTCTGGTACATTCTGTTGCCACTCAAACCCGCGCGGCTCTGCCCCCTGCCCTGTCCTGTTCTGCTAGCAACAAGCTTGTTTTTTCTCCTCAAAGCAGCTTCCTGCTTTTCATGAAAGCACTTCTTTCAGCTAGCACCTTAATATTCCTTTTTCTGCAATAATTTGTATAGAGTGTGGAGTTCCTTTGAACAGCAGAGAGAAGCCATAAAGAGAGCAGGACTGGGAGAAGAACAGAGATAGCTGCCATCTGCCACTTTAGCTAAACTGAAGCAAATTGAAAAGGCTCTTCAGCACAAGTTCTTCTTTCTATTTATTTGTTTAAGCCCATCTCATGGACTAAGAAACAAAACCCCTTCAGTTAAAAATGTACTTTTTTTCTGGCATCATGTCTCGCTTTTACTGATTGGACAGGGAGATATTTTAGGAAAGCAATGTACTGTGTATCATAGCAAATTTAGCTGGGTTGGGACTGGGAGCAAAAGATGTGATCCAAAGCCCATGGACATAGTTCAAGAGAATTTAGAGGTTCACTAAACTGTATGCAAACAAATCCAAACGCCCCATATTTTCAATTTGAATGTGACAATAGTGAGCAGGAAAAGTAGTCCTGTAAAAGAAGGGAATATGCTGTTAGGGTTAACGCAATGAGAGAGCACTAAGAAACTGCAAATGCTTGCATTAACCTACATGAGTAGTCCTATTGTACTTATTATCCTTAGAGCAAGTAGGAATACAGAACATATTTATGTCTCTGCAAGAACACGATGTGTTTAGGACTTTGATCAGTCACTGGCTGTAGTCATTGTGCGAGTCTTTTGTCTGTGAGTCACAAAAGACTAAAATCACTGAAGGCAAGGCTCAGCCTTATTTCATACGGTTCTGGAAGAACTGCAGTTTTTACATTATTATCCTTTTCAAATCTGTACTTCAGATCTGAAGAATCTTGGCCAAATGTATGGATTCAAAATAATGAAATAATGAGATGCAAAAAGGTAATAATGATTTCCAGGAAAGTGCCTAAGAAGCCTTTTTTTTTTAAGGTGTATGCACAGTAAATTTAGAGTCCATATAAATATCTGGATAAACTTGTGTTTGTAACAAATAATCAAATAATTCACAGTAGCTGTGACAGTTATGAAGACAAATGGGGAAGTTTTAAAGTTGCAAGTCCATTTCTTAACTGGTGAAGTTTACTTATTTATCTGATAAACTGCTTAATGGGACATACAATCTTTTAGGTAATATTTAACCCAATACACATTTCCTTTCTGAAGCTTTCTCTTATTTTGCAGGAGGTGATATCCATAGAAATGGATAGAGCTATATTCTCAACCTGAAGGTCAAGCATTAAATAGAATATGAAATGAAGAAAAGCAGTAAGAAACTAGACTATATAAACTCTAGTTATGTATTACAGTGTGACCCTAGAACTATGGTTACCCCCCAGAAATCCCAGGGGTCAGTGGAACAATTTTGATTTGGAAAAATAATTAAACTCACTATATATTGATTACAAGGTATTCCAGATGATATGTCTCCAGGTGCCTTTAGAAGCCTAAGAAGTAGGAAAACTGTAACAGAGTTTCTTTTTTTAGAATGCTTCTTACTCTGTCTACTTCTTTGGTTATATATGGTTTTAATATTTCTGAGACACTGTCACCAAGAAGAAATGTAGTATATATTATATCTTCAATGTTCTGAAATTCGTGGTTTTTTTTTGTTTTCAGGGGTTTTTTCTTTCTTTCTCTTATTTTGTTTCCCAGTGCAATTGCTTCCTTATGGTGCCAAGAAGATTTGTTTCTCTTAGGAACATTCTCTTTGCTTCAATTTAAATATATTTGTATCATGCTACTTTTGAGAGAGAGCAATAGATGTAAAAACTGAAGACAAAATATGTCCTGTCATTATCTGTGGGATGAATTCACTTTCAGAAAGATTTGTTTGAGCAGAGGAAAAAAAAAGACTATTTTTAAGGCAGTCATTTATGAGGCCCTATGCATGCACACAGTGAAGGGAATTTATATTTTGAAAACCCTACAATTTAAATGAAGAATAACCCTAGAAGTTTAGAAGGTTTTAGATAGTGTGACTGAATATATATTCATTGAGTGGGGAAACTAGAACTGCATTTGTTAGAGATTTTTTAGTCATGGATAGCTGTGAAAAAAATTGAGGGAAAAAAAGGTACAAAATTAAATAAAACCAAGTAGCTAATAGGCACCATTTATAGTAGATTATGCATTTGTAGAATGTGACTGACTACAATGCATACAATGAAACAGATGTTTTTCATTTTAATCAGGTTCTGTGGGTAAGTTCCTTTAATAATATGAATAGTCTCATAGATCTTACTAGGACAACCTGTGCAGACAAAGTGTTTGTATTTGATTGATACAACGTTCTCCAAAGAGAATTCAAGCAGATTCTACAGACCATTGAAGTCAAGCCATTCAACAGCAGTTGTGGAGAATATAAAGTAAAATTTGTGGTACATTGAAGTTATGAGCCTGACTTTTTTTAGTGAAAGGTATAGGTAACAATAATCGGATAGGAGAAAAGTCTGAATAGCTAGTCATTGTGGGCTCCATATGACTTGAAAATGAGACACATGGAGAAACATTAGTTAGTCACACTACACAGGCATTGGCAAACAGCAGGGAAATGAGATTTTTCCTCTTTTACTGTGAAATCATTGAAGTGAGAATTAGTTAAAACTTTTCAACTAAAATTATAATGATAATTTCTGTGAAGTAGTTGCTAACTGTTTTACTCAAGTGATAGAAGAGGCTTGCACTCACAGAGTTGAATTTGCAAAGGGCTCTTAGTTTTGATCTAACTCGTTTTCTCATGGTCAATGTAGGTTTTGTAATTCAGTCTCAAAAGCAACAGATATAAGCCATAGCTGAAGGCTTTAAAAAAAGAATTATACTTCGAAATTTTAGCATGCTGACTAGGATTTCAAAGCACTCTGTGAGCATGAGCTCCAAAAGGAAGTGGAGGGTGATAGAGGTCAGAGATTTCCTCCTACAGGAGATGGAGGCACCCATCTGCCAGCCAGACATGCTTTCATGGGAATTTTGTTGCTCTGCAACATCTGGGATGTTTTTACTCAATGGTAATTGAAAGGTTGTGGAGACTGGGGAAGGTGCCCAATGATTGGTAAAGGTAACTGTTGCACTCATCTTCTAAAAGAGGAAAAAAGACAGTATCTGGTGAACTAAAGGGTGGTCTTTTGACAGAAGGACAGCCTTTCCTTTGGTCTCTGGGAAAATCATGGAGTTCTGGAAGTGATACGTGTCTAAATAGATGTGAGCAGCATGCCCAGGCAGCAGTGAAGGCTAACAGCATACTGCTGTGACTGTAGCTGGGAGACTGTTGTTGTCTTCCATTTTTCAGGCCACATATAGACTACTGCATATGGTTCCTCACCCAGAGCAAGAAAGGCATCGTCGGACTGCGGCAAACCTAGAGGATGGCCACCAGGATGGTTGGGAGTGGATGACTTGCCCTGTGAGAAGAGGCTGCATCTCAGAACATAACTGAAGTACAAATGCCTGCAATAATTAACTACTATTTAAGTAGTATGCCAGAAGTTTTTTAACTAATCCAAAATGATGAAACTTCTCTATCCATTAAAAATGGTTACAAAAAGTATTTTGTCAATATTTAGTTCATGCCAAAATCTACCAAAGTGGTTACAGGGTTGTTGGTCCCCTTGAGCAAAACAGATTCAGGATGTCCCTCACAGACCAAGGGCAGTCCACCCAGACTGGTTACAGTACGCACGTGGGATCACACACACCAAACACTGAATGGACAGCACAAGGACATGTGTCTTGAAAGCCCTTCAATTTAGGTGAAGACTGGCTCTTTTGCACTGCATTAATGATAAATTTGAGCTGTTTAGAGTCTAGGAACTTACTGAGTGTTTGCTATTGCTCAGACAAAACTTTATTTTATAAAAACATCATGTCTTACAGTATTAGACCTAGGAATGCCATTTCCTTAAAAAATCCGTTTAATTCCAACAGAAGTGTGATGGCAGCTTTGGAAGAACTTATACACAAGATTTTTATATGAATTACAATTTTGTTATCAATTTGCATTTAATTATCTTTCATGCAGAAATTAAGAGATGGACTGTACATGTCGCACATAGGTCAAGAGCTCATTTTAATAGTTAAAATGAATTGCCTAAGTCAAGCATCTTAGCCTGAAAGGTTAAAACGGCAGAAAACAGAAAGACTTTTCTTTTCTGTTGCCCAGTAATTTCTAGTTAAAACCCAAACAGCTGTAGATTATTGCACATGATGTTGCCACTTTGCATGTAATTAAGAAGATATTTATGGATTGTGATATAAAAATTCCATGTAGGGCTAACACACATCCTGGAAGTGTCATAGGTAGTTCCTCTTAATGATTTATTATGGCTACTAACAGTATACCACATTGACCTGTGGTTTGCGTTGAACACCAACTGCCATCTGCTCTGATGTATTATCTGCTAACATCATTGCCTCCAGATACGATAACACATTTAGTTGAGAGTGGCAAGGCATTTCCTGTTTATGATATTCCAGGTTAAGGAAACTTGTGAAATGATTAGAAGAAGTAGCAGGCAGTTAGGTGGAACAGAACTCTTACTGGGATGTGAATTTCAATAAGAATAAAGAAAGCAAAAATACCAAAGATCTGGAAAATATTTTAATTTCTCTGTCACAAGTTGTAGATTTCTCAGTTTTGCCTGGAAAACAAAATGTCACAATAAAATGAGAGTTTCACAGTTGTATATATCTGATTTAACTGAAAAAATAAACCTTTTCTTACAAGTGTAAAAAGACTGCAAGATTTACATAAGACTTTCAGATTTATTCCATGATTTTATTTAAGCACGCTGTAATGGTGGTAGATTTACTTATTCTTCGTTTCCTAATGGTTAGTTAACATGAAAGCAATGAAACCAGTTCACTGTGAATCAAAAGACAGCACTGACCCAGCCAGAGACACCAAAGCAAGCTTTGACTATCCTCAGGCCAAAAGTGCTGGGATCATGGAACTGACACACCTGATTTTTTTTCTTCTTCTTTTGTTTTGGGCTTAAGCTGTCCATAAGTGGCAAGAATCTGTGTTACAGTGAATTGTGTGATTAAGATTTACCATCTTAAGTTATGCTCAGATTTTAGAGGGCATTAGGGATGTGCCCTAATTAATGAAATAAGAAACACAAAGAGATGCTGGGGTTTGTCCCTACATTGGCATAATTCAATAGAATTTTGTTTGCATGTGTTCAACAGTGCCTGGCACAAGGTAAGGCTAGAATGTTTCCTGTGAGAATTCCCAGATGGAAACGATGCTGAATGCTTTACAAAATCATGTGCAATAAATCTGGAAGTTACAGATGACATTAGTTCAATGTATGGTACTGTGTATGCAGCACACAGGTGCTTCTCTTCATGGCTGGTAAATTTACACTTGTAAGCACTGAACTTCCAGTGGACGTGCAGGCAACCTGTGCACTACACAAAAAACTGTTTCCTGGGGGCATCGGTCTCTAACTCTGCAATCTATCCACCTGCACAGCAAGTTTATTCCTTTGAGGATTTTACAATGGAAACACCCACCTAGTATGACAATTGGGTCTGCCATATATTGGTGGAGCTACTGTGCATTACCTGCAATTTATCTAAAAGTCTGTTGAAATATGAAAAATCCTTGAAACTATTCCTGAACAATATTATGGGGAAAATCTGTGGTAATCTAAACTCAGAATTTTGCATTCCTCACTGATTCTGAAGTCCCGTTATGCCCATCTTTCTACCTTTTCTTTGGAATAGCTTTTTCAGGTTTTTTTCTGGCCTGTTAGTAATCCAGCTGGCAATTTCTCCTGTGTGCATGAACCTGTCATTCTTCTGTATTTAAAGAAATACCTCCCATTTCTCTCCTTTTTCTAAATCTTATATTTTTTTATTTTAAGTGGGGGAAATACGTTTAAAGAGGGAGACTTGAGCCCATAAAGAAGAGAAAAACTAATATTTTGTGGGCTGAGTCTGAATAAAAGTGTATGGAAACTTAATACTTGTGTAATTTGCTGTGGTAAAACACCTTTTAGTAATTTTTTTGTTTTCCTTTTAAGTTAATTGGAGGGTGGTGCAGAAAAAGTGTAATAGAAAATATTATAGGCTATTTACATTGTAAACCTAAAATAAAAATAAATGGAGAATGCAAATTAAGGTTTCCATAGCAATAAGAGTTTATCAGTATTGTGGATCTGAAATGTTTGCAACTGTTGACTGGACTACTCTGTACTTTGATGAATAGTTTGTGCATTTGATGAGTTAATGGCTTTATGGAAACCTTTAGCTGTTATGTTTACTGACTGTAATGGAACAAATCGGCTCATTTCCAATTTGGTATTGTTTCCCTCAGTTTTTCACAGCTGAATTCATTAAAGAATTAGAGCTTCAGATTTTTTACTATAGTTGTTCTTAGTTTCTGACATGTTTACTTGCCAATAAGATCTGGGTATACTTCCCTTTCTGTCCTTGAAGACCCTAATCTCTTTCCTCCCTGAACCCATCCCTAGTTATTGTAATGAGAACTAGCTGATAAAAACAATAATTGGCTGTTCTCCATTGCTCTTAATAAATTAAAGCTAAGTATACTTAATTGGTCTTGTTAAGCACGTACCATGATGATCTTTAGATTGCTTTGAACTTTATGTATCTATACTTATATATATATTTATGTATACTTAAACTCTTTGATCTTAATCCTGAAGATGTTAACAGTCTTAGCCTTAGTTAGCTGGTTAGCTACCTAGCTTAGTTAACATCTCCAACTAAACTATGTAAACACAAAAGACGACTGTTGCTTTAATTTCATAACTGAGCCCTCCAAACCAAGTAATTTTATAACCTGGAAACTTTAAAGGATGTGGTGAGAAGCATGTCAATCACAACCAGAAGACCACTGTTACCACCGGATCTGACTACTGCTGACTGTTGTCTCAAGGAGGACAGGGGGTTTCAGTTCAGTTATGTTACGTACAAGTCACATCTCATTGACTCAGAAGGAAACATTTTACAACCTCTGGACAAATATTTAGGATTTGAATAAGATTTTAATACAGTAGTAGAGATAAAGCTGAGAAACTAGGCTTTTTAACTTGCAGTCGAACGTAGCACAGCAACAACTATTTTTTGATTTTTAATGCTGAAGGAACTGAGGCATGGACAATGACCTGGACACACAGAAGGGATTTTCCAGGGACATTCTCAAAGAAACTGCATGGATATTAAAGAATCATGCTTTTCTTTTCCTGTTTTATACAGATTTTTAATTTAGTACTGTAATGCTCCAAACCACTGCTGGTGTATGTATGTGGACTTTTGCTCTAGAGTAAATACGTTATATTAGCTGCTCATCATTAGGCTAGTCATCTACGTAAATATATGTTCTATAGACAAAGTATAAGTAGCTTATATTTCAAGGTCTTGAAAGGTAGGAGAATATTATAAGTCTGTATTTTTTTTTAAAAAAAAGGAGAGAAAGAACTTTAGGAGGCTTTTTTTGCTACATGAACTAGTTAACAACAATGAAATAGGGGTGCTGGGTGGTATCTGGTACTGCACTCCTGCTGCATCTCATGCTGTATGTTCATAATTAGATAGTGATAAACAACTATAGGCTTTCTACAGAGAAATTAAGTGAAAAAAAAAATATTCACGAGCTCCTATTAAAAAAAGACAAAAAAGTTATGTATTGACATTCTTTAAATAAGCACTTTAATTTTTTCTTCTGTTGAAATAATATATTTCTGTAAATCTCCAAAAGTTAAGCAAAAAAGATTTTTTTAAAAAATACCTTAAAAATGATGGGTTTCAGTATAATTTTGCCAAAGAAAAATTTAAAAATATCTAAGAAGTAAAATTTCAAAATTCTTTTTAAATTTTTCCCCCTACTGTTGACAAGTCCTGAATGGAACATAGACCAGTGCATTCACAGGAAATTAAAAGAACAGTTACTTGTACTTCTCTCAATAAGAGTGAATTTGGACTCTCCACACTTAACTAGCTAGCAACTTTTAAGAGCTGTGTGTTTTATTAACTACATAAAATGAAGCAAGACTGCACAAGCTTGTCCAATGTTGCTCATTCCTTTAAATTATCAGTCATACATCCTGTATATTTAGCTAATAGGAAAGGAAGCAACAGCATATTTAGTCTATCTATGTAAAATCAAATAATGCAGCTTGGATAATGGGCAATCTTGATGACTATAGCATCCAACAGTTACTCACAGCAACTAAAGTAATGGCTGTTTTTCAACAGCATATAAAAAATACTATAACTTGATGGTGTTAGTTAACAAAAAAAAGCTGAATTTATAAAATCCAAGTACAATAGTATGTTCTAAAACCACTGAGAAGTCAGCATTTGATGCTGGATTTTTTTAACTACTTTGTGTCATCTGTGTACATCGTGTTATTTAGAGAGACACGTTATGTACATATTACTACATATTTCATTAGTAGGCCTGATGAGATCAATTTAAGGACCTCAATGATAAAGGCTACACACAGTAATTTAATTTACGTTACTAGAATCCATGATTCTCAAAAAAAATTTAAGATATAGAAGTAGCCCTAAATTCCCAGTACCACATGAGATTAGAAGATATTCATTCTCCCATTTTACAGACTGAAAAACAAAAGTCAGATCTGTGTATCCACTTAATGATGTATGCCAGGATACAGGAAATAATTGACAGGGCAAAAGGCACATCAGGATAGTCTCAACTGCAATTTTATCCATAGGCCAATTCCAATTCCCAGATAAGTTAAGGGAAAAAAATTAATTTTTCATCATTGAGAGTTGGATTAAATGATTGTATGTTCACATACTAGTATTACCTGTACTGATGCAAGAATCTTCAGTGACTTGAATACTATACTTATTATAGATTAAGTATTGACTACTAAATATTCTGTTAAATAACTATTAATATTTTTAAATCTGCCTGGCTTTGTCCAATTTTCTTTGAACTTCCTTGTCCTGCAGGTTGTGAAAGAGAGGAAAAGTGTATTTTAAGTAACAGTAAGAAGTAAAAACAAACCAAATTTTATACTGAAAAATTAAATAGTGTCATAAGAATTTTTATATAGGAACAGTTGAGGACATATACACTTCATAGGAACTCTATTGGGAAAAGTGTATTCAAGAAGCATGTTGATAGCTTAATGTGAAGGGTTTCATTGACTTTCATAATAATCTATTAACTCCGTTAATATTGCATTAGGAAACTGTTACAATAACAACTATTCCATAGCAGGCTGAACTTTAAGAGCACGTTTGATCTTCATGATTGCAGTGTGGGCTAGCACAATGACTCCAGCCCCAAGGCTGCTCTGCTGTAACAGGTGACTACAGCATATGAAAACATAGGTATGCATCTATATAGGCACAGTCTTTAGTGCACTGGTATCTAAATAGATTGAGACCCAGATGGACTTCTCCCTAGCACCATCGAGTAATTCTAAACAGTACAGGCACCAATCTGGGGTGATGCCCAGATATCTGATAATTACTGGACCTTGGGAACTGAATGAATTGTAAGACTGAATTTTTTGGCTTAACTGATGTTTTAGAAAAGAGAAGGAAGAACAAAAAAGGCAATTAAAGCCAAATGGAAAGCCAATGGCAATTTCAAAGAAAAGGCAGGACTACTAATTATTTTAAGTTCTCAGAATTGAACGACAACACTTGTTTGAAGGCTAAAAGTTGTGCTCATCTTCTGCCAGATTCTCCTAACAGAGTGGTATGATAGATAATATAAAAACATCACTGGTGATCTTAGAAATGAAGGTGTTTATTTCAGTCCTTGCCAGACAGCTTATTTTAAGGGATGATTGCTATGAATTTCTCTTCCAGTAAGAAAATGCTCTTGTCACTTGATATAGCAAAGGCATTTTGGCTGGTTGCATCACTGACAAGATGTAGAACTTACCTTTCTAGAATTTCTTCAGCCTAGGGTGTCACAGGAAGTATAGTATTACCTGTAGGTAGATTCTGAAAGTGTTGCATTGCAGTTTGCTTTCTGAGGATGGAAAATCAATACAGCATCACATGCAAGATACATGCATCACAGCAAGACTCAAAGGGATAAAACCATCTTGCTGATTACCAGAGCTTTCTTCATTACCTGCTAATTATCTTTTTTCTTTCATTGTCCCATTGCTGCTTCTAGACACAGAGCAATTCTCATCCATGTCTTCTAATCCATTTTCCACAGTTCTCAGATGTAGAGCAACAGAACAAGAGGTACTAAGGTCTGAAATGAGGTCATGAAAGTGTCTGGCTTTCACGGACATGCTAAAGAGAAGAGCTGTGCATGTGAATATAACAAAAAGTAAATACATCTGCTCTCTCATTCCTAACTCAAGTATTCTTAAGAGAATAGTTCAGGCTCTTTTTTAACTTCTTTTTTAAAAACTGACTGTAAAAAAATAACTTGTCATAATTCTTTTTTCTTTTTTCACTACAGGAGTTTTAGTATTTAAAAGGGAGATTTTTTTGGAAGGTGATTTATATTTGAGTTAAAGGATTTACAAGATCGTCTGAAAACTCCAATGTTCTCAAACCCTTTGACATTGAATCAAACCCAGTATCAAAATAGAGGGCTAGAGCTAGAACATGGGCAAGGAAACAGTTCAATTCTGTAACCAAGATCAAGCACTGATAAGACAGAAAAATAAGTCAAATAAACCCTAAAAAGCAAGTGAGCCTATGTTAAAGTCAACTATTTAAGTAACAGCTTTGAGGCTCCAGTTACTAATATAGTTTTTTTCTTTTTTTGTTTTGTTTTTTGTTTCTACATTATTAGCAGTAAATTACCTTTTTTCCCCTTGTGGGTCAATGTCTCAATACATCCCAAACTCAGAAGACTATCACATGCAGAGACATCCTTCCTCAGAAGGCATGAAAGGTTACATGGCATCATCAGGACAGCATAGCTGGGCTAAAAGAAACATCCTGAAGTCAGCAGATATGCCCAGAGTCAGAGGCCGGTGCCTTCTGTGCAGGTACAGGGACTTAAGAGGTAGGATGGAGATAAAACCATCACAGCAGCACATGAAAAAAATCTGGGGAAAACAGGGACAGGATAGGTGAGGTGTCCTGCAGATACTGTCTGTTCTAGGCATGCATACACACCACCATAGCAAATGACTAATTCTAAGTTAAAAATATTAAGTGAGAATTAAACAATATAACAAACTCCTTGTGACCTTTCTTCATTCCACTGTTGTTCCACAAAAGTAATAGAGAATGCAAAGGAAAGTAAACCAGATTTTTTCCCAAGAAAATACCTTTTTGTCATTTCCAGTAAATCACCTTTCCTTCTAACGAAATAATCAAACAAAAATTAGATCAGCTATTTTGTTGTATGCTGGCTGTATTTCATACAGGTGTATTTCATACATGTTGCAAAATAAATAATGGTTTTTAAATACATGGCTTCAGACAGATAATGTGGAAAGACAGAAAGATGGAAATCATGGTGTTAAAAGATGTTGCTGCTACTCTCATGCATAGAATCACTTGTTAATCCCTGGTTTATTCAAGCTATTTGAGAGTACTGTTAAGTGCTTTTTTTTTACTGGTGCCTGAAATGTTAGGACACTTGTGCCCAGACATAGGTCAGCATCACAAGTTGTGAACAGAAGCTGGCCCGAGTAGCTGAAGGTGTTTTCTTTTGCATAAATGGAGACAATAACTGCAATATTTAAATTAAAATGAACAAAGCGATGCACGTGCTTACACATCCATATCCATATGTAAGCAAGTATGAAGCCGGGGCATATTTACGTGGGTCTGAAACCAACTCAACAGTGAGGGAAGCAGCGTGAGCGTTGCTCCAGGAGGAAGCCGAGAGACAGAGAGAGCTTCTTTTAGGCACAGGACTGACTGCAAAAACAGACGTGGGTTTTTGAATAAAGAGATGGCCTCCTATTGTTTATTCTCTTTGAAGAAAGGAGACTCTGTAATCTTCCTTTGCAAATAAGCAGTGTTGTACTAAAGAGATACCTGAAATAAGATTTTTTGTTTCTGCTTTTTGTTTTTTTGTTTTGTTTTGTTGGGAACAGCCTGGCAAGGCAATTAATATTGGTTCATTTCCAGCAGCACCAACAGCTTATTTGAGGTATTATCTTTGTAAATAGCTTTGCATATCTTGAGATTATCCACATACACTTAGGTTAAGATGCAAAGGAGCAGTTTTCAGGAATATGACTTGAAAATAATGTATACTAAACAATACATGCTTAATTATTGCACTTTGAATCAAAGCACTTTCTTGCACATTATAAAAGAATACACAATTCCTCTGAATAAACAACCTTTTGTCTCTGTACCTCTTTCTCTTCCACTCTTACACAGGTCCCACATCATGATTCTTTAAAGAGATATGCATTTTTCTTTGGGGGGAAATAAGCCTGCCAGCCCAGCTTTTGTGATGGTCTTTTAAAGATTTACATGGGAAGTTGCCGCACAATAAAAGACTACCATCTTTGCTGTGCCATGCAAAGAATATTAGTTATGGCCTTGGGAGAGGGGATTGCTTCCTCCTACATGCCCCCAGAAAACAGCAAGGTGAGAGAAAATTGTGTACCAGAAGGAAGGATATGTACAAACATGTAAACTCAGTATATTCACTTACGTGTTTTAGAAAAAAAAGTGGTTTCGTGAAGGCATGGCTACGTGTAGTTGATGCAGTAGTTTGTCTCCTCTGCTGGTACATCTAGAGGTATGTAGATATCACATAAACCTTGCCATATACTCATGTTAATGATACAGGGTTTTCATCTACTTCTAGTAATGCAGCTTGGCTGAAGTGTTGCACAAGGTGTACGAAGATTTTTGGGCAACACCCTGTACTGCTGGGAGGACATTCCCCATGTGGGTAGAGCATCTTGGGTCACACTGGATGAGGCTGGTAGGACAATACTTTTCTGCTTAAAGAAACAGGGTCAGACTCCCATCTCACTGATAATGCTATAAATTTCTGCTGTCAGTGGAGCTACACAATTTTGAAATAAGCAACAGGAAACATCCCAGCCATGGCCACAGATCTTCGCACTTTCCCTCACCAGGCAATAAGCTATTTGTCTTGGTAATTTTGCTTTTTTGTATCATTTATACATTCAGTGTAAATTAAAATGCTTCGTATCATGGAAAAAAAAATGGGAGAAGATGGCGGAAGCACAGAATCGTGTAGAGCAGAAAAACTGAGTTCCCTTTTACACATTATTAGTGCTTCTCTCTTTAAATTGTGTTTGCTATTAGCTACCACAGTGCTAAGTGCTTTAGATAATGTACTTTTCAAGGAAAAAAAAAAAAAAAAAAAAAGCCAGGGAGTGTGTAGGTAGCTTCCATTAGCAATAATGGGAGTTTGGGCACATTCACAGCTTACAAAATCCTCAGTTTAAAACCAGTTTATCAGATAATGGTTGCAGGCCTAGAGTGGGAGCATGGGAGCACTAAATTAATACAACTTTTCAGATCCACAGTCTTTGCAAGGAACTAATTTATTAGCCCTCCTTTGTTTTAAGTGCAGAATGTGTTTTCTCTTCAAGATTTTAAAATCCTGGATAAGATTTTGAAAATTGGTACAGTAATAGAAAAAAAAGAAAAAGTTTTGCTCTTTGTTTTTTTCCAGGTAAGACAACAGCCACGGTTATTTTTATTCTTTCAGTGTCATTTAAGGCCAGTCTTTCTACACGAGATTGAAAGCCCTTAACAAAATGCTGGAAGTATGTTTAGTTATTTTAAGGGTAAGACTGACTATTTTGTGTAACATGTAGTACAGAGTGTGCCTTTTGCACAGGATTTGTGAAGTGGACACATGCCAAAAATCCACCAGATGTAATAAACTGTCTTGGGAAGTTACTCTGTTAAATAATGCACAGTAACCTGAGGCTGAGTATTCATGAAATGGTTCAGCTTAAGTGGATGTCTTAAAAAAATCATTTACATTTGGGTATTTGAACAATATTTTATGTAACAATGAAAGTCCCTTCTTACCCTTGAAAGGATGATCTTTTCAAAGCAGAGCCACTTGAGTCTGCCACCTAGTGAGGCAGAGGGAAAACACATTGAATCACACAACAGGGCAATCCATTACATCAGTGGTGTAACTTCATAATTTTTCATATTTCAAGACAGTTTAGGTAGATTCCTCTGCCTGATATTAAGTTTAGGAATCTATTCTGGATTATCACTGGTGAAAAATCTGTTTTTCAATTCAGGACTCTAGATTTTTAGAAGTATTTGCAAATACAATTTTTTTTTAGTGTTTGCAAATGCCAGTAAGACATCACATTTTCTAGAGCTGCTGAGTTATGCATGAAAGCACACATATTCAGCTCATCTGAAATCATCCTTTGCAGTAATAACTACAATTCAGGCACTACCTGCACAGAGTCTCAGCTGTGGGATCTCAGGGACAGGTTTAGATGTTAATAGGGTTATTAGTTTTGATAGATAGCTGGACCATACTCACAATTAAGTGGTTAAGAAAGATACTAACGTTCCAGTTATAATGTGCAGAATAAATATGCCTTATACTTCTGGATAAAATTGATTGCTTTGTATGTGATAAAAAATCTAGGAAGTGGAGTAGAGAAAATATCAACAATTTGGTTCAGGAAAATAACACAATATAGAGCAATGGAATTGAAAAAAAAGAGTACTTAGAGTTCAATTTTAAATTCTTTAGCAACTGAAAAAGCTTAATTATTAAAATTAGAAAAAATCATCAAAACAAGAGGAACTTGAAGATAAAGGATGTCAATAATTTCTTAGGTAGATGTTGACATAGCTGCTTAGATTTTACATCTATTCCGTACTCTTTTTAGTGTTTTTCTGGCTTGTCAGAGTTTTTCTAACTTGCAACTAAACAACAAACAGAAGTGTGATTTTGATGTTCAGAGATCTGTCAATGTACAAATCCATTTTCATGGAAGTGAACATAATGCATCACACACAATGTGTGTTAATGGACCAAATAGTTATCTTAAAGTCAGAGCTGATGGTGGCAGCGTGACCCAAAGTGTTAACTATCTTGCAGATATGTATAATGAGAGTTTCTTCTGAAACTCAACATCACAGTGACAGAATTTGGTCCACATGCTTATTATCTCTGCATCAGGACTGTACAGAGATCAAAAAAGGACACACAGTTTGATTTTTGTAACTTTGCTTCCACTGGACTCCTCAATTGCAGCAGCTGTTACTTGTCTCCACTGTTGTGAAGGTCACAGAACAATTTCCATGATATCCCAGTGTTCTCATAACTTTCTGAAACATTTCCCTTTGGAGCTGAAGTGTTTCATGCTTGGTGTCTATACCAAGAGCAAAGTCCCTGTAGTTGGTTTGAAGTCCTGGGATAATTAGAAGAAACAAATTTTCTTTCTAAATTGTCCTTTTTTAACTGCAGACCAGGGGAGTTACACTATTGAGAGCTGCTGAAAAGCTGGTCCTGGCTTCTCTGGAGTAAATATTTTGTGTTATCATAATTCTATAGAGATACTAAATGTAACAGAAATTTGAAAGCACGTTTTGGAGAACAATTTACTGCTCCTTTTACTATTTTATAAACTTTTGAAAATGCATTCCTATTTTAAAGGAGGAAACAACTAAACCACAGACAAACTGCGGAGTTCTTATGAATATGGCCAAGTCCACTGTAAGCTGGCACTTTGTGCTAACAGTCCTGGCATAACTGAATTCTAGTTTATTCCTAAGTCTGGATTTAACAAAACTCCCAGTTGCACCTAAAAGATAGGTATTTTTGCACTGGATTCATCTACTGATTCATTTTTATGTTTTATATCAGAGGACTTTAAAATCACATTTTATATATAGAGAGAGTAAAATAATTTAATGCTTGAATTGGATAGTTGTAGTTGATTGTGTTAAACATAATTTCCAGCTGTTCCAAGTTGTAAATAAGAACTGAAAAGAAGCTGAGGAAAGCAAGTCTTTCCTCTTCCAAACCAAGTACCAAAAAAGTCCACCTGAGGTGCTTATAATCATGTAAACTCTTGGCCCATACTCTTTGATCAGTCACATCATGGACTTGCATTTGTTCCTGGCTATGCAGTTTCTAGACAGGGTAACCTGAGAAAGAGAGGAGATCAAAGAGCAATTCACTTAGATTTCAGCTCTGGTCTCATATGAAATAAGAAAGCAACGGACTTGATCCATGGTTTATTTTGTTTTATTCCCTCTCTGCTTTTTGGTTTTTTTTTAATTTTGTTTTAACATTGGTTTACCATTAAAACTTGGGACAATCATACAAAAGCAACAGAGTAATGATGGAAGTTAGAAAATACATTGCATTTTACATCAATTACAGTTTTATAAATAAATTAAGCAAAACACCAGAACTTTAAGTACACGTGGGAAGACTTCCTGGATTTAAGACATATCAATAGCTTTAGTACAGTCAGTTCAGGACATCAAAATGTAAGTTTCTCATTTTTTTATTTTCTGCAATGAGCAGAGTCTTGAATCATTTACTCTTTAATAATGCAATTACAAGATAAAGGATTTTTTTTCCCTAAATTTCTTTCCATTAATCAACAAATACTTTATGGTGAAGAAAATCCTCACACTCAGAATATTATTTGCCCTAAAAATCTCAGAAAACCCTACCAAAACCAGTCATCCAACATCTTAGATTAATATGAAATCTGGAGAAATGTGCATGTAAATCTATTTGGGTTGGTATCAGAAGTACAGCTGGTCTTTAAGTTCCTTGAAGCTAAGGATTTTAGGAAATTAAAATTGTTGTTTTTTAAATATACAAGGTCATTGTTAACTAGAAAAGAGAGATAAGACAATTGAATATTTAGATTTATGACTTTCGTATATTAGATCAACTCCTTAGCTGACATAAAGAAGCTCCTTTTTATTGATCTCAGAGGAATTAAATGCCTAGGTAATTTTGTATATGGAGATATACTGCTCTAAACAGTACAGTAGTATCTCACATTGACATATTTTATTTTGATGGCTGAACTCTTAGGTACATTGTCAGTATATCAGAAACCCATTTTTTCAAGAATTATAAAAAGCAATGCTGAAGTTATAATTTTTCAGTTTCAGATGTCATATGCTACTCAGACGCACATCATATTTTGTAACTGCATGAAGTGATATATCTTAATGCACTTAATTCAATAAAAGGCAATCAGGTGTTTGAAATTAATTTTAAGAATAGCTGCCCTATTTATGGGATTTTATTCAGTTAAATGTATCATAGGTGACACAGGTAGTCACTGTGTTCACAAAATCATGACTTTTCTTTCTGAGGTTCATCGGACATTACAAGAAATTAACTCAGCAAAATTGTCTATGGCAAATTCACGTACTACTCAAAATAGAAAACAGAGTGTCAGAAAATCAGTTTTTACAACCCCCCAAAATTCTTGAAACAGATAATGGGGAGATATCCACTTAATCACTTTTATCTACAGGTGTATGTGGTTGGATGTGCTGCTTTCACAGTTATAATTGTGATTATTTGTTTTGTATTCAGTAAAAAACCCCAACTGTATTGAATTCAGTAAAAACATTGTGAAATAAGAGCTCCAGTGACCTACATTTCATATGCATATACAAAGGAAAAATTACTAGTTATGTAAGTTCTTAGATTATTAACTGACTATATTTTTCAGTGTCATTTTTTTATTCATCTTAGAGTTGATTAAACAACTATTAATAGCAGAGGAAGGTTTTCATTTATTTGCTCATCTGTCAACCCATAGTCATTAGCATTGTTGTTTACATACAGCTAACAAAAGGAGGTTAAAATAATTTGTGATCACAGCTATAAACACAGAAAAATATTCATCACTTTGCAGGCAGTGCCTAAAAGAAGGAAAATATCAAAAACATAGTCTGTATGTAATGGTCTTGCAAGGACAGAATGTGTCTATCAATGAAGTTAATCGGCACTATTCATTCTTGCTCATCGTAGTGTTTCATGGCATTTCAGAGCCCTGTATAGCAAACAGTAAAGGCTGTTGCTTTTATATGATGCTTCAGAATGACGAGCTGTAAACAAAAATTATGAAAGGCATGATACACTCCCAAAGTGCATGCATAGCTACATTAATTGCTTTGGATTTGCTGATTCATATAAACTAATTTCAGTTGTATTCTCATAATGATAGCTTATGATGATAAAAGGACTCTCTAAATAATTTCAGTCCTTGCATTCTTTCTGGAGCTATTTTCTTATTCTGTGAGAATTGCAGATAGCATGTGCAGTTCTTACTATAATATGTACTAAATAAATGGCTCAAACCACAACTGTTCTGAGTTCTATCTCCATCTTTATCACAGAATGGCTTTCATTTTCTCCTGAGTCTGTGGTACCTGGGGAGTGCAGTACTCCACACAGCGTCTGTTTTAATATGTGTACGTTAGAAACATAGAGTGAGATTCATCACACCTACTGTATTTTGGAAGCCCATTTCAGAGCTAATCATTCAGTATGCACTTCTGGGGTGCCATTTATGTGATGTTGCAGCATGAATGTAAGATAAGGCAGATAAAAATCATGCCTGTAAGTCCCGCTTCTTTCTGTTGACTGTAAAGGGAGCCTTAAGTGACTGGCTGAGAGATCTGCAATCTGAATGTGTGACATTAGTTGATACAGTTAGACATATACATTGTGATTCAGCTCATGGTAGGCGCAGCTGAAAAATGAAAGCCCCAAGATCCTAGTAACACAGTGCAAAAAATAGCTTTATAGAAAAGCTACAACTAGTTTTAAAGTGATGCCAGGTGGAATGATAGCTCAGGGATCATTCTGTCAGGCCAAAACCGCTTTTTGGTAAAAAAAGTAAAAGCCTTTTACTTCCTCTTCTCCCCTTGAATTCTCTCTTCAGTAGAAGATAACAAAGCAGAATGGAAGTATGTATCTGGTTTTAATCACAAAGGAATGACACGTACTTAAGTTCTCATTGTTCACTTTTTTCCAGTAGGAGAAGTAAAGGTCCATGAATTATATCCTTTCTGAGCCTTTGTTTCACTAAACTAGGCAAGCCTGGCCTTTTGGGATGCTTTTCTTGTTTTCTTAAGCCCACATGATCTTCTCTATATCTATTTGAAATTTAGTTCAGCTTTCTTCAATGGGTTTATCAGAATTATGTGTGGTACCTCGAATTCTCAGCAGGATGGCAGAACTAATAGTTTATTAGCTGAAAAGGGTTACTTTGGCTATACTACGCTGGCAACCCTTAGGATCCAGGGAAACATAATTGTTTTTCTTCCTTTGTCATTTTAGGTTGCTAAATTTTCAGTTCACAATATCAGCTTTCTTGTATGCATCTCTAAACGCATGATCTAACATTTCTTATTTCTGTACTTCTTCCCATTTCACTAGTCCAGCCTTTGATATTGATACCAGTATTGAACATTTCCAGCCTTTACACCATGTTCAGATTCCATCTACAGCTCATAACTTTCAGTGTGAGGCTCCTACAACCAAAATATTAAATAAAATCAATTTCAAGAATGATATGGAACAATCTACTTTTCACCTATTTTCAACCTGGCAGGTGAAACTTCCCTTTCTGCATAACCTGTTGCCCCCTCCACTTTGTCCAGTCCCTTAGTTAATTTATGAGTTTATTTACTGAGCTCAACTAATTTACTAATTAATCTGCTAATCTCAGTGTCCTCGGTTAAATGAGCAACTTTTCAATGTGGCATCACATCAAAGGTTTTACTAGATTTTAGATAGTTGAGATCTTTTTCACCCCTTTCATCTAGTCCTCTGTCTGAGCCTGTCACAATTTTCTCATTTGGCAGCTGATTCTCATCATTGAGGATAAAATGGTGGAATTAAGTACAGGAACAGCCATTTCCCCACCCCCTTTTCTATGAACTGCTCCTACTGCTAGTTTTATTTTGATTGTTGTCAGAAAGAAGGGACTAAAACAACATATTTGAATGAAAGTCCAGTTATTAAATGTACTGAACTCTTTCACCCTTGTTAGTTTCTAGGAGCTGTTCAGCGCAATGGTAATGATTCATAGTATTATGACTAGATCTAAAAGTATCTAAAGTAGTTAGGTTTATAGCCAAGTTAACCCATAGTATAATTTTATAAAACTGTTCAATTTACATTGCAGAAGTATATGGCAACAAGGCTTTTACAAAATAGATCGCCTTTCCATCCCAGAACTGCATGAATTTGGGAAGATGACTTTTTGATGACAAGCAGCTGCACTGGCAATATCTATGTTGTTTACTAATACAGCAATTGGAGTAAAGATTGGATTTCTAGGGAAGTCAACACAGAAATACAGGAGGAAGACCAATAATGTTCTTAGTGATAAAGTTTTGGAATAAACAAATTATAATTTCTTTAGGAGGATAACGAGTACATTCTGCTCAGGCTTTGCATATTCAATCAGAAATGCAAGTTTTTTATGATCTTTCAGCCAGTTTGCACTCAAGAAGAGGTTCAGCACTTCCACTTGTCTTCAGTCCACCAAACTATCTGCCCTCCAACCCATGCGCTGACATAAAACACTTGCCAGCAGTGCAATACTGGCTGGTAGGCAAATGCTCTTAATCTGTGCCAGAGCTTCTTAGTGGTAAATTGTTGCAGCACTACAAAACTAGCCAGCTGCAACAAGGCTTTCCTACACAAGGTTCCAAAAGTTCATCTACTGTCCATGCTGT